>CAMTDV010000029.1:23596104-23946817 GCA_947069175.1 Scalesia atractyloides | reverse complement strand
TTGCTCAACAACGCCCTTTTGCTCTTTCGCAATTGTGCACTACCTTGGAACTTCAGTCGAAGAGCATTCCACAATGATTGTGCATCATCATCATGTTGCAACAGTGCTAGTATGTCCTCTTTTATGGATTGTTGCAGAATGTTCATCATTTTCTTCTCATTAATAACCTTCTCTCTTTAAAAATTACAAAGTTGAGCCAATGTCTTTTCGAGACCATTTTCTCCAACGGGAGATTGATAATTTTCTTCGATAGCAAACCAGCAGGTAAAATGATTTGCCTAAACCCAATTCATGAAACGTTCGCTCCAACTATCGAAGTCTTCGAGGTTCATCAACTTTGGCGGGTTCGTCATAGTACCCATTTCATTTTTGAGGTTCATGTTTTGTGCTATAGTAGTCGTGGCCACTGATGTAGCAAATGCGTTATAAATTCTTCTGCCATTTTTCTGTAAAAGGTTTAGACACACACTATCGAAAAACTGATTAGAATAGTAAAACTTTTTCCATTCGGATGACAAAAACAGTTCGTGCGACCAAGATCCGTTCGTACGACTCGGATACTCGTGCGGACAAGATGATTCAAACAAGCTACTCGTGCGAACAAGAAAGTAGCTCGTACGAATGAGTCGTTCGTACGAATGTGTAACTTGTGCAAATCACAATTTTAAATTTTTAACTTGTAAATTTTTAAGAATTTCTGTTTTCTTGTTCGTACGAATAACTTTCATTGTATAATCAGTCGTTCGTGCGAGTGGTCTCTCTACCCGTACGAAACAACTTAGGTCACCAAACGGATGAATTTTATCAATTTTGACATGATCAAGCTCGATTTTAGATATGAAATTGTTAAGGATTAATTAGAATAGAATTTAATGTGATATCCTAGAATCCTAGTCTAATTTGTCCATAATTTCGTCCAATTCCGAGATCAGTTTGGGAAAGTGTAGAAGTAGAAAGTTGCAACAGTGAATCTGAATCTGAAACAGTTGGGTGAGAAATTTTGAAATCTGAAAACTGTATGAAGAGCACGATCGTGCCATCAGATGGCACTCTCGTGCGCCTTGAATTTCTGGGCAAGTTCTGGAGAATCATCATCGTTTTATGAAGAACACGATCGTGCCATGCATGATGAATTTCTGGCAATGTTTTTGCAATTCAATCACAAAATTATAAAGAGCACGATCGTGCCAGGATCTGGCACTCTCGTGCGTGAGGGAACCGAAACTTGCGACAGCTTCCAAAACTCACCCAAACCCCGATTTTTTACCACTTTCACTTACGGGTTTTGTAAATCGGTCAAGTGCGGTTCACGACAACACAAAAAACGGGCTTGAATCAGGTGATTTAGATCAAACCCTTAAAACTTAAAAGAAACTAACTTGAAGAACATAACCCCCAAAATTACTAAGAACTAACAAGGAAAGATAAAGATTCGTACCTGGAATGCTTTTTGGGAGGAAAGAATGGCAGATCTCTTGAAGGAAGGAAGGAAGGAGGTGTAGAGGATTCGTGAGTGGTTGGAAGAGTTCAAGTGAAGAAGATGAAGATTGAAAGAAGGCTAAAGCTCGCTTTATGGATTCTGAAAAGAGGGCTGACACTAGCAGGCCTGGTAGTGCCAGAAACCCTGTTGGTAGTGCTTAATTTTCAGAACTTTTTTTCCTAAGTTAATTATTTCCATTTTTATTTTTATTTATTCACAATCATTATAACCAACATTTAAGTTAGAAAATAAAAAGGGGTGAAAAAGAAAAAATAAGGGTGAAGGTGAAAATAAAGTAAAAACCACTTAAACTCGGGCCACTCACGAAACACCTCCTATCAAGAAAAAGAGCCGAAACAACATACCTGAAGATCGGCAATGCATTCAAACATCCCTCGCGACCAGGACGAACCGAAACCTGAAAAATAACTAAGCAAACAAAGAAAGATCAAATATAAACTACAAAAACATGCTAAGTTTATTTACGAGTCTTCAGCTAGACTCACCACCCCGAATTCATTTGTTCTTGGGGTGGAGGGTAACAACCTCCTCACTCTTATCAACGGGCCCACCAACATCGCCTTCAGCCTATGCCCGTTGACTTTAAACAATCAGCCATCCTCATGCCTATCTCTACCGTTTCGTATGGAAACACTGCTCGTACAGTATAAGGACCCGGCCATCGAGATTTAAGCTTGCCAGGAAACAACTTAAGACGTGAGTTGTATAACAACACACGATCGCCCACTCGGAATTCTTTCTTGGCCTTCAAGCGGGAATCATGGAGCGTCTTAGTGCGTTCCTTGTATAGCTTGGAGCTGTCATACGCATCATTTGTAAGCTTCTCAATCTCGTGGATCTGCACAAACCTGTTCTCACCCGCAGCTGCCATATCAAGGTTAACTATTTTCAAAGCCCAATATGCCTTATGCTCGAGCTCCACAGGGAGATGGCAAGACTTGCCATAGACCAATTTAAATGGTGTGGTGCCTATGGGAGTCTTGTAGGCTGTCCGGAAAGCCCATAGTGCATCATCTAATTCCTCGGACCAATCCTTATGGCTAGAGTTAACCATTTTCTCCAAAATACGCTTGATGCCCCGATTAGTGACCTTGACCTGTCCACTCTTCTATGGATGATATGGTGTAGAGAATCGGTGTTGCACACCATACCGGGACAATGCCTTCTCCAGCTGAGCATTACCGAATTGTGTCCCATGATCACTAATCAATGCCTTTGGAGCATCAAAGCGAGCAAACAGTTTCTTTAGAAACCTAACTACCACCCTAGCATCATTGGTGGTAAAGCTTGCGCTTCAGCCCACTTTGATACATAATCAACAACAACTAGGATGTAGCGATTGCCGAAAGAGGTCGGAAAAGGACCCATGAAGTCTAGGCCCCATACATCAAAGACGTCACAAACTTGGATGCCATTTTGTGGCATCTCATTGTGTGCTGAGATATTGCTTGCTCTTTGGCAAGCATCACAGGACCTCACCCACTCATGGGCATCACGGAAAATAGTAGGCCAAAAGAATCCAGAGTTGAACACTTTTTCGCTGTGTTGTTCGCCCATGGTGGCCTCCTGTGGATCCCTCGTGACAGTGGTGCAGAATATCCCTCGCCTCCTCACCATACACACATTGCCGGATCATCTGATCCGCACCTACCCTAAACAAATAAGGGTCATCCGAAAAATAATACTTGACATCCGCAAAGAACTTCCGCTTTTGCTGATAGGTCATCCCTTTGATAATATGCCACTAGCTAAGTAATTTGCAAAGTCAGCAAACCATGGGGAATCATCATTTTCTCGATCCGCATAAGAAACTCGTGGGGGAAATTATATTGATGTTTGGCCCACGAATTCCTTTTCCCTCGTAATGCTCAAGTCAGGACAAATGATCAGCTGCCAAGTTTTCGGCCCCTTTCTTATCACGGATTTCAATATCAAATTCCCCCAGCAAAAGAATCCAACCTATCAACCTCGGTTTAGCATCTTGCTTGCCGAAAAGATACCAAAGTGCTGCATGATCCGTGTACACAATAGTCTTAGAAAGGATAAGATAAGATCAAAACTTGTCGAAGGCAAAGACCACAACTAGGAGCTCTTTCTCTGTTGTGGTATAATGCTCCTGAGCGTCTTTCAAAGTCTTGCTTGCATAGTAAATCGAATCAAAATGCTTATTCCTCCTTTGACCCAAAACGGTCCCGACTGCGAAATCACTCACATCGCACATCAACTCAAACGGCAATTCCCGGTTAAGAGCTACCATGATTGGGGCACTCACTAATTTTTCCTTCAACAGCTCGAATGCGTGCAGGTATTCATCAAAGAAAATAAAATGGGCGTCCTTCTCGAGGAGCTGAGTCAGGGGACTGGCGATTTGGAAAAATCCTTTATAAATCGCCGGTAAAAACCTGCATGACCAAGAAAACTCCTAATAGATTTCACGGATGTGGGCAGCGGGAGCTTAGAAATGGTCTCAACTTTAGCTCGATCAACCTCGATTCCCACCTGTGAAATCTTGTGCCCAAGCACAATGCCCTCCTTCACCATAAGTGGCATTTCTCCCAGTTCAACACAAGGTTGGCTTCTTCACACCTAGCCAACATCCTCTTCAGATTCCCTAGACAATGATCAAAGGAACTCCCAAACACAGAAAATCGTCCATGAAGACCTCCATGGAATCCTCGATCATGTCATAAAAAATAGCCACCATACATATTTGAAATGTGGCCGAGGCAGTACACAATCCGAAAGGCATTCGCTGGTAGGCAAATGTGCCATAGGGACATGTGAATGTCCTCTTCTCCTGATCCTCAGGAGAGATAGGAATCTGAAAGTAGCCTGAGAAACCATCAAGGAAACAGTAGAACATCCTCCCTGACAGCCTTTCCAACATCTGATCAATGAAATGGAGTAGGAAATGATCTTTCCTCGTGGCATCATTGAGTTTGCGATAGTTAATGTAAACTCTCCGTCCGGTGACAGTACGAGTGGGAATTAACTTGTTCTTCTCATTGGTCACCACTGTCATCCCTCCTTTCTTCGGGACTACCTGCACGGTGTTAACCCAAGGTGAATCAGAGATCGGATATATCATACCTGCATCAAGTAATTTGATGACCTCTTTTTTCATGACGTCCTACATGTTCGGATTTAAACGCCTCTGATGCTACATTACAGGTTTAAAATCCTCCTCCATCAAGATCTTGTGGGTACAAAAGGATGGATTGATCCCTTTTTATCCATGATCTTCCAAGCGATCGCCTTTTTATGCTGCTTCAAGACTTCAAGCAATCGGCCCTTCTCCTCTCCCGACAATCCAGTAGAAACGATGACGGGAAAATGAGTTGCACCCTCCAAGAACGCATACTCCAAGTGATCTGGAAGCTCCTTAAGCTCAACTGAAGGCGGATCCTCAACCAAAGGGCGTGCTTTAGGCTCAGCAACGTGATACACAACCTCAAAAACCAAGGGACGTGGGGGAGGTAGAGTGTATCATCCTGACTTTGTGGATGCTGCATGGATTTCCCAATATCAAAGGTCACCTCCTCATCGTCAACCCGAAGAGTAAGTCTACCGGTGCAAACATCAATCAAGGCTCGAGCAGTGGCTAGGAATGGCTGACCTAAGATAAGAGGAACAATTTTGTCCTCATCCATGTCCAAAATCACAAAATCGACGGGAAAGAAAAACTTGTCGATTTTCACTAGCATATTCTCAACTATGCCTCGAGGATACTTCACTGAACGGTCGGCTAGCTAAATGCTCATACGAGTAGGCTTGGGCTCTCCCAAGTCCAGCTGAGCAAAAACCGCATATGGCATGAGGTTTATGCTGGCTCCAAGATCAGCTAATGCATTGCTGACCGACAAACTATGTGATAGTGAAACTACCGGGATCATTCATTTTCGTTGGTAGTTTGTTTTGAAGAATTGCTAAACACTCCTCATTCAAGGTCACATGTGAAAGCTCCTCAAGTTCTTTTTGTTAGATAAGATATCCTTTAGAAACTTGGAATACTTAGGCATTTGAGCAAGTGCCTTGACAAATGGTAAATTTATATGAAGTTGCTTAAAAAGCTCAAGGAATTTACCATAGTGTTCTTCCATTCTCTGCTTCTTCAACCTCCCCGGATAGGGAACGGGAGGGACATGCTCTCTCACTGGCTCCTTGGGACGTATTGTACTTGTTGGGTCTCGCCTCAGTTGCACCTCTCTCGGAGACTCAGTCTCAATCTCCTCAAAATCTCGTCATCAATCGGCCTTACTGGAACAACCGAAGTGACGGGCTCATCGATCTTACCGCTTCTCAACGTGATGGCCTTCGAAGTGGCCTTTGGATTTGGATCCGTATTGCTTGGAAGGCCCCTTGTTGTCTCTTGGACAACATCTTGGCAATCTGACCAACTTAGTTTTCAATGGTCTGCATGGAAGCCTTTTGCCTTCTCAACTCACTCTCATGCCTCATGAAACGACCGTCATACTCTTTGAAACGCTTTTCATTTTCGATCTTTTGAGAGTTTTGACCAGCTAAGAGTTGACTGAACATATCCTGCACACTAGGTTCATTAGTGGAAGACATCCGCTGAGGCCGAGGTGCACCATAAGCTCCAGGAGCTCTGGGACCGGGTGGGTGCTGATTAGACACTTCAGATTTCCAACTGAAATTTGGGTGATTCTTCCACCCTGGATTGTACGTATTGCTGTACGGATTATGCTAAGGACGGTATTGATTTCCCATAAAATTTACATGCTCGTGTGATACCTCTCCCATCGGAAAATCGCCTACATGATATGATCCCCCACTCACGGAACCACTCGAGTGGATCTCCATCAATCGATCAAATTTTGAAGATAAGGCATCCATACATGCTGTGATGGCAGTGAAGTCGTTCACGTGATGAACTCCCTGTCGAGAACTCTTCCCCCTCGATGGCTGCTGTGTCCGATTCTTCCAGGCGCATTTCTCTAAAATCTCAAATGCCTCATTGGCATTTTTCATGCCAATCTCTCCGCCCGAATATGTATCGACCATCATCTGCCTTGACCCTCCGAAACATGGTAGAAGATCTGACATTGTTGCCATTTAGGCAACCCGTGGTGTGGGACCTTTCTCATGAGCTCCTTAAACAGCTCCCACACCTCATAAAGGGGCTCATCATCATCCAAATGAAAGTTAAGAATCTTAATTCTCAACTGAACAGTTTTCTCTGGAGGGAAATATTTCTGAAGAACCCAGCTGGAAGTGAAAGAAGCCAGTCCTTAGCTCCATCACGTAAAGAAAACGGAAAGAGCCAAAGGCGTATTGCATTCGATGATGCATCACAAATCGTAAATGTGGCAATAACCTCCAGAAAACCCGCAATGTGGACACTAGGATCCTCGTGATCCTTGCCATAAAACTGTACCACATTCTGCAACATCGATATGGTACCGGATTTGATCTCGAAATTATTATTATTAATTGTGGGTGCATTGATGCTCGCAGGTAAGCCCTCAAGTGAAGGTTTTCCTATGTCGTTTAAGACCATCGTCCTTGAATCTCATAGAATGTGTCGTCTCCCAATGTGTCTACCTCGATTGTAGCGGCCACCACGTGGGACCGCTCTCGTAGTCTCCGATGAAGATTGCGCACCGGCTCCGATGAAGGCTCAATGGTTTCAGCAACGGGGGTTGAGGATATGCACGACCTGTAAGGAAAAAGAAGGAACACAATACATTATATAACATAGGAATAAAAACAACTAGCAATTAATTATATATTTTCTTTTATTTTATTTTCTTTTTCAAACAATCATGGAAAGGCAAATAAAACAACTAGACAAAAACTTTATACATTTTTCACAATGGCTTAATAAGTAACTTAAACCGTTCTCAAGAAGACCGAGTCCCCGACAACGACGCCAAAAAATTGATGTGCGTGAGTTGAATATAGTTTTATAGTTATAATTTTCTTTCACACAAATTGGGTTTTAAAAATGGTTTTCACTTAAAAACTAACTACATACACAAAGGGCAAGTGTACTCGTCAGGTGGTAGTATAATCAATCGGTAAGAACCGGATATCAATCCGTGGACGCGGTGTCTTAATACTAAACCATTGCTACTTTTAAGCCTTTTCAATAATGAGTTGATTTCTTTGATTTTAAACTATCATGAACAAATAATAATTAACTAACTAAATTAAGGAAGAATGATAATTAAATGAGGTTGCTTAAACTAAGTATCCACTAATAAACATATGACAACAATTAAGGAAGACTAATGGTGATGCAAGTTCTAAATTCAACTAAGTTCCCAAATCAAGGTTTCCTAGTTTTATAAATCTTAGGAAAATTATAATGAGACAACATTCTAACCACCTAAGATTTATTCTTTTAAGTTTACTTGCTAAGTTGTTGTTAATCTTTAATAATGAGTTATTTGTTTGTCAAAACTCCTAACTCTACAAGTCAAGGAAAACTAACATGAACAACACACTAATCACCCTAACTTGGTTTCAAGTAAG
The DNA here is from genome assembly GCA_947069175.1 of Scalesia atractyloides. NCBI lineage: Eukaryota > Viridiplantae > Streptophyta > Magnoliopsida > Asterales > Asteraceae > Scalesia > Scalesia atractyloides. The sequence goes on along the minus strand of CAMTDV010000029.1, from coordinate 23,938,818 downwards.
TGACATCTTCATCATGTTCTTGATATGAATCACAAGCATGGTCATGCTAGATAACAATCTTGGCCTAAATCATCAAACCAACATAAGCACAAACTATAGAATTCATATGAACATTCATATGATCTTTTCAAATCTAAATGCAAGAATTCATACATGTTCAAATCAACATTCTAATCATGTTAGCAATTACCATTCCTAGTTTCATGCTATGAATCATATCAACAAGTTAACAAGATTCAACAATCATAATCTTTACATGGGCTTTCCAACACAACATGTAAATACTTATGACCAAACATTCAAGAACAAGGACTTTAAACATGACATGAACTCCAAGAACAAGACTAAATATCACCATGAAGATTAACAAACAACAATCACCACATCTATCTCAATGTTATCACATGTTCATTAGCCTCAACAATGTTTAAGCAAAACAATTGTTTAGCCCATAAGGCTCAAAACTACTAAATCAAATGCAAAATAACTTAAATCGTTCATAAATAACAAGTGGCTAACTAATGTTTAAGACAAGATTTAATGGAAAAATGAGTTGATCTTCAAGTGATTTAACCTTCCTCAAGGCTCCTTCTTGGCCCTACAAGCTTCCAAAACCATAATCTTGAGAGAAAAGTTCACTAACTTGCTCCAACTCCCCTTCAAATGAGCTCAAACTACGTATTTATGCTACTGGGGTTGGCACGACCGTGCCACCTTTTGGCACAGTCGTGCTTGGCAACTGTCAGATACCTTTTTTAATCTGTTGACCATGTTTGCTACCAAATCCGGAGAGATCCCGCTCAAACTTCCCCGAGGTGGCACGACCATCCCAAAAGGTGGCACAGTCGTGCTTATCGATGACGTATTCGGCAATGACTGTTTTGATCTCGGGAATAAGCTGATCAGAAGCTAAGGTGACATGAGCAAGGTCGTGCATGGACTTGGCACGACCGTGCCAGTTCTTGGACTGGTCTGGTTTGCACTGATAGTTGATAGTGCTGATGAGAGTGCAGACCTCCGGAGGCTTGGCACGGCCATGCTTAGGGGTGGCACGGTCGTGCCATATCTAGAAGTTTTGCTGGAAAGTTCCATTTTTGCTCCTTTATGCCTGAAAGCCTTCGTTTCATCACCGTGCCGAAGCTCAGACCTGTATTTTCACAAAAAAACTCAAATGAGTATCAAGATCAATGAAAGTACAACGAGTTCTTGCATAAACGGGGAATATTTGACGTTTAAAAGATGTATAAATTCTTATACATCAAACATCTCCACACTTGAACTTTGGTTGTCCTCAAGCAAACGAAAACAAATAAAAACTCTCTTAACGACAATCATCTCAACTAGCAATTTATAAGCACAAATAAATAACTCGAGCTAAAGCAAAAACGGACTACTCGACATGGAAGGACACCAAAAAGTATGTAAATAAGGTTATGAGCAACGATCCATCTTTGACATCCCTACAAATTCACCTTACATCCTCACAATGTTCACACACGCTGGGCTAAAGATATAGGTGAACAAACAATTCATGGAGTATGTTTAGAACACTCGATGCCAAGACGATGACTATGCGATATCATAAGCTTGTGGAAGGATCAAATCTAAACACTCGACTAACACATAACACAAATCAAGAGGTCTTGGGTGGGTTGTAACTTGGCTAGGGTTAAGGGTGTGGAAATGAATTTAAAAAGTGGCTAAAACGGTTATAGTCCAACGGCTAGACTAAGTAGAAGCAAAGGAAAAAAATAACTATACAACTTAATGATAACTCACCGAGAGCTAGCCAACCGGTTTAGATTTTCATCTCCCCAAAATTGCTCTAACAAAGCCAATTGATAAGGCTTTTTCAAACTTTTTTTGAACTCCACGCTTCAGAGAGAACTAAGTATGTCTACTTAGATAAAAACTCTTAGCTATGAGGTTGTAACTAGTAAACCGATAAACTATACAAGAAGGCTACAAGTTAGTCATTGATCGAACCGGGCTTTAAACAAAAAAATTGGGTTCAAAAATAAAAGGCTAATTTGGCTAAGTGGTGACATTTAGTGGTTTAGAAGAAACGAAGGGGAAAGGCTCAAATTGGTTTAACTAGGGTCTGATTTGGGTGTAGGACTAAATAAAAATGGTTAAAAACAAAAGGTTTCCTAATGCCTCAATCATTTTTATGCTATGTATTTGCTTTGTGGACTCGAGATGTATACCTAACACAAGTTCTAAATCGCAAAAGTCATTCGGCTCACTCAATCTTTGCACGTAAAAACATGAGCAAAACTGATTCTTAAGCTACAAGGCTCAAAAAATAACTCACGGAAACGGGCGTATTGGGTAGATATGCAAGGCAAACAAGTAGGTAAGTCGCTTGATTTCTCATGCTCAAATTTATACGAAAAAATTGTTACTAGATGGTGACCTTTATTCGAGCAAACTCCCTTTTTGCGTTTACCCTTGTACATTTATCAAAAACTTTAGTGCTTATATAGAACTTATGTTGATTTGATTATTCAAGAGAGTTTGTTTATTATATTTTTATTATTTTCAAAACGGACAACCAAGAACAACCGATAAGCCACCTCCCCACACTTGAATTATACATCGCCCTCGATGTACAACAAAAACCAAGAATATAATGCAAACATAACAAAAGCTGAGGAAACGGGAACACGAAAACTCCCCTGTAATGCAAAGGCTAGAATGGAGCAACAGAAGGTAAGAAGGAGCATTCCTAACGAACTACCACGCCATCCAATCAACCATCACTTCATCAACCAATACTGCGCACTAGCAAACATAATCAAGTTCATAAGAATTAAGCCAACCCAGATTTCCCTTGCCTTTAGTTATTAATGTAAACCACTAAAATTAAACATAAGAAATTAAAGTTACAAGACGTAGGCGTGTATGGAAAGCACAAAATGGCACACTCCTCAAACGTAAAATGAAAACAAAATACAAGATGTGCGGCGAGACTAGGACCTGCCGCTAGATCCCAAAGGACCACGTCATCCCGACGGTCAAACCGGGATCTTCGTGTGAAGTGTAGAGGCGGCTGCATGTAGGGAGTACCGAGCAAGTTCGCTATATGCTGCTGCGAACTGAAGAGCCAGTCAAAGCTTCGCCGGCTCTGCTCGTACATGTCCTCCATAAAATTTCCCTGCATATGTTGCTCCGCGCGGATCAAATCCACATCATGCCTCACATTCTGCTGATTTAAAGCAAAACCGTCCATACGCCCCCACAGATCAACTGCCGACGGCTCAAACGGGCCATATGCACCCTACTCATAACCACCACCACCATATCCGCCATACATATGCCCCCAGTTTGGGCTTCCAAAGCCCTGGCCCAAATCACTGAGCTGCATGTGAGGGCCTTCTCCCCAGCGGCCTCACCTTGCCCGTTAACTGGGGCGTCCGACATATGCACATTGTCGCCAGCACCAGCACCAGCACCATCACCATCACCTCCCTCATGATCACTCTCCGCTTCGGGAAGCGGATCCCAAACCCTTCCTAAGCGATCAACCAGCTTCGGGATACCGTTTACCTTTCGTATCATATGCATAGAAGTCAGTTGTGCCACGTCGAGTAATCCATAGTCACAAGCTACGGTCAGATGGTCTAACCGCACCCGGTTGTGAATGGGGGATCGGCTCCTCCGATGAGCAACCGGTCTGACTAACTCAACTAGCAGAGGCTGAATTCATTGCTAGAGAGGATGACAAACGAACAAGTGAGATCTACTGTTTAACTACTCTGAGTAGTATTGATTGACGTGCAAAGTACAATGCAAGTAAACAAATCAGCAAGGCTTCGCCGTACCAATTGGACTAACACTAACTAGCTCTGACACAACACTCATCTATTTATAGGTCGACATGACTCGCACTGGAGTGTGTGAAACAGAGACTGTGACTCGTGTGAGTGGCTGCCTCGTACGAGTGACAGAGTGTCACTCGTACGAGTCAAGTAATTCACTTGTATGAGTCTACTACAAAACATATAAAATAACCAATAACATTTACAATTTGACATTTAAGCCATACAATATCGACATATCCTAGACGTAGGCAATAGACATAATGCACCAATAAACTCCTCCTTGGATGTTGCCGCAGTCTGGATAGTCTTCAAAAAATCTTATTAAGATCTGACGTTTAACGACCAAAAAACCGCTTCGGTGGCATGCGATGCTCCTCAAAAGCAATTGGCTTTTGATCTGTTGTAGGAGGTCAGTTAACTATATTGCTAAGCCAAAAACGTCTCAGCGACGCTATGCGAGCTCGCTCTACAATCCTTGCTTCTTTATTTTCCTTTTTCTTTTGCTCGGTCTGCTCCAGCTTCCTCCAAGTAGTGTTCCATGTCGATCCAGAATGTATATCATTTGCGAAACAGACATTAACAACCTTCTGAAACTGGAGACTTTATCTTCGTAACTAATCTTACTGTAGAACAAACAATCTATATCTTTCTTCGTACAATTTACTAGCCACATCGGGTCTAGTACTCGAATGCCATGCCACAGCCCATATATTCGTTTGTGTGCTATGACGGCTTCGGTTAGCTCCTCAGTTATCTTCCACGTATCAACATCAGGGTGCACGCATATCACAACTTCTCCTGTGTTAGAATCATAGTGCCACCACTTGAAGTTTTTGTTGAAATCTTGCTCCGTTTGAATCATATGCATATTCTTCATTACCTTTGGCCTCTTCATGATGAGCGTAACATCCTTTTCTTTAATAACTGGATCTATCTTCGTATTACGCTTCGGAAAGTGAGGTTTCTAGTGTACAAATCCATGCAAAGCTTCAAGCTTAACCAACTTCCAAAGCCTTTGATTGTGGAATTTCATCTTCAGATTGATCATCTTCGTTTGCACCAGCTCTTTGGTATCCCAATAAGGCTAGGATTTGATGTCGCACAAATATCTGAAGTACTGGATTCCAAACTCCCTTTTTATCGCGTAAACGTTAAGTTCTTCGATCCACCCCCAGCTGATAATGTCCCCTAGAGAAATATTTGTGTCATGTGTAAAGAACGCTAAGGGACGCTTAAAATTTTTGCTCCGCTGGTGAAACTTTGAACCACTTCTTCCTCATTTCGGCAATTTCAGCTCTATTCAACTGTTGAGGAATTGTTCCCTGTTTAGCAGCTTCTTCAACTTTACATTTCAGCATATCAGCATTTTCTGCTGTAAACAGTTCAGTGAAAGTTGGGGAGTCATCTGTACCCTGATCGCAAGATTAGTAACATCGTCATCAGATTCATCCTCCACGACAACTTGATCATAATCATTAGCTTCTTCAATGTGTTCGAAGACATAATCATTTGGCTCGAAAGCGCTAATCTCATTCAGCTCATCTTCGAAATCAAACTCAAACTTTTCTTCCTCCACGCCTAACATTTCAGCAATCTCTTCCTTGATGTAGCTGTGGACAAATTCTCCCTCCTCAACATCATGCTCAAGATAAAAAATCTTTGGCTTAAGCACGACATGAACGGTAGATGTATCAGTTACCATGAAGATTCCTGCCTGCTGAGCATCAGAAGGACCTTTAGTTCTATCCTTACCACTTTCTTCAGTCGTTTGATTCGCAGAGTTGTCTAAATACACAGAATAATCAATCTCTTCATTTATACCAGATTCAGTTACATGAATACCCGCACCCGCACCACCTACATCATCATCATCATCACCACTATCAGAATCAGAATCACCAGATAATACATCATCTAAATCTTCATCTTCTCAGCATCTTCATCAAATTTATTAACCGCTGCGTTGATCTCTTTCTCTAACTTCTTTTTATGAAGCCATTCTTGATGTCTCGTAGATAGATCTGACGTGTCAATATCCACATCCTTTGGCTTTCCGATCAGAATAAACTTATTCGAGACTGTATACACCACTATATCTGTAATAACTGGTGCAGATTCAGCTTTTGGCTCAGTTGTGACATTCACAGGATCCTCAACCACTTTCGCTTTACCTTGCCTTTTGCGTCTGATAGTTCTTTATCAAGACGTTCCCGTTTAGCTACACGCTCTTTGGCTTCAGCGCGTTCAATCTCATCTATCTCCACAGCAATATAAACTTCCCGCTTTTTCGTTAGAATTTTCTCAAACAGATTCATTCTTCTATCACTTCTGAGATAATCCTCCTCATATTCAGCATTCGGATTCGTAAACACTCATTCTCTGACACAATGCTGGTGGTCATAGCTTCGAGCTGCTGTTTATCTTCGCTAAGCACATTTAGTTGCTCCTGTAACTCCGCAATTTAGAGAGTGTTTACCATAACCTATTTCTGTAGTTCTTCAACACGGGGGTCATTAAACACGTCTGTAGTAAAGTCTTGGCCCCCTGGAATATCCCCAAAATCAAAGTCAAAATCAAAGTGAGGCTGGGACTGCGAAGTGTGCGGTGGCGGTTGCGGTGTCGGTTGTGGTGGCGGTTGTAGAGTCGGTTGTGGTGGCGGCTGAGGTGTAGCCTGACATGGAGGCAATCGCGATGCAGATTATCTTGGTGGCGATGGCGGAATTTGTGGAGTCGGTTCAACAACAAACTCTTCTTCGACCGTCTGCTCTTGTACTGTCTCTTTAGATTCAGTAGGAGACTAGTGTTTCTAGCAGCTTGATGTTTGAAACGGCGTGTCTTTTTCTTTGCTAGTGTGCGTACAAGAGTGTCATAGTCTGAACATGAAGGTATATACGTTGTGTCGTCTTCTCCTGCCGCTTTACGCTTTTTCTCTTTAACTTTTCTCTTTTTCTCTTGCAAGACGCTTTGCTTCTATCTTTTTAGCTCTCTTCTTTCACCTGCTCGTCTATCTTCAGAATCTGTGCTGGAAGACGAAACTTCTTCAGCCACTTTATCCCTACCAAAAGCTTGCCTCTCAATGTCTGCAACAATATCTTCAATATTTTCTTCAATTTCTGGTTCGTCTCTTAACAAGAACTTTCAGCTGCTTGCTTTTTCTTTTGAGATGTAGAAGTAGAAGATGTAGCTATCACCTTTCTCTTTGAACTCTTTTCTCCATCTTTCACAAACCAAGAACTATGCTTAGCAACAAAGCCATCTAGCGCAGTCAGCTCCTCATTTTCATCCCCACTGTCTTCCTTTCTCCATTTTCCCGGTGCCGGAGCAATGTAATCTTTATCAACGATAGCACCAAAAAATGGCATGGCATTTGGTAATGTCTTAAGATGCAAATTCATCTTCTTAAGAGTCGAGACATCCATGTGTTCCAGCTTTAACACGTCATCCTTTTTCTTCTTCAAGTTCGGGTGCAGGTGATCTAGCAGCATCTGTATAAAACGTGGGTACTGCAAAAACTTTTCCCTATGAATATTTTGCACCATCTGCGTGAATATAACCTTAGAGAAGTTATATGGAAGATTCAGGACCAACACAGTAATCATGCACATTTGGTAATCGACCAAATCATCAAACCCTCCCTTACGGTGACTCAAAGCATGAGTAACAACATGTGCAATGTATCGAAACGACGTGCTGAGGTTACCCTTCTTGAAACGTGCGGCGTTCACGAAATCGGCATAACCCATACGGTAAAAGCAACCCTTCACCATATACTCTGAAAATCATGTCGGATCGTCTTCGTTGTCTCTAAAATCCAAAACCTTCCTAATCAAATCTTCTGTTATTTTCACCTGTATATCCTCACCGCCTATCTTTACAGCTGAAACTATCGCATTTTCTTCAGAATCAAACTCTGTAGCGTTCCAAAAATACTCGACACGAGATCTATATGCAGTATGTCAATCAGTAAGAGCTTTGGTAATTGGGATTCGGCTCAAAAAATCTAACACGTCTTGGTAAGCAGCAATCTCCGGAATAGATTCATCAAGCAAACAACATATGTTGTGCACTGGAGAAAAAGACGTTTTCTTGACCTGCACACATAGAAAGTTCAAACCGCTAGAAAATTTTCCAAAAAATTTCAACTTACAAAAACACTCGTACGAACCATACAATCGTACGGTTCAACACTTAGAAAATTTTACAAGTTTGAATCACAACATCATCACTCGTACGAGTCAATAATTCGTAGAGTGGCTAAATACTTAGACATTTTTCAAAGATTTAATCAAACTTGCTTCGTACGAACGATGCCCCGTACGAGTGAAAACATTATTTGGAACATTTTGAAAACTCCGCTCATACGAGTGGACATCCGTACGAAGTGTGAACCGTACCAAATAACACCAAGTTCAAACCGAACTTAAAACGTCTTGTTTTTAACAAATTGATGGTTGATTTATAGGCTATTGGGGCCGATATTGACGATTTTAAGTTCAATTTTAAGTTTTACCGGTCCAATTTCCCTAAATCTATGTTTTATGTCCGTTTGGTCCAAATCCGGCATTATAACGGCTAAGAATAAGCAATAGTACCTTCCCCATCATAAGAGGTGTGCGAATCAACCTCCCCAATGTATTGGTACAACGTAAATGTTAAGAAAAGTGAAGTATAGAACTGGTTCGCACTGAGTTTCTCTCTCAGTCGCACAGTAACAATAGGTTGGCTCGTGCGAATAAGGAGACCTTATATACTAGTTCAGTGTCACTCATACAAACCAATGGCTTGTGCAAATGAACACCACATGCCATTCGTACGAGTTAGTGATATTCGTACGAATCAGTTCTGATACTTTTTAAACTTTTAAACTTTTTGATTTTTTATGCATATATTATCTGTTTAAAACCCACGCAGTTAACCAAGTCCAATTAATGACCCTAGTTACCTAATTTGCCTACCAAGTCTAAGTTAATGACCTTGGTTGACCATGTTTGACCAAAATAGATTTATTTTAAATTTTAAAGTTTCAAATTAATGAACTTTGTTGATGTTTAGGAAACTCTTTCTTTTCTAGATTAGCTCCTAACCCGTAGTCATCAGATTACCTTCAGCAAGACGTCGCCATGACTTCAACTATCAGTGTTTTCATCATCGGTAGACTAAAACTAAACTATAATGCTAATAAAACTGAAAATCTTTTTAGGTTTTGGTATTTTTCGAAAAGAATTAACAAGTAAAGATGTATATACATACATATTTTTGTGAGTTTTGTGTTAAGAGGATCATATCAAGTTTTTAAACAAATCACCAGTACCGTTGATCTTGGTATACTCATTAAGATTTTAACCAGATTTACCTAGATTGCCAATATACTAATCCACTTAAATCTCTTCTCGTTTCTCAACTGTTTCAAGATATGTTGGGTAATATTAGGAACATGAAACAACCGTGTGTCCCATCTCAGATTATGCTCCCGTATCGAGATTCCCAGAATTTCATTTCACAGGTGAATATATCCAATTGATATTTGTAAAGGGGTGAATTCCGAGACCTTGAGAGCTCAGGTTAGTATTTCCATACAGACAAAGAGATGAAGGCTCGCTTTAGATGGTGTTCCTTAAAGGAATCTTTTGAACTGCAAATGTCACAAAGTTTATGATATAATCATTTTTTATGCAACTTTTGTAGGCGAATAATGTGTAAAGTATTATACAAGTTCTAGGCCATTGCTGACGCAAAATCAGAAGAACTCGGATAATAATCCAGATATCGATTAAATATAAAGACCTAGTATCGCAGAATCTGACATTCTCTCAAACGAAATTTCGGAGTACTAAATCCATATATCCGAGAGATGTTAACCCACAAGTTATTCAGTTTTTCTTTTAGGTTTTATCTTGAAAACAATGTACTAAACGAGTGAAGCCTATTGGCACATCCTCAGTAAAACATGTTTAATTACTTGTTTAATTATTCCATATCTTTAGCCTACTGTGACTGTCATATTGATGTAATATGATTTATCTTTTTCACAAAAACTCTTTTTGGCTTTTATAATGTTTTTGTATTTTCCCAAACTTTCTCCCCCTAAAATCAAAAACATATTTTTTTAGATTTTTAGATTTTTAAGAAAGAATGTATAGAAAAATAAGTCAATCGAGAAGAATTACGTAAGTCGTCGTCATCCTCAAACTCAACCTCATGTATATCCCCTGATGTCAGATTTCTTAAACCATTTAATTTGAAAAGATTTTAAATCTTGTACGATCAAATGCTTTGGTATAAAAATCTGCTTTTTGGTCATCGATGTGAATTTTTTCAATTCTAACCAACTTTTTCTCGTAGTAATCCCAGATAAAGTGGTGATGAATCTCAATATGTATAGTTCAAGAGTGTTGACGTGAGTTATTAGTGATACTAATCGTAGCCTGGTTATCTACATATATTGGCGTATCAAGAAATTGACAGTCCGAAGTCTCTCATCGCTGTTGAATCCAGAGTATCTGGGAACAACAGCTCGATGCTGAAACGTATTCAGCCTCACAGGTAGAGAGAGCGACCGTGGTCTGTTTTTTGCATTGCCACGTTACCAAACGAGTGCTGAAGAACTAGCAACCAGCCATCGTAGATTTGGTGTTAAGTTTGCAGCAACCAAAATTAGAGTCAAGTAACCCGTAAGATTGAAGTCGTCGTGTCTAGGATACCACAAGTCGGTGCTTGGAAATCCCTTCAAATATCTCATGATACGCTTAATGGCAAGCAAGTGCAAATCTCTTGGATTAGACTGATAACGGGCGCACAAGGCATGTTGGATACATGATATCAGGTCGAGAAGCAGTGAGATACATCAAGGATCCGATCATGGAGCGGTATAATGTCTCGTCAACTTTGACTCCTTTAAGATCTGGACAAATGCCGTGATTAAGAGCTAGTGGAGTTGATGTTGGTTTAGCTCTTGCCATACGAATTTCTCCAATATGTCATGAACATTCGTCGTCTGATGGATGAAGATACCATCAGGCAGTTGATCGACCTAAAGTCCTAAAAAGAACTTCATCTCCCCTATCGTGCTCATTTCAAATTTGCGCTTCATGACTTCTTCAAAGTCTTTACACAACTTGTCATTTGTCGATCCGAAGATGATATCATCCACATATATCTGCACTATAATCAAATGCCCATCCACTTCCTTCGTAAAGAGGGTAGAATTTACAGTTCCTCTGATAAAGCCGTTGTCTAGAAGATGTCGTGACAGCGTTTCATACCAAGCTCTCGGGGCTTAATGTAGACCATATAAGGCTTTGTTCAAAAGGTAGACTTTGCCTTGTCTATAGGATCGACAAACCCTGGTGGTTGGCCGACGTACACCTCCTCTTTTACTTTTCCGTATAGGAAAGCAAATTTGACATCTAACCGGTACACCTTGAACCCTTTCCAAGAGGCATAGGCCAAGAATATGCGGATCGCTTCAAGATGGGCGACTGGAGCACGCATGAGAACCCATTCCTCCGGAATCTTGAATCCCGGCTTTAAGATCAAGCATTCTTTATCATTGAAGTGCTTATGAATTTCTTGTCACAAATCTATGAAATGCTGAGTAGATTTTTCTCAAGTTCCGCGATGTAGTTAACTTTATCAAACGATACAACTCCATTCATGAGAATTCCTTCACCGATAATCCTTCCTCCTTGCGTTCCGGCAAAACCTACGTACCCTCCGCGGATAGCTTTAATGTCGTATAACAATGCAAGCATCCCAGTCATGTGCCTGGAAGCTCCACTATCCATTATCCATTTAGACATGATCGATCGTGGGAGTCTTTGCACACATGCGGAAGAAATTATTTAAACAAAGAAACCCAAGCCTGCTTGGTCTTGGGTGGGTTCGGAATGTCAAATTTCAAACCTACTTTGTTTTTATCATTCTTTTTAGGCTCGCTTTTATGTGGAACAGAAGGTTTCGGTTCTACCTTGGACGGTTTGACCTTTGCCACCCATGTTTGCGTATTCAGATTTGCCTTTTTAGCATAAAATTTAGAATCCATTTGATGATATTTAGTTGATGTTTCACCACTTTCAAATTTAGAATAACGTTGAATAATTGGTTTAACATTTTTGTAGGATTCATGTGTTCTTTTCAAAATTTGCTTTGGCGCAATCATAGGTGCCTTCTGTTTCTCATCCTTGGTGAACTTTTTAGAATGAGAAACAGGTTTTGGAGATTCTTGTTAGCAATATCTTGCAATGTGCCCAACATTTTGACATTTGTAACACGTCCTACTGTCCTTTCGAACAGAGGATTCCAAAACTTGTTTCCTATTCTCTTTCTCTTTCTTGAAATCATCATTTGATTGTGTTCCAATGATTTCTTTCCTTTTCTGCTGTTGTCCCAAAAACGAAATTGATTTTCTTAGTAAAGTTTAGCTTTTGGGACTTGTTATTCATTCTTCGCTTTTGGAAGCCCAAACTCGCCCTCATATTCTCCGGATAATCTTTGTTTCTCTGATGGTAGGGTCTGGTGACACATTTTGATTTAGAGTAATATGATGCCTTATGTTTATCTAAATCAGAATGGCTTACCTCCACAAGCTTGAACAATTTATTAACATGATCCAGATTCACATTCTGGATGGGAAAGTCCTCATCAGAAAATAGTTTATCAGATCCATGCATTTTATAAACTATGACATTTGGATCATTGTTTAAACTATCTTCCGATGTTTCAACATCAGTATTCAGACTTGTCAGATTCACCTTTTAAAACATTTTCTACCACTGTTTTAACCACCTCAGAGTCATATTCAAATTCAGATGTTGTGTAAGTTACTTCGATGTTTGTAGGCCTCTCATTTGATTGTTCAGTTTTTTATTTTGGATTGAGCGTCTTTTCCACCCCTGATGGCTTTTTACAGGCATAACTATTCCACATAGGGGTGGAACACGATCGTAACTTGCACTCTTGTTATCATCCTTTTTAGATTCATCTTTGTTTTCAATTTTGGGTAAAATGTGATCAATGACGTAAGAGCTTGTGGAAAAACTGATTACCAACTTGTTAACCTGTTCAGTTTCTATTCTTACCCTCTCAAGCTCACTCTTTAGCTCAGCGATAGTATTTAAGTGAATATTAATGGCCATTTGCTTGTCCATTACTGTCTCTTTGAACATAGAAAGAGTCCCGTCATTTTCTCTGAGTGCTTTTTCATACTGTTTAACAGTTCTGCTCAATTTGCCGTACGCTTCTTTAGTTGATTTAAAATCACTCGACAAATTGTCTGTTAAACTTTTGAGCTCAGTATATCATGTGTCTTTTACAACACATTCATTAAATGGCTCAGCACATTTTAAACATGGTTTTTCTACTACAAACTCACATTTGGACTCATTTACCTTGTTAATGTTTGCCATGCACGCTTTGTCAGTCTCATCAGCCAACTTCTCCATCTGTTCATGAAGTCTCTTTTCAACATCAAGCGTCTTCTGTTCTTCGCAAGATGATCGATGAGTTGGTCCAAAGTAACCTGCAAAAGTTTTCAACATATCGTTAGGCAGGAGGTGTTTAAATGCACTATTTAAAATTTCCTCCTCTTCTGATGATGTGTGATAGTAATAATCATCTTCTGGAGCCTCATCAAAAGATGCCTCTGATTCTTCTTCAGGTTCTTCAATTATTTCAGCAACCAACGCCAAACTCTCATTCTTGGAAATATATTTGTTCCAGTTAAAGCCTTCATCTTCTTGAGTAACCACTAACGCTTTGTCTTTGGCTTCTGGCTGTCTATCTTCGATCTGCACCATTCAAGTTCTTGGTTGGGGACGGTGGTAGATAGCCTTCTTGTAGTAGTCGTCGGCAAATGGATTCTGATTACCCTGAACTTCTCTGTTTGGGCATTCACGTTTAAAATGTCCCTTCTCCCGACACTTAAAACAAGTAACTTTGGACTTGTCGAATCCAAGTTTTCCATCCAAACCTCCCAAGTTCTCTTTCCTCGTGATTTCCATAAAGCGTTGTGCGCGTCGAACAATAGATGCCATACACCATTTGATGTCGATTAGCTCCATCTCTACCTGATCAATCTGATCATAGTCCTCTCTGGTCATTTCAGAATCTCCAATCTGTCCTGCTACAAGATTGTCATAAGATTCGAGAACCGATGCTAATAGTGACATATGCTGCTTATCGGTTTTCTCATCTTCGGCTGCCTGTACGAGTGACAGAGTGTCACTCGTACGAGTCAAGTAATTCACTTATATGAGTCTACTACAAAACATATAAAATAACCAATAACATTTACAATCTGACGTTTAATCCATACAATATCGACATATCCTAGACGTAGGCAATAGACATAATGCACCAATAAACTCCCCCTTGGATGTTGTCGCAGTCTGGATAGTCTTCAAAAAATCTTATTAAGATCTGACGTTTAACGACCAAAAAAGCGCTTCGATGGCATGCGATGCTCCTCAAAAGCAATTGGCTTTTGATCTGTTGGAGGAGGTTAGTTAACTGTATTGCTAAGCCGAAAACGTCTCAGCGACGCTATGCGAGCTCGCTCTACAATCCTTGCTTCTTTCTTTTCCTTCTTCTTTTGCTCGGTCTGCTCCAGCTTCCTCCAAGTAGTGTTCCATGTCGATCCAGAATGTATATCATTTGCGAAACAGACATTAACAACCTTCTGAAACTGGCGTGCTTGTTCTTTGTCTTTATCTTCGTAACTAATCTTACTGTAGAACAAACAATCTATATCTTTCTTCGTACAATTTACTAGCTACGGTCAGATGGTCTAACCGCACCTGGTTGTGAATGGGGGATCAGCTCCTCCGACGAGCAACCGGTCGACCTAACTCAACTAGCAGAGGCGGAATTCATTGCTAGAGAGGATGACAAACGAACAAGTGAGATCTACTGTTTAACTGCTCTGAATGTATTGATTGACGTGCAAAGTACAATGCAAGTAAACAAATCAGCAAGGCTTCGCCGTACCAACTGGACTAACACTAACTAGCTCTGACACAACACTCCTCTATCTATAGGTCGACATGACTCGCATTGGAGTGTGTGAAACAGAGATTGTGACTCGTGCGAGTGGCTGCCTCGTACGGGTGACAGGGTGTCATTCGTACGAGTCAATTAATTCACTCGTATGAGTTTACTACAAAACATATAAAATAAACAATAACATTTACAATCTGACGTTTAAGCCCTGTATACAATATCGACATATCCTAGACGTAGGCAATAGACATAATGCACCAACACCGGTAGTATTTGGCGAGTTTGGTGGCAAATGCACCCCCGCAGATTCTCGAAGTAGGTGTTGAACGAATCCCCCTCTTATTGATTTGGCTACATTGATAACTACATTTCAGTTAGATCCAGAGATGATGCAATAAAGGTGAAATAGGTCGCGGGTGGAAATATTGCCGGTGCTGTCACCCCGACCTTCGATGACGTGGAAGATGGCACGCTCGATAATACAGTGCAGCGGGTCGAGAATCCAGGTTGCCTTAGCTCTCCTTGGGTCCCATTCTCGACCCAGGACAGTGATCTCGGCCCAGAAGGCGGCTTTATCTGCATCGGGCTCCCACTCTTGTAGACTATCATGAAAGAGCTCAGAATCAATCTCATCATCGATATACAACCCGAGTATCTGACCGAACCGACTGATGGATTGGTGATGCCATTTCCGTCCCAGACAGTAGCTAACCCCAACCCGCTTTTCGTAGATATCCGGGCACGGAAAGGTGAATTGGAAAGAAGCAAAGAACTCGATGACTGGCTCTGTGTATTGTGGTTCAGCGATCTCAAAAAGGCGGGTCCATGGCGGAGTCATTAGATCCTCGAACCGCTCGAACTGACCAAGTAGGTCAAGGTCGACAGTCTGCAACGTCCGCATTGGTTCAATTAAGTGTCTCCTAGCCCACAACCTTTCCACCTTGGCGATACAATACCCTTCCTTGGCATTGTTGCTGAACCTAAGAAACGGGTGATCCATCTGCAAGTATTAACAAAAAAATCAGCAGTTAAAACGCGAAAAACTGACAAAAACAGGTTTCTAGACAGTTCCGCACGATCGTGCCAACAGAAGGCACGATCGTGCGTGCTTGGTTTTCAGCAGTTTTTATGAAGATTTCTGACTTATGAAGTTTTCTGGGTTTGTTCTTCAACATGCACGATCGTGCCACACATAAGCACTCTCGTGCCGGACCAATTATGGGTGAGAAATTTTGAAATCTGGAAACTGTATGAAGAGCACGATCGTGCCATCAGATGGCACTCTCGTGCGCCTTGAATTTCTGGGAAAGTTCTGCAGAATCATCACCGTTTTATGAAGAGCACGATCGTGCCATCAGATGGCATGATCGTGCGTGATGAATTTTGGGCAATTTTTTTTCAATTCAGTCACAAAATTATAAAGAGCACGGTCGTGCCAGGATCTGGCACTCTCGTGCGTGACGGAACTGAAACTTGCGACAACCTCCAAAACTCACCCAAAACCCCAATTTTTTAACACTTTCACTTAGGGGTTTTGTAAATCGGTCAAGTGCGGTTCACGACAACACAAAAAACACACAAAACGGGCTTGAATCGGGCGATTTAGACCAAACCCTAAAAAATTAAAAGAAACTAACTTGAAGAACATAACCCCCAAAATTACTAAGAACTAACATGGAAAGATAAAGATTCGTACCTGGAATGCTTTTTGGGAGGAAAGAATGGCAGATCTCTTGAAGGAAGGAAGGAAGGAGGTGTAGAGGATTTGTGAGTGGTTGGAAAAGTTCAAGTGAAGAAGATGAAGATTGAAAGAAGGCTAAGGCTTGCTTTTATGGATTTTCTGAAAAGAGGGCTGACACTAGCAGACCTAGTAGTGCAAGAAACCCTGTTGGTAGTGCTTAATTTTCGGATTTTTTTTCCTAAGTTAATTATTTCCATTTCTATTTTTATTTATTCACATTCATTATAACCAAAATCTAAGTAAGAAAATAAAAAGGGGTGAAAAAGAAAAAATAAGGGTGAAGGTGAAAATAAAGTAAAAACCACTTGAACTCGGGCCACTCACGAAACACCTCCTATCAAGAAAAAAAGCCGAAATAACATACCTAAAGATCGGCAATGCATTCATACATCCCTCGCGACTAGGACGAACCGAAACCTGAAAAATAACTAAGCAAACAAAGAAAGATCAAATATAAACCACAAAAACATGCTAAGTTTATTTACGAGTCTTCAGCTAGACTCACCACCCCGAATTCATTTGTTCTTGGGGTGGAGGGTAACAACCTCCTCACTTATCAACGGGCCCACCAACATACGCCTTCAGCCTATACCTGTTGACTTTAAACAATCGGCCATCCTCATGGCCTATCTCCACCGTTTCGTATGGAAACACTGCTCGTACAGTGTAAGGACTCGACCATCGAGATTTAAGCTTGCCAGGAAACAAGGTTAACTGTTTTCAAAGCCCAATATGCCTTATGCTCGAGCTCCATAGGGAGATGGCAAGACCTCCCATAGACCAATTTAAATGATGTGGTGCCTATAGGAGTCTTGTAGGCTATCCGGTAAGCCCATAGTGCATCATCCATTTTCTCTGACCAATCCTTACGGCTAGAGTTAACCGTTTTCTCCAAAATACGCTTGATGCCCCGATTAGTGACCTCGACCTGTCCACTCGTCTGTGGATGATATGGTGTAGAGAATCGGTGTTGCACACCATACAGAGACAATGCCTTCTCTAGCTGAGCATTACAGAAATGTGTCCCACGATCACTAATCAATGCCTTTGGAGCACCAAAGCGAGCAAACTGTTTCTTCAGAAACCTAACTACCACCCTAGCATCATTGGTGGGTAAAGCTTGCGCTTCAGCCCACTTTGATACATAATCAACGACAACTAGGATGTAGCGGTTGCCGAAAGAGGTCGGAAAAGGACCTATGAAGTCTAGGCCCCATACATCAAAGACCTCACAAACTTGGATGCCATTTTGTGGCATCTCATTGCGTGCTGAGATATTTCTTGCTCTTTGGCAAGCATCACAGGACCTCACCCACTCATGGGCATCATGGAAGATAGTAGGCTAAAAGAATCTAGAGCCGAACACTTTTTTCACCGTGTTGTTCGCCCATGGTGGCCTCCTGTGGGTCCCTCGTGACAGTGACGCAGAATATCCCTCGCCTCGTCACCATACACGCATCGCCGGACCATCTGATCCGCTCCTACCATAAACAAATAAGGGTCATCCAAAAAATAATACTTGGCATCCGCAAAGAACTTCCGCTTTTGCTGATAGGTCATCCCTTTGATCAGGATGCCACTAGCTAAGTAATTTGGAAAGTCAGAAAACCATGGGGAATCATCATTTGTCTCGATCCGCATAGGAAACTCATGGGGGAAATTGTCATTGATGTTGGGCCCACGAATTCCTTTTCCCTCGTAATGCTCAAGTCAGGACAAATGATCAGCTGCCAAGTTTTCGGTCCCTTTCTTATCACGGATTTCAATATCAAATTCCTGCAGCAAAAGAATCCAACATATCAACCTCGGTTTAGCATCTTGCTTGCCGAAAAGACACCAAAGTGCTGCATGATCCGTGTACACAATAGTCTTGGAAAGGATGAGATAAGATCGAAACTTTTCGAAGGCAAAGACCACAGCTAGGAGCTCTTTCTCTGCTATGGTATAATGCTCCTGAGCGTCGTTCAAAGTCTTGCTCGCATAGTAAATCGGGTGAAAATGCTTATTCCTCCTTTGACCCAAAATGGCCCCGACTGCGAAATCACTCGTATTGCACATCAACTCAAATGACAATTCCCGGTCGAGAGCTACCATGATTGGGGCACTCACTAATTTCTCCTTCAACAGCTCGAATGCGTGCAGGCATTCATCGGAGAAAATAAACTGGGCGTCCTCTCGAGGAGCTGAGTCATGGGACGGACGATTTTGGAAAAATCCTTTATAAATCACCGGTAAAAACTTACATGACCAAGAAAACTCCTAATAGATTTCATGGATGTGGGCGGCGGGAGCATAGAAATAGTCTCAACTTTGGCTCGATTAACCTCGAGTCCCGCCTATGAAATCTTGTGCCCAAGCACAATGCCCTCCTTCACCATAAAATGGCATTTCTCCTACTTCAACACAAGGTTGGCTTCTTCACACCTAGCTAACATCCTCTTCATATTCCCTAGACAATGATCGAAGGAACTCCCAAACACAGAAAACCTAGGGACGTGGGGGAGGCACGTGACCTATCAGACAGGTCATCTCTTCGACTAATTGGTCCACAGGAGGTGAACCAAAAGTCTCCCCTCCAAGTAGCTGTGTGTCCACAACATCCTCCTCAAATGTGCTACGAAGATGGTCACTCACATATGTATCAATGGTCTCGATAAAGTAGAGTGTATCATCCTGACTCTATGGATGCTGCATGGATTTCCCAATATCAAAGGTCACCTCCTCATCCTCAACCCGAAGAGTAAGTCTGCCAGTGCAAACATCAATCAAGATTCGAGCAGTGGCTAGGAATGGCCGACCTAAGATAAGAGGAACAATTTTGTCCTCATCCATGTCCAAAATCACAAAATCGACGGGAAAGACAAACTTGTCGATTTTCACTAGCATATTCTCAACTATGCCTCGAGGATACTTCATCGAATGGTCGGCTAGCTAAATGCTCATACGAGTAGGCTTGGGCTCTCCCAAGTCCAACTTAGCAAAAACCGCATATGACATGAGGTTTATGCTGGCTCCAAGATTAGCTAATGCATTGCTGACTGACAAACTACCAATCAAGCATGGGATAGTGAAACTCCCGGGATCATTCATTTTCTTTGGTAGTTTGTTCTGAAGAACTGCTGAACACTCGTCATTCAAGGTCACATGTGAAAGCTCGTCAAGTTTGTTTTTGTTAGATAAGATATCCTTTAGAAACTTGGCATACTTAGGCATTTGAGCAAGTGCCTCGACAAATGGTAAATTTATATGAAGTTGCTTAAAAAGCTCAAGGAATTTATCATAGTGTTCTTCCATTCTCTGCTTCTTCAACCTCCCCGGATATGGAACGAGAGGGACATGCTCTATCACTGGCTCCTTGGGACGTGCTGTACTTGCTGGGTCTCGCCTCAGTTGCACCTCTCCCGGAGACTCAGTCTCAATCTCCTCAACAATCTCGTCATCAATCGGCCTTACTGGAACAGCCGAAGTGACGGGCTCAGCGATCTTACCGATTCTCAACGTGATGGCCTTCGCAGTGGCCTTTGGATTTGGCTTCGTATTGCTTGGAAGGCCCCCCTGTTGTCTCTTGGAAAACATCTTGGCAATTTGACCAACTTGGTTTTCAATGGTCTGCACGGAAGCCTTTTGGCTTCTCAACTCACTCTCGTGCCTCGTGAAACGACCGTCATACTCTTTGAAACGCTTTTCATTTTCGACCTTTTGAGAGTTTTGACCAGCTAAGAGTTGACTGAACATATCCTGCACGCTAGGTTCATTAGTGGAAGACATCTGCTGAGGCCGAGGTGCACCATAAGCTCCAGGAGCTATGGGACGTGGAGCAAATCGGGTGGGTGCTGATTAGACGCTTCAGATTTCCAACTGACATTTGGGTGATTCTTCCACCCTGGATTGTACGTATTGTTGTAGGGATTATGCTGAGGACGTCATTGATTTCCCATAAAATCTACATGCTCGTGTGATACCTCTCCCATCGGAAAATCGCCTACATGATATGCTCCCCCACTCGAGGAACCACTCGAGTGGATCTCCATCACTCGATCAAATTTTGAAGATAAGGCATCCATACGTGCTGTGATGGCAGTGAAGTCGTTCACGTGATAAACTCCCGGTCGAGAACTCTTCCCCCTCGATGGCTGTTGTGTCCGATTCTTCAAGGCGCATTTCTCTAAAATCTCAAATGCCTCATTGGCATTTTTCGTGCCAACGTCTCCGCCCGAATATGTATCGACCATCATCTGCCCTTGACCATCCAAACCATGGTAGAAGATCTGACATTGTTTCCATTTAGGCAACCCGTGGTGTGGGACCTTTCTCATGAGCACATTAAACCGCTCCCACGCCTCATAAAGGGGCTTATCATCGTCCTGACGAAAGTTAAGAATCTTAGTTCTCAACAGAACAATTTTCTCTGGAGGGAAATATTTCTGAAGGAACTTCTCAGCTAATTGATTCCATGTAGTGATAGACCCAACTGGAAGTTCAAGAAGCCACTCCTTAGCTCCATCACGTAAAGAAAACGGAAACAGCCGAAGGCGTATTGCATTCGATGATGCATCACGAATCGTAAATATGGCACAAACCTCCAGAAAACCCGCAATATGGACACTAGGATCCTCGTGATCCTTGCCATAAAACTGTACCGCATTCTGCAACATCGATATGGTACCGGATTTGATCTCAAAATTATTATTATTATTAATTGTGGGTGCATTGATGCTCGCAGGTAAGCCCTCAAGTGAAGGTTTTCCTATGTCGTTTAAGACCCTCGTCTCCTCCTCGTCTGCCATTTCTACGCGAACCTCATAGAATGTGTTGTCTCCCAATGCGTCTACCTCAATTGTAGCGGCCACCACGTGGGACCGCTCTCACAGTCTCCGATGAAGGTTGCGCTCCGGCTCTGATGAAGGCTCAACGGTTTCAGCAACGGGGGTTGAGGACATGCACGACCTGTAAGGAAAAAGAAGAAACACAATACACTATATATACATAAGAATAAAAACAACTAGCAATTAATTATTATATTTTCTTTTTTTTCTTTTCTTTTTCAAACAATCATGCAAAGGCAAATAAAACAACTAGACAAAAAATTTATACATTTTTCACAATGGCATAATAAGTAACTTAAACCATTCTGAAGAAGACCGAGTCCCCAACAACGGCGCCAAAAACTTGATGTGCGTGAATTGAATATAGTTTTATAGTTATAATTTTCTTTCACACAAATTGGGTTTTAAAAATGGTTTTCACTTAAAAACTAACTACACACACAAAGGGCAAGTGTACCCGTCAGGTGGTAGTATAGTCAATCGGTAAGAACCGGATATCAATCCGCGGACGCAGTGTCTTAATACTAAACCCTTGCTACTTTTAAGCCTTTTTAATAAACGAGTTGATTTCTTTGATTTTAAACTATCATGAACAAATAACAATTAACTAACTAAATTAAGGAAGAACGATAATTAAATGAGGTTGCTTAAACTAAGTATCCATTAATAAACATATGACAACAATTAAGGAAGACTAATGGTGATGCAAGTTCTAAATTCAACTAAGTTCCCCAATCAAGGTTTCCTAGTTTTATAAATCTTGGGAAAATTATAGTGAGACAACATTCTAATCACCTAAGATTTATTCTTTTAAGTTTACTTGCTAAGTTGATGTTAATCTTTAATAATGAGTTATTTGTTTCTCAAAACTCCTAACTCTACAAGTCAAGGAAAACTAATATGAACAACACACTATCACCCTAACTTGGTTTCAAATAAGTGACATCTTCATCATGTTCTTGATATGAATCATAAGCATGGTCATGCTAGATAACAATCTTGGCCTAAATCATCAAACCAACATAAGCACAAACTATAGAATTCATATAAACATTCATATGATCTTTTCAAATCTAAATGCAAGAATTCATACACATGTTCAAATCACCATTCTAATCATGTTAGCAATTACCATTCCTAGTTCATGCTATGAATCATATCAACTTAACAAGATTCAACAATCATAATCTCTACATGGGCTTTCCAACACAACATGTAAATACTTATGACCAAACATTCAAGAAAGGACTTTAAACATGACATGAACTCCAAGAACATGGCTAAATATCACCTTGAAGTTTAACAAACAACAATCACCACATCTATCTCCAATTTATCACATGTTCATTAGCTTCAACAATGTTTAAGCAACACAATTGTTTAGCCCATAAGGCTCATAACTACCAAATCAAATGCAAAATAACTTAAATTGTTCATAAATAACAAGTGGCTAACCAATGTTTAAGACAAGATTTAATGGAAAAAATGAGTTGATCTTCAAGTGATTTAACCTTCCTCAAGGCTCCTTCTTGGCCCTACAAGCTTCTAAGACCAGAATCTTGAGAAAAAAGTTCACCAAATTGCTCCAACTTCCCTTCAAATGAGCTCAAACTACGTATTTATGCTACTGGCGAGTTGGCACGACCGTGCCACCTTTTGGCACGGTCGTGCTTGGCAAGTGTCAGATACCCTTTTTAATCTATTGATCATGTTTGCTACCAAATCCGGAAAAATCCCGCTCAAACTTTCCCGAGGTGGCACGACCATGCCAAAAGGTGGCACGGTCGTGCTTATCGATGACGTATTCGTCAATGACCGTTTCGATCTCGGGAATGAGCTGATCAGAAGCTGAGGTGACACGAGCACGGTCGTGCGTAGACTTGGCACGACCGTGCCAGTTCTTGGACTGGTCTGGTTTGGGCTGATAGTTGATAGTGCTGATGAGAGTGTCGGTCTCCGGAGGCTTGGCATGGTCGTGCTTGGGGGTGGCACGGTCGTGCCATATCTGGCAGTTTTGCTGGAAAGTTCCATTTTTGCTCCTTTATGCTCCAAAAGCCCTTCGTTTCATCACCGGGCCGAAGCCCGGACCTGTATTTTCAGAAACAACTAAAATGAGTATCAAAATCAATGCAAATACAACGAGTTCTCGCATAAATGGGGAATATTGACGTTTAAAAGATTTATAAATTCTTATACATCAGTCGGTGATCAGGGGCGTAAAAGAAATTTTTTTACAAACGTTTTTTATTTATTATTTTACATAGCGGTGTTCTATACTTAGTTCGTGTAAATGTTTGTGCACGTTGTCAAACTTTTTTTATGTCAAAACTTTTTTACGCTCGTTGTCAAAAGTTATTTTACGCACGTTGTCGAATGTTTTTTTTTCTAAAAAGTTGTAATGCAAAGTTATCAAACGTTAACGAATGAAATAGAAATTCTCAATAAACATATAAGACAAATATGGCTTACATTTTATAAAGAACATTATGTCAGAATTAGGGAAACTAGAGGAAAAAGAATTAGATATCATTTTCGATAATTTTGTATTTTCTAATAAACATATAAGACAAATATAGCTGGCATTTAATAAAGAACATTATGTCATAATTAGGGAAAATAAAGAAAAAAGAAATAGATATCATTTTCGATATTTTTGTATTTTCTAAATTACGTAATACTTTTGGTGTATGAATTTAAAACTTAAGATATTTTTCTCAATTTTAAATATAAAAAAAGTATAAAAGAGATGAAAAGAGAGAAATATTGTTATGTCAGACATATAAATGATGATATGATGTGTTTTAGAGAGGGGATGTAACATTGAGAGAGAAAAACTAAAATACTCTTTTGAATAAAATTGATTATAAATGATGTGTTAAAATTCTATTTAATGAGAGAAGTTCTCATTCGCAACTGATAGTGGTTCCTCCTCGAACCAAATCATATATATATATATATATATATATATATATATATATATATTATATAGATTGAGTAAGTGAAGTATTTTTTTAAATAAACTAATTTTTAAAACAAAAATAATTTTTTTAGAAGGATGGAATTTGACAGTTTATAAACTTATTTTTTAGAAGGGGGATATAACTGATAAAAAGGGGATGCATTTAGCCCACCCGTTATTATTCAATGCTTTAGGCTATGCGGTGTTGTCCTGTTTTCCACATATTTTCTCGTTTGACATATCAGGGTCATATCAACTTTTTCCAGTTTTCCGCATATTTCCTCAATCTTCCCTAGATTGGGTGTTGTCGTCCAAGATTTCCCTAAATCTAAATTGTTTTAATTTAATTTAAACTTTAAAACAATCTATATATTTAAATGTTTTAAATATAAATTAACAAAATATTTTAGTTATAAATTAAAACAAAAGATATGTTTTAAATATAAATTAAAACAAAAATAATCATTAACAAAAACAACAAGAAAAATGAAAAAAAAATAAAGAAAAGAAAAAACCTCATTTGTCAAGTTTCCTCCTAAATCGATGTAGGGTCCCGTTTATTAGGGTAAAAAAGTCACAGTCCAAAGAAACTTAATTACTCAAGTTTCCCAAATGGGGCCGGGCTTCACCAAACCCTCCTTGGCTCCCACACCAAGCACCCTTATTTTCCTTAGCCGCCCACTTGCCTTTTGTTTTCACAATCAAGCCACGGCACAAACCAACGTGTGGCAGTGTAATGCTGCAATTGATTTTCTCAGTGGGCTGATAATTAATCCAATTATAAACCATTAAAATCCTCATTTGCCATTCCATTGTTCACCAAAATGAATTTGAGCTTCTAAGTTTTCTTCATCATTCATGTCCAAACGTAATTGGATGATAAAATTTCCATCATGGTTCCTATTATTAACTCATTATTTGTTCAAACTTATAAATATATACACATAAACAAAAGGGATGAATTTAAAAACAAACAGATGCATTTAATAAATAATTAAAATAAAAAAAAAGCGTATACAAAATGCATCCATCAAATAGACGTTTTTACTAATAAAAGCCACAGAATTGCAAATAATTAATTATCGGCCAGATTTACTAGTTAGGTCGTCATTTAGGCTGAGTGGTTTGGTATAAAGCCCATGAAGGCTTTATCACGTCACATCAGCGCCATGTATACGCCGCGTAGACAGGGGCTTTATAAATAATTATCATGCGATGGAATAAAGCCTCTTACCTATTGATAAAGAAAAAAGAAAAAAAGAAAGAAAAAAATATGTTTGCCTCTTGAAAAGTGCCCCCCCCCCCCCCCCCCCCCCCCCCCCCCCCCCCCCCCCCGCCACATGTACAACCTTAAGCCGTTAAGGCATGGCGAAGAGAATGATGGCGCCCAGGAAGCGGGTTAGGGGCGCTATAGGGCACCAATTCGTCTTATTTGACAGCGGACACTATACCACACCATGTGGTCTTAGCATTGTTAAGTGTTAACTAACAAAGGCAAAACCTTTAAACACATTGGGAGAGGGAACTCTTGGGTTCAAGTTCCATAGACGACAGGAATAAAAGAAATTTTCCGTTAAAAAAAAGAAAAAAACTAATAAATTGTTCACACACATTCATTTATGAATGCTAGTTAGTTAAAATCAAAAAGGTTTTAAATGAAGCTAGCTAGTTAAAATCATAAAGGTTTTTGATCAGCATGTGTATTTATGTGTAAGAACTAAGAACTAAGAACTGCTTTTTATATATTTATGGTCTCTAATTGATGAAAAAGAATTGGTTTTTTATGTGCAATATTTTCGGTTCTCCAATCTATACGTTCAAGTTCAATCATAGAAGAAAGATGATTTTCATGCTGGAAAAAATATGGCGTATGCATAAAACGTGTGCTTTAATGACTTATTAGACGGTTATAGTGTGTTCGTATTTTATGTGCATTTAATAATCTTTTACTTATACAGTTATACATATTCCCTTTTTTAAACTAAGAGCAAAATATATAAAAGTTTGGCGGTTTGTGTAAAAAAATTAATTTATGCAAATACATGTGTTATAGTTCAAGTAATCATGAGTTTTTATTCATAATAGTTTATTGTAGATGTTGTATACAATTTTAGAGGTTGGATACTGTATAAGACCAAATTCACATACGAAGGATACATGAGAAGGAGAGGAGGACAAGTGCCAACGATAGTAAGGGTAATTTAGTCATTTCTCACTTTAAACAACTTCTTCTTTGATTTTCAAACGGCTATAATTTTTTCATAAGTCAATATTAAAAAAATTACACCCTATTAACGAACATTTCATTCTCTTAATTTCGAGCAATCTATTACTATAGTTTTCTTTAAAAAAATTACAGGATTTTGAATACCCATTAGTCCATTACGTGATTATGTGATTTTCAATACCCAGCACATGACTACGTGATTTTGAATATCCATTACGTGATTACACATTCAACATAAACGATTACATGATTACACATTCAATATAAATCAATTACTTGATAACACTATCAATATGATTTGTTATAACTAATTTTATTACAATTATGCTTATTACGTGATTACACATTCAATGATAAGAACTTGATTGTTTATACTTTATTATGTGATTAAATCTCTAATATACGACATTATGTGGTTATTATAAGTTGATAATGTTTTGTATATAATTTATTCTTAATATGTGATTATATCTAAAATATTATGTATTCTATATGAAATTTTTTTATTATATGTATTTGTTCTTACATAATCACTTAGTGTGGTTTCACATAAACTAGTATAACGAATTCACATGATCATGAAATGAGTATTCAAAATCACGTAGTCACGTAATAATACATAGTCAACTATTGTTACGTAATTATATAATCACTTAGTGGGGTTTCACATACTATAATGAAATCACGTAATCACGTAATGGGTATTTAAAATCACGTAGTTATGTGTTGGGTATTTAAAATCATGTAATGGGTATTCAAGATCATGTAAATTGTTTTAAGAAAACTACAGAAATAGATTGCTCAAATTAAAGAGAATGAAATGCTCGTTGATACTGTGTAATTTAAAAAAATATTAACGTATAAAAAAGTTATAGCCATTTGAAAATCAAGAGAGGAAGGGGTTCAAGTGAGAAAGGACAAGAATACATTTTCTCTATTTGATTCTTCAATTGTTTGAACATGAAATTCACGAAATTGCCACGGCCTTATTTTTAGCCATCAATGGTAGCTTATCTATACTTCCTACAAGATTGGTGTCTTGTATAGGATCCAAATACTAAAAGTTTAATACAGTTTTAACAAATGAAAATTAATAATCTTTTTTTATTTTGTATTTCTCATAATCGTAGTTTAGCTTGCTTATAACCTCTAATATGAGAGTACACGTACGTGATCAAATTATCTTCGCAGCATTGGATTTGTATCCCTTGTTTGAGTTTGAATTAAGTGCCTTTATGTTGCTCCGAAAGAACTCAAACCTTCTAAGACGTGGTGCAGTTGTAGACATCTAGTTCATTTTTTTTTTTGCGAGGGCCTCATTCATTTATAGCAGAGGTTTTGCTTACCATGGTTTTTAATGATAACTTCTTGAAAGTTATCTGTTTGAATCTTGCTTCCATTGGTTTTCTACCATAACCTATTAAACGTCACCTACACAACACAAGTTGTGAGATACTTGCTCACACTGGTTAGCAGTGTATTGACGAGCCCTTTTTAAGTTTTCTCGTAACATCTTCTGAACAAATTCATCTAACAGCTTTTCTGGATTCCAAGATGGGAACATATTCTAAGGGACTTTTTCATCAAGCCATAAAAAAATATAAGATGTTACGAAGATAAAAAAAAGAAACTTAATTAATTTAAATTGTTGACTTTTAATACATTTAAAGTTGTTGAAGGCGTGTCTTATATGCGTTTCATGGTAAACAATGTAAAATATGACATTCCTATAATCATACAATATTTCCTTCAATTTAATATTGTTATACCTTTGTATACATATATAAGGTTTCCGAAGTAGGAAAAACCAATGTTATAACTTTGTATACATATATAAGGTACCAAAGTAGGAAAATATCAACAATTCAGTAAACCAAATTTTAAAGCGAATTTGTCACATTTAGGGTACCAGTAGTGATTACCCCAAACCTTAGTAATCTATCTACTTGTTAATATGTTCGTTTTCATGGTAAATAGTTTAAATATGTCATTTCCCAAAATCTCACACTATATAATTTTATGATACGTTTACTTTTGGCCAATTTAGAATATCAAAATGTTAACACTACCTCAAAAAAATTAAAGTTGCCCTCTATGAATAATTGTCCTTTATAAATGTCCATCCTCGTACTTTAAGAGGTATTGGAAAGCAATAAGACTTTTGGTTAGAGTATGCATATGCATCATGTTAATTGTGTTTCACTTGAGTGTATTAGTTTATAGTAGAGTTTGTTAGCATCTTGATAATGATTGTAACCTCAAATGTTCAATTGCCTCCTTTAGTGGAGGTCTTGGTGTTCAAGAACTACATGGTATATTAGAATAAATTGATGATCTCACTGCTAGGTTTGACATAACCAGAACCTATTAATGGCTATCACATGTGACGAAGAGACCCGTCATGATAGAGTTTGAATTAAATTGTAGCAATTTAGAAACATGATAACAATAAAAAACCTAAGATTTGTGTTTGACACAATTCAAAGACGGAAGTTTTGAGAATAAGATAACTCAATTCAATAGAATACACGTGATATGCACGAACCGGCATAGATTGTATTCATACCGACACTGATTGTATTTATAGGCCATTCCAATCAATTTGGAGCTTCAATCGATTGGGCCACATTCGCTTAACATGTTCAAGTGAATGCCTCATTCGATTGACCTCAGTTAGTCGATTGTCACTTAGTCAAACGAATGACTTATTCATTTGACTGTGTTCATTCGTTTAAACACAATAACAAATCACATATGCAGTAGATAATTGATCTAGCCTATTCGTACAGTAACGAACACACAAATATGCATCAACAAACAAAAATTATAAAAAATGTTTTTTTAACAATCCTACTTCCATGTACAAAATACTAATTTAGCATGTGGTATTCACATATGGTGTTAGAATCTACCTCATACATACATATTTGAGAAATGAATACATGAAGACACCAAAGTAGATATCCTCCATTGGTATTCACACACGAATAAGTTTTGTGGCCATTATGTGTTAGCTTTCTTCTCAACTCTTAAGGATACTTTCACACTCCCCAAGGCGTGAGGCGTTTATGGTTTCAGTTAGGATTGATAGGTAACTTTCTCATCTACCAATGGGGTGGTGGTCCATTAGCAAAGACTAAACCTTTAAACACCTAAGGAAGAGGTCTTAAGTTTAAGTCCCATAGACAAATAGAAATAAAAGAAATTTTTCGTTCAAAAAAAAAAGATAACTTTCTCATTTAATGAAAAAATGACAATCATAAAATAATTTTATAACATAAAAATGTCCTCCAACATGTTAAACATTGAAAAAAAGCTTAGGGAAGAATGCCATATTTTCCACCCTAGATACATATGTGTACATTTAGGATGAAGGGTGTGGTGGCATGGGTTGGGTCTAATTACCACCTACGACCATCAATGGAATGCTACACCGCCTCCTTGGAGCATGGATCACGGTTCGCGTGGATTGAACCACATTTACCACAGACCACCTTTCTCTTTTTCCAATGTTTCCTTTTCCCTTTTCTTGTATACAAAATATATTAAAAGAAATAAGGGATAGTGGTTTGGGTCAGAACCGCACCCTTAGGGTAGTGGTATTAGAGGAAGAAATAGAGGTGGATGACATGGCGCTAATGTGACGGGTCATGAGGATCATGACCACACCCTTTGGCCTTATGTACAGATTATGATGAGTCCATTTAAACAACATTTTCACCATTTTGTTCATCAAACAGACTAGGACCCCATACCACTTTTATAGTATAAGTTATTTCACATTGTAGCTTGTTGTAGTGGAACCCATTTTAATTAAAACCATTTTACTAGATAATTACAACATATTCCATGTCTGCAACCCTATAGGTTTATGTGACGTTAGATTGTAATTCATAACACACACTAATATATATATATAATAAATGTAAATAATGTGAGCGGATATGGCATGATATTAGAGTTTCTCAATTTCACTTTTGGCTTTAAAATTTCAGGTTCGCTTTTTTCTTTAGTGAAGCACCGCTTTATGTTGACCTGTATGTGGATAGGGATCATATATAATCTTCATAACACTAATTTCTCTCATTTCGCTTACTTCTCTTCTCTAATCTGAACTTGATCTGCTACCCTAAATTTCTAGTTCTCTCATATCCTAAATTTGATTGCATGATATTGTGGATGAATCTGGTTTCCTCGATCAAGTTCTTCGCTGTTTTATCCTCCGACTCAAGTGTTTAGCACCCAGAAAACAATATTCTCTCAATTCTTAGTGTTCAATTTTTTTGTCTGTAGTGTACGATGTAAGTTTTATTACATTCCACAATTTAATTCTCAATAATGTTTCTCTAAGTTATCAATGCTTGATTTGTTGTCTATTCTCCCACTCACGCACTCTCTATGATTTTCTTAACCCTAACCATCTTCTAGAATCATCTAACGGCGATTTGTATCCGGAGGAAAGGTATTCAACTTTCACAATCCAACACCTCCACGTCTACCACAAGCTATGGTATTTAATTTTGTTTTTGAAGTTTATTTCGTTCTCAAATTCTGGCACTAAGTCCTTCAAATTTTTTTCTTTGTCCATGGATTTTAACAGTTTGAGAAATTGCAACGAACTTCAAAGTAACAATGGTGGATGTACTGAGACAATCTGGATTGCAAGGTACCCAGCTCAATAAGAAGGTGATTGATCTTTTGTGGAAACCCTCAGTATGTTATCTACTCTTTGTTTTTTTTGCTATCTCATTGTTCTGTTTTAGCTGCCAGATCAAAGCAAGTTGTTATGTGATATGCTCAGATGACACAGACACCGACGGTCAACCACTCCACTCCTTCACCAATCGTCAATGCCACCGCCTTAATCTTTGGTGCAAAAAAACTCAACCGAATCGGATCTCAATTTCACCTGTTTCAAAATCCAGTTGACCTAGGGTTTCCGAAAAATAGAGGTTGTTGATGAACAAATTTGTAACGCGCTTTTCATAGCTTACCGTTTTTAGACAAAATGTATCGTAATTCTGTTTTCGGAAACTCATTGTTATTGCAATCTTATCTTAGTGGAATCACTGTAAATCCGAGGCTTCAATCGTAATGCAATTAATCTTTTATACATGCTTATACATTAGTTCATGCACCCGTTGTTACATGATACAAGACGCAAGTTTAAATCGTAAACAATTATCGTATATTCATATTTCTTGCACGTTCCTTTCATGTGAAATACTTGGTTATTCAATCGCGAGATTTATAATTATTTAGCACCTCACTAAATGATTCACGCTTATTATACACTTCGTTTCGTTTAAACTCTTAAAAACGTGTTCTTTTACTAGGAAAAAAACTAGATTATCATATCCGTATGCTTAAAATATCAAGCCATCCATTAATATACATCACACATATATATAATAACATCAAATAACCTTATAATATCAATTAATTAACAAAAAAGGCAGCTTGCGGCCGCAAGCTGCTAGAGTAAGTTGTTTGAGCTTATTTCAAGTTTAAACTCCCACTAATCTTATCCAAAGCCCAACCCATTGAAACCCTAATCCCTTCCCTATTTAATGAACACTTTCCCATCCTTTATCCCACTTTTACAACCCTCTACACTCTCAAAAGTCCACTTAAACTCAGCTGAGTTTTCAGCAACACATCAGAAAGTTTCAGCCATTAAAACTGAGTGTAGACTCACTTCTCCTTCAAATTTCTTCTTGTTCTTTCTTCTACAACACTTGGATAACCTCTAGGAAGGTTTTCACAAGTTTGCTTGGGCAAACTAAGGTGAAACCTTACAATTTTGAGGTCCAAAGTGCCATAAACTTTCTGCTTATTTTTATCTTTCTATAACTTCATCAATTTCATGTTTTCTTCACATTTTCTTCCTCTACAAGGGTTGTAATGCCTCTAGGGATGTTACTATATGTTTTCCTTGGAAAACCAAGGTGGAACAATACCATTTTTAAGGTTAAACTTTCTATTTTGGAAGATGAACTTATAAACTTTATTTAAACATGCTTTCTTTAGACAAACTTGTGCTACTTGTGCCTCTAATCAAGCCCATGGTTAGTGAGCTAGCGAGAGTTGTTTCATACAAATAGGAGGTGTAAAATACCTCTAAACTTTTTGTTTTGTAAAGGGTTTTAACCCACAAGTGTTGGAACCATCCAAGCTTGACAAAGCTTGTGTTTTGGTAAAGGTGTTATGCAACGGGACAAGGTTATCGCTTACGCGTCAAGGCAACTCAAAATCCATGAGAAGAACTATACTACGCATGACCTTGAACTTGGAGTAGTTGTTTTTGCATTGAAGATTTGGCGACACTACCTTTATGGTACTAAGTGTATAGTTTTCACCGACCATAAGAGCCTTCAACACATCTTCAATCAAAAGGAACTCAACATGCGTCAACGTCATTGGGTAGAATTGTTAAACGACTATGGCTGCGATATTTGCTACCACCCTGGCAAGGCGAATGTTGTAGCCGATGCACTTAGTCGAAAAACTCATGTTAAGAGTATCCGTTGCCACCAAACTTTGGGAAAACTTCATGAGCTGATTCGCGAGGCACCACTCGGCTATTAATGAGGGTAACCTCGATGATGAGTTGAAGTGTGGTATCGAAAACCCACTCGAGTCTAAGTCCGATGGTATTCTTTACTACCTCAATCGTATTTGGATTCCTGATCGTAGAAACCTTCGAAACACTCTGATGGATGAAGCCCATAAGTCTCGATATTTCGTTCATCCTGGCGCCGACAAGATGTACCATGATTTTCATACATGTTATTGGTGGCCTGGCATGAAGAGATATCGCTCTTTATGTCTCGAAATGTCTTACGTGCTCTAAGGTCAAAGCTGAACATCAACATCCCTCTAGCATACTCGAACAACCGGAGATTCCTGTCTGGAAATGGGAGAACATTGCTATGGACTTTATTACCAAACTTCCTCGCACTCCTTCTGGTCACGATAGTATTTGGGTTATCATTGACTGTTTGACCAAATTCGCTCACTTCCTCCCCATTCGTGAAGATTACAAAGTCAAGAAATTGGCTCGTGTCTACACGAAGGAGATCATTTGTCGTCATGGTATCCCCAATGACATCATTTCTGATCGCGATGCTTGTTTTACCTCCCGCCTTTGGCAAACGTTTCAAACCACTCTTGGTACTCGCCTCAATCTTAGTACCGCTTTTCACCCTTAGTCCGACGGTCAAACCGAGCGTACTATCCAAACTCTAGAGGATATGCTACGTTCATGCGTAATTGATTTTGGTGGCAACTGGGATTCGCACTTACTTTTGATAGAATTCTCGTACAACAACATTTATCGTGCTAGTATTCAAATGGAACCATTTGAAGCATTGTACGGTCGTAAGTGTCATTCGCAAGCTGCTAGAGTAAGTTGTTTGGGCTTGTTTCAAGTTTAAACTCCCACTAATATTGTCCAAAGCCAAACCCATTGAAACCCTAATACCTTCCCTATATAATGAACACTTCCCATCCTTTATCCCACTTTTACAACCCCCTAACACTCTCAAAAACCCACTTAAACTCAGCTGAGTTTTCAACAACACGTCAGAAAGTTTCAGCCATTAAAAGTGAGTTTAGACTCACTTCTCCTTCAAATTCTTCTTGTTCTTTCTTCTACAACACTTAGATAACCTCTAGGAAGGTTTTCACAAGTTTGCTTGGGCAAACTAAGGTGAAATCTCACCATTTTTTAGGTCCAAAGTGCCATAAACTTTCTGCTTGTTTTTATCTTTTTATAACTTCATTAATTTCATGTTTTCTTCATATTTTCTTCCTCTACAAGGGTTGTAATGCCTCTAGGGATGTTACCATAGGTTTTCCATGGAAAACCAAGGTGGAACAATACCATTTTTAAGGTTAAACTTTTTGTTTTGGAAGATGAACTTATAAATTTATTTAAACATGCTTTCTCTAGACAAACTTGTGCTACTTGTGCCTCTAATCAAGCCCATGGTTAGTGAGCTAGCTAGAGTTATTTCATACAAATTAGGAGGTGTAAAATACCTTTAAACTAACTCGCAAGTGTTGGAACCATCCAAGCTTGACAAAGCTTGTGTTTTGGTAAAGGTGTGATTACTTGGAAGCCTTGGCTATGCTACTTTCAATCCACCACCTCACTTGATGAGTTTGTTGATACACTTTTGTGTCTGTCGCTTGTTCTTAGTTACATCTGTAATTATACGGTCTTTGTTTACTGTGTCTTTATAAGTTTGGTCGTGTCGACCAAATCAAGATATCCTCCTACCTTTGTTTTGTACGACGTTTTAGTTTGTATGTGTTAAATAGTTGCATGTGTGCATACTGTTGAGTCTTGTGCACGTCATGTATGTGACACGCTCTCTGAAGAAAGCATTTCATGCGACGAGCCACATGCTTTGTACGAATGAAGCAATATAAACAAGTAGTTTACTTGTTTCGTACGAGGGAATTAATGCTTTGTACGAACCAACTAGTTTGTACGAGCATCTTTGGAGTAGTTCTTCGTGTGTAATAGTGTGTTCCATATGTATAGCAAAGTATTTTGTACGAATGACTAGCATGGACACTATATAAGCAGACATGCACCTCTCAGTCAAGGGTTGGTCATTCTGGTCACTGATAAAAGACGAACTAGCAAGTTGAGCAGAGGAAGACACAAGAGCACGGGCAGTTTGTGTGAGTTGTATGAGCATTGTTTGTATATGTTTGTACTAGTTCTCATTAGTTAATCAAGATATTGAATCTTTGGTTATCTCGTGTTCTTACTTTGCTTTGGTTTGCATGCATACTTGGATTCTACACCTGTATGTGTGTTGCATGAACAAGGAGGCAAGTTTAACTTGATCCTCAGGTGGACCTACAAGTGGTATCAGAGCATTGGCTCTCTTCCTTGTTCAAAACCAAGCTTAGTATTGTGTCTGAGCTAGTTTGAAGATTTCTTGAAGTGTTCTTGAACTCACAGCAGAAAAATTAAGTTTTGAATAGATAACTAACTTAAAACTTAGTTAAAATCTGTTATATCCGGAAAATTTTCATAAAAACCGAGTTAGAATACATGGAGTAAAATCTGGTTTTTCTTAAAATTTTCTTTTGCTCAAGTTAAACACATTTGCAGAAGAAATTCACCAGAAAACTCATCAGAATAGTGTTGTAGGGTTGACAAATTTTCTGACATTTAGACTTGGACTGTTATGACTGTAAAAGCTGATGGAATGTTTGTTTTCTTAACTAAAATTGGGTAAGACAACAGGCTACTTTCGTAAACCAGTCTGTACAAGAAAAGGAAAGTTTTCACCAAACCAACCCTGCAAAAGATTCATCTGAAAAACTCTGAGAAAAACAGACTGTGCAAATAACCCGTTCGTACGAAGAACTAAGCTGCTCGTGCGAAAGCACTCATCCGCACAAACAAGTTGGTTCTCACGAAGGAGCTCATCCGTATGAAGCAAGTTGCTCGTACGAAGAACACTTATGCGTACGAAACATTGGTTCGTACGAATAACCTTCGTTATTGTTTGTTTTTCGTATTTCAGATTTTCAAAGCTGTGTGCTTTTCAAATATTTTCAAAATTATGAATTTTTAAGAGCTTGAGCTGTTACTTTCAAACTTTAAACCTTTCAATTTTTCATAATCAAGAAAATATAATGAGTTCTAATCCGTGGGATTGGAGTAGTGGTTCAAGCTCAAATCAGGAGTCTTCGCACACTCCGCAACCTTATCGTTTATGTCTTTGATGCCTCAACATACAGCCATGATCTCTGGAAATCAATGAGCGTGTGTTGCAAACCAGAACCAGAGCATCCAAACTCTTCTAATAAGCGAGAGTGAAACAGGGAGCAATAACCGTCCACCGAAGCTTAATCACATGAATGATTATCCTTCGTGGAAAATTCGTTTTCACACTTATGTTCTCGGTCAGAACACAGATTGTGGACGTGTTTCACTACACCCTATAAAGAATCACTCGAAGAAGCCGGGTCAAATCCAACCTCCTTGGCCAATCTAGATGAAAGTGACAAGAAAGCATATGATCTAGAGAAAAAGGCCTTTGCTATCCTAACACAAGCTCTTCACAAAGATATTTATCATCAGTTTGTGTATTGTACGACCCCGAAAAATTTGTGGGATACTTTGGAAGCGAGAGGAGAGGGTAATGCTGCTACCAGGAAGATTCGACATGATATGCTCAAGAAGGAGTTTGAAAGTTTCATGTTTATGGAAAATGAAACTTTAAATGATATGACCACACGATTTTATCATTTGTTCAGCGAGTCTTACAAAGTGTTAGCAGCACCACAAGAAATTGTGATACGATTTGCTGATGCTTTACCACCGAAATGGGGTCAATTTATTGACTTGTTAAAACATACAGGTGTTTTGGACTCAATTAGTATTTATGAATTTGTACAGAAATAGGAGAACAAGAACGAAGAAGAACTTCGGAAGGCACAAAGAGTCAATGTTCCACAAAACCCTGAGATGTACTTCAGAGCATTAATGCAGGTACAAGTTCAAGCCAGCAACCGAAGCTGCAAACCGCGTTTGTGTCAAACGTGAACCCTTTTCTACCACAACCTGTTCAACCAAGTCAGTGTGCAGGCTTGATGTTGATACAATTTTGTGTCTGTCGCTTGTTCTTAATTACAGTTGTAATTGTACGGTCTTTGTTCAGTGTCTGTATAGGTTTGGTCGTGTCGAATAGATCGAGATATCCGTCTATCTTGATCTAGTATGACATCTTAGCTTGTCTGTGTTAATGAGTTGCATATGTGCATAGTGATAAGTCTTGTAAACGTCAAGTCTACACACGTTCTCCAAGAAGAAGGATTCTGTGCGAATCAAGAGATTTCGTATGAAACACAGGTTTCGTACGAATCAAGTAGTATTTTGTACGAATCAAGCATTTCATACGAATCAAGCATTTCGTACGAAACAGTGACTCGTACCAAATTCTGGAGTTGTGTCTCGTGTGTAATAGTGTGTTCCGTATGTCTTGCAACGTGTTTTCGTACGAGTAACCAGCTTGGACACTATATAAGCAGACATGCACCTCTTAGTGAGAGTTAGTTAGCTAGTTGGTCTAAGTGAGCCTCTCAGTATTCTCTCTGAAGACGAAGACACAAGAACACAGCAAGTTTGTTTGAGTCATACGAGCATTCTGTGTATATGTTTGTACTTGTTCTCAATCATTAATCAAGATAGTGAATCTTTGGTTACCCCGTGTTCTTTACTTTGCCTTGTTTGCATGCACACATGGATTCTGCACTGGTGTGTATGTCATTTGAACAAGGAACTGGTTTAACACCATCCGCAGGTGGACCTACAAGTGGTATCAGAGCTTTGGCTCTTTCCTTGTTCAAAACCGAGCTTAGTTGTGTCTGAGCTAGTTTGAAGATTTCTGAAGTTTTCTTGAATCTCTAGCAGAAAACATAAGTTTTAGATAGTTAACTAACTTAAAACTTGGTTAAAATCTGCTGCATGCAGAAAATTTTATAGTAAAATTTTTCTGAAGAACACACTTGAAGAAGAAATCTGCAAAAATTTGAATCTAATTAGTTTTGGAAGGGCTGACATTTTCTGACTTGGAACTGGACTTGGACTGTGGACTGTTAAAATCTGTGTTTAACTAAAAGTGGGTAAGACAACAAGTATTTTTGAAAAAGCAGGTCTACACAAGAAAGGAAATTTCTCACCAAACCATTTCTGAAAAGATTCCTCTGAAAAACACTGAACCAAAACAGTTTGTGCGACTGAAAAAAATTTCGTGCGAAACATCTGATTGGCACGAAACACTTGGCTCGCACAAAAACTCCTGTCTCGCACGAAACAGAAAATTTTTTGTTTTTCGTATTTTTCAAAGCTTTGTGATTTTAAGAATTTTTCATATTTTCAGATCTGTGAACTTTTAAAAGGTAATCATAATTTTGAAACTTTAAAACCTTTAAATTTTCATAAAACAAGAAAATATAATGAGTTCTAACCCGTGGGATTGGAGTTGTTCAAGCTCAAATCAGGAGTCTTCGCAAAGCTCCGCAACATCATGGGTAATATCTTTGATGCCACAACATACAGCAATGACCTCTGCAAATCAATGGGCGTGTGTTGCGAATCAAAATCAAAGCATCCAAACTCTGCTAATGAGCGAAAGTGAAACAGGGAGTAACAACCGTCCGCCCAAGCTAAATCATATGAACAATTATCCTTCATGGAAAAGTCGTTTTCATACATACATTCTTGGACAGAACACAGAATTGTGGACGTGTTTCACTACCCCCTATAATGAAGCACTTGAAGAAGCTGGATCAAATCCAACCACATTGGCCAATCTAGTTGAAAGTGACAAGAAAGCTTACGATCTAGAGAAAAAGGCATTTGCTATCCTCACACAAGCTCTGCATAAAGACATTTATCATCAGTTTGTGTATTGTACTACAACGAAAAATTTGTGGGACACTTTGAAGTAAGAGGTGAAGGTAACGCTGCTACCAGGAAGATTCCGCATGATCTGCTCAAGAAAGAGTTTGAAGGTTTCATGTTCATGGAGAACGAGACCTTGAATGATATGACCACTCGGTTTTATCATCTTCTCAGCGAAATGTACTCATATAACGTGTTGGCAGCACCACAAGGAATTGTGATGCGATTTGCTGATGCTTTACCATCAAAATGGGGTCAATTTATTGATCTTTTAAAACATACAGGTGTTTTGGACTCAATTAGTATTTATGAATTTGTGCAGAAACTGGAGAACAAGAATAAAGAAGAACTCCGGAAGGCACAACGAGTCTCTGCTCCACAAAACCCTGAAATGTATTTTGGAGGTATAAATGCAGGTACAAGCTCAAGTCCGCAACCGAAGCTGCAGACTGCGTTTGTGTCAAACGTGAACCCTTTTCTACCCCAACCAGTTCAAACAAGTCAGTCTACAGGTTCGAGTAATCAAGCCTATGGACAAGCTTTTGATCCGAAAGCCTTCCTTCCACATCCAAGGGATTTAGCGCATAAAGCTCCACAGCAAGCTCCTCAACAAGCTTTCTATGGAAACAACAGTCAATCGGCAAATCCCAACACTGTCAAACTTGACACGTCAAATCTCTCCTTGCACAGGAACATGCAGAACTTCTAAATACCATGGTCAGTGCGTATTGTGGTTTAGTTGTCGGTCAAATAGGGAACATTAATTTGACAAACGAAGACTGTGAACAAATTGACCGAGATGAAATGGAGTTGATGGACATCAAGTGGGCATTTGCAAGTGCTATGAGAAGAGCGAAGGATTATATGAGAAGAACGGGTAGAACCAGTTTGGAAAGCAAGAAGGATACAAAATACGGCTTTGACAAAACCGCCGTTACTTGCTTCGACTATGGAGAAAGAGGTCACTTTAAGCGGGAATGCACAAGACCCAGCAAGGAAGGAAATCACAACCCCTTTGGTAATCAGTCTCAACCATCCAACACAGCACAGTACAACAATGAAAGAAGAATAGTAGCTGTTGGCAACTCTAACAACACCAATCAATCAGGACCTTCAAACACGCATAGAGCTTTGGTAGTTCAATCTGATGAAGGATGCGATTGGTCAGTACAATTGGGAACAGAGAACAACGGAAGAACTGCATGCTATGCAAGGATCATGGATCAAATCAAGCATGATCACCGCATCGACACTCCAAATAACGATGATACATCTGGAGATGCTGGTAGTTCTGATGAAGAATGTTCAAGTTCAGATGGTTATGAATCGGATTCTGATGTGAAGAAAGGAAGTGAAGCTGAGGTTGAAGAGTTGCTGAGTGAAGCTGAGATGTTGAAATCTGAAAAGGTAGGCATTAT
Source organism: Scalesia atractyloides (assembly GCA_947069175.1). NCBI lineage: Eukaryota > Viridiplantae > Streptophyta > Magnoliopsida > Asterales > Asteraceae > Scalesia > Scalesia atractyloides. The sequence goes on along the minus strand of CAMTDV010000029.1, from coordinate 23,898,392 downwards.
GAGGAATGCAGAAGCTGCGGAAAAAGAGATAGAGACACTCTCTACAGATGGTGTAGTTTTTCCTCATCACACTGCCTTTATGGCAAATGTTGAAGGTTCTTTAAAACAGGTAAATTCCGAACCTCCTACTGTTTGCAATGACTGTGTTGAATTGAAAATAAAATATTAAACCGTCAATAGCCATAATCAGAATTTAGTTGTTGAACTATCAAAATGCAAAGAAGCGAATTTGGCGCTAACTAGAAATGAAAAAGAATTCAAATCTGTAATAGAAACCCTTAAGAAAATTGTTTCTGAATTGATAAAAACAGTTTTGAATAAACATACAGGAATTAATAACTACATTAATCTCCTAGAAGAAGCAAAGAAAGAGTTAGCCATCACAAAATGCAAACATGATTCGATCAAACACAAATTGGAAAGTTATTCTAACTCCCAATATGTGCTTGATCATATTATTGAAGTTCAAAAACTAAAGGGAGATGCTCAATGCATAGGGTATAAGTCATGTCCACCCCCAATGAAACACAACTATACCAAAATGCCTGATGAAGAGGAGATGCCTCGTTTTGAACCCTCTGTACCTTTGAATCCTGAGGAATTCGCAGCAGGGTTAGGGTTCAAACTAGGCAATTCCTTTCAAGAACCATGCAAGCCAGAAAATTCAACATCTGATGTTGTTCAAACTCCATCTGATGAAGAAGAGGATGATACATCCGATGATGAATCAAGAAATGATGATCAGGATCAGCCTCTTGATGAAAGGAAAAGAGTAGAATTGTCTGCTACTCCTAGTACTCAATCTGTTGAGAATCAAGAGACTGTTCCTAAGAAATCTGTGAAGACAAGTGTGTCTACACAAGAAGTAGATAATGTGTTATATACTTTGGTTGGAGATAAGAAAATCTATTCAAACAAAGATTTTCCAATTAAAAACGTAAATCCAATCTCTATAGATCAGGTGTTTGAAAAGTCAAAAACCAAACCTTTAGAGAAGAAAAAGCCCACCAAATCACGACCATTATCAGCTTCAAAAGAAAACAATGGAAGCGAGTTGAAAAGTCTACAGTTTCTCAACCAAATGTTGAATCAAAAGGCACTCGCCACCAAAAAAAAGGCCAAAACTGTTAAATTTGTGAGTTCTAAAGGTACCGATAAAGTCGAAACTTTTCAAGGAAAATCTAATGTTGATTTTGTAAAGAAAGTTAAGATTTTGAAAAGAAATAGTCAAAACAATTACACCCAACACACTGATGGATGTAATGAAAATGAACCTAGTACCTCAGGATCCACAAGTTCAACTTCAGGCCGAGAAACACGATCTCCTAGTTTTGTTGAATGGAGATCATGTTTCAAATGTGGAGAATTTGGCCACATTATAAAGGATTGTCAAAATCCAGCCAAATCAAGATGTATAGAGAAAGCCCCTCATGAACCAACTTGCAAACGCAAATCTGTTTCTCCGACTCAAGATAAACGAATCATTAAGGATCAAAAAGAGAAATAAAAACGTAAACAAGAAAAAGCAGTTGAGAAAGCTTTAAATCAGTTTCTTCGAAAAAGGTTCAAATATCTTCAAAATCAATAAAACCAGACACTGTTAAAACTGTAAATAATAGTAAATCTGGTAATAAACAAGGATCTTGGAAACAGAAGACCGGAAATGGTTCAAAAGGAGTTTCTCAGTTTGTTAATCATCAAGAAATTGAGATTACATTTCTCGATGATAAGGGACGACCCAAGACCACTAAGTCTTGGGTCCCCATCTCAAACTAATCTTGTTTGTGCAATGTGTAGGGTGTTCCAGGAGGAACTGTAACAGTCATTGGATTGTTGACAGTGGAGCATCAAGGCACATAACGGGTGACTTGCGGCTCCTATATGATGTGAAAAGTATTAGGGGTGGTTATGTTGCTTTTGTTGGTGACAAAGGTGGATACATCACTAGAGAAGGAATGGTCTCCAATGGTGTTGTGAGCTTCGACAAGATCAATTATGTGCGGCAATTTGATCACAATCTTCTTAGCGTTTCTCAAATCTGCGACAAGAAGTTCACGGTACATTTTGATGATGCCGGATGTTATGTGCTGAAGCCTGGATTCAAGATCCCCAAGGAATGGATTCTACTGTCGGCTCCAAGAATTAGCGATTTGTATATTCTTGATATGAGCCAAGCTATTACAACATCTGCACAAGTCACATGTTTTGTCTCTAAAGCCACCGAGAAGGAATCAATCTGCTGGCACAGACGTATGGGACACATTCACCTAAGGAAAATGAACTATTTGGTGAAGAACAATCTAGTGAATGGTGTACCAGTGAAGAACTTTCATCTTCAAGACGTTTGTGTATCATGCCAGAAAGGGAAGCAAGCAAGAAAGTCCCATCTTGTGAAGAAGATCAACACTGTGAATATGCCACTGGAACGTCTTCATATGGACCTCTTTGGACCTATGAAACACAAGACAACCTTTGGTGATTCTTATTGTCTGGTAGTTACTAATGACTATTCAAGATTTTCAAGGGTAAACATGTTGGCACACAAGAGTGAAGTTCCTACTATCCTCAAGAATCTCCTGACTCTGTTAGAAAATTTGTACAATCTGAAAGTAAGGAGAATCAGAAGCGACAATGGCACGGAATTTAAGAATCAAGTTATGGATGAGTACTGTTCCTTAAAGGGTATTCTGCATGAGTACAGTTCTCGATACACTCCACAACAGAATGGTGTCGCTGAGAGGAAGAATAGAACTCTTATTGAAACTGCAAGAACCATGTTAGTAGAATCAGAACTTCCTGTCCAATTTTGGGGAGAAGCTGTTGCTACTGCATGCTACACGATGAATAGAGTTCTGACGGTGAAGAGACATGGGAAGGCATGCTTTGAGTTGTTACATAAAAGGAAACCGAATATTTCTTTCTTAGAACCTTTTGGAGCTCCATGCACTATGATTGATCCACATGGAAAGTTTGGTCCAAAGGCTATCGAAGGCTTCTTCCTTGGATATACTACTCCGAATTTCAGAGTGTGGAATTTGTCTTTGAAGAAGATTGAAGAATGGGGTGAAGTTAAGGTTCAGAGATACACAGAATCAGTAAGAGCTCCGGGTGCTTCTCGGATGTTCGACTATGATGGACTGTTCAACTCCTTTAATCTGCCAACTTTTGATGATGCATCTGCTGCGGCTCTGATGTTATTGGAAAGTGATACAACAGTAGACTCGTCATTAGTTCAACCAATTATTTTTAACCCTCAAGTGTTAACTTCGGTTAACAATCTTGTTCAAAATGAGGAATTCGAAGATGCTGCGGATTATAATGTTTCATCAGAAGATGATGAGTTTCATGATGCAAATGAAGCTGCCTCTGGTGCGGTTCCTGGATTTTCAAATGATACGTTAAATATTCAACTCAAGGAACGGCTGAAGGTCAGGCATCTACAACGTCATCAAATCCAGCTCTCGATGTAACTGTTGATCTGAATATCAACAATTTGGGTATAAATTCTCGAGTTCCTGATGTGCCAGAAACTCGTATTCATAATATCCATCCTCAGCAGAATATTATTGGAGATGTACAGAGTGGTGTGCAGACTCGTAATCAGCTTCGAAACAACCAGAATGCTGGATTGTATTCGGAAATAAGGGAATCTGGTGGTCTGAATGATTGGTCTTTTGCCTGCTATGTGTGCCAAGTTGAACCAAAATCTTGGAAGGAAGCAATGAAAGAAGACTCTTGGGTTGAAGCCATGCAGGAAGAACTTCAGCAATTTCAGAAGTTAGGCGTCTGGAAATTGGTTGACAGGCCTGATAGCTACAACAAGATTGGTACACGATGGGTGTACAAGTGCAAGAAGGATGACCAAGGTGTTGTTGTGAGAAACAAAGCGCGATTGGTTGTTCAAGTTTTTAATCAGGTCGAAGGGATCGATTACAATGAAGTTTATGCACCGGTTGCACGACTTGAGGCCATAAGAATCTTTTTGGCTTATGCGTCCTTCAAGAAGTTCACCGTTTATCAGATGGATGTGAAGAGTACATTTCTTCATGGTGTGGTAGAAGAGGAAGTATATGCTGAGCAACCGCCAGGTTTTGAAGATCCTCTCCATCCTGACAAGGTTTGGCTTCTCAACAAGGCGTTATATGGTCTTCATCAAGCTCCGAGGGCTTAGTATGAAACGTTGTCCACCTATCTGTTGAAGAATGGTTTTCGACGAGGCCTGATTGACTGTACTCTCTTCATCAAGGAACAGGACCAGGATTTGCTACTAGTACACGTTTATGTTGATGATATTATATTTGGGTCTACTAACACTCGAATGTGCAAAGAATTCGAACAGGTTATGCAGGAGAAGTTCGAGATGAGCGCAATGGGAGAAATGACTTTCTTTTTAGGTTTGCAGGTTCAACAATAAAAGGAAGGGATTTTTATCCATCAAACCAAGTACGTCGGAGATATTCTCAAGCGATTCAGATGGATGACTCAAAGCCTTTGGGAACTCCATTAGCTCAAAATCATGGGATTACTCCCGACGGAATGGGTGAACATGTAGAACCATCTCTCTATCATGCTATGATCGGATCTCTAATGTATCTTACTACTTCAAGACCCGATATAATGTACCCAACATGCCTTCTGGCACGCTATCAGTCTAGTCCAAAAGTTTCTCACTTGATGGCTGTGAAAAGGATCTTTCGTTATCTAAAGGGTCGTCCTGACACTGGTCTATGGTACCCTAAGGATGATAACTTTGATCTGACAGCATTCAGTGATTCTGATCATGGCGGATGCAAAATCGATGCAAAGTCAACAACAGCAGGATGTCAGTTCTTGGGAAATCGCCTAGTTACGTGGCAATGCAAAAAGCAGACTTGTGTCGCTACATCAACATGTGAGGCTGAGTATATTTCAGCTTCTAGTTGCTGCTCTCAATTTCTATGGATTCAACAGCAAATGCGCGACTATGGTTTTGAAATTCTTACTACTCCTATTTTTGTTGATAATGAAACTGCTTTACAGATCACTCGGAATCCTGTACAGCATTCAAAAACAAAACACATTGAAATTAAGTATCATTTCATACGAGATTGTTATGAAGAGAGACTTATCGATGTTGTTAAAATCCACACTGATCACCAACGTGCAGACCTTTTTACCAAAGCCTTTGATAAATCACGTTTTGATTATCTACTTTTGGTCAATGGCATCAAGGTGAAACCCGAGTAACTCAACCATGGCTAACTATTTTTGTATATCCTTTTCTAAAAATCTAAAACTACAAAAAGATTTTCAGTTTTATATTTTAGGGGGACTAGATTTCAAGAAAATACAAAAATATGTCTTTTATTTACCTTCTTTGTTTAAGGGGGAGAAAAATTCAGAAAAATACAAAAACATTAAAAAAATTAAAAATGAGTTTCTTGGATAAGTTGAAGATGATGAAATTCACCGGTAAATCTGTCAGATATGTTTAAAAGCATAGAAAGAAGATTGATAAGTAGCTTTACTTATGATGTATCGGTAGGCTCACAATCAGACTAAAATGTGCAGGTTGGTATAAACCTAACAGACAGAACGCCAGGTGGGAACCATTCATTGGCATATGGTCTTGGTACCGAAATTTCGTTTGATAGAGTGCCGAGGTTCTGAGATATACGGTCTTTATGCCGGCTTATTATCTGGGTATCATGGTTGAATCTTTTGCCGAAAAATAACGGTGGCACAAGTTTAGAACTTCCAAGATATCATACATACGTGTACATACCGCATTCGACCATCAAATAAGTGATAAAAATATCACATCCCCAAAATAAGTGATAAAATATCACAGCTTTATGCGGGAGCTAAGTTCGTCTCTTTGTCAGTACGTTGGTACTAACCTGTTCACGGACTTACTCCTGTGCCCTGCATTCATATGAAAATCAAGTTCCTCATCAATAAGTGATTAAATCACAAAGGGCTTGTTTTCAATAAAAAAATAAGTGAGTATCTCACATCATTCATATACTTCAAAACAGATGATAAAGCAGTATACTCACCGGTAAGATTTTCTCTCGTGCATATCTTGATACGGGAATATGTCGTGATGTGGTTGAACACCGGCTAGTAAGTATAAATCCATACCTCAATCATATCTCCTAATCATGATTACATCTGATAAGTCTGAGCTTACGTACCGATAATCATAGTTGAATACTTATCTATTTAATTTTGAAGTTTAAACCAAATATCGTTTTTGACAAAGATTAAAATGCTGGTATGATTCCTTTACCTTGAAACTCGAAAAAGATTGTTAAATAGATATATAGTTTATCTGTATATTTTGATTTTAAGTCTAGTTTACTTAGTTGCTTATGTAGTTACTTTTTGAAAGTTAGCCAAAGTTGATATTCGAGAGTTTCTACCAAGATACGCCAGAAAACCATTGGTTTGATATTGCAACTTCATAAAAGTAATATCTTGCAACAAGTAATCCATCAAAGAAAACCAAAATCTGAAATTCGTTTGAGTGTGTGTATCTCATACGAATGAACCTATTCATTTAATTTGACTTGGTCACTTGTTTTTCTCAAATTTGTTGCTAGAATTCATACGAGTGTGTGTATCTCGTTCAGGGGATACAATCTTACGAAGAATTTATGATAAGTCTCTCGTGTGTATTCCCTGAGAAAGTTGTGTTCTAATTATATTTGTTGAGTACAGATTGATACAAAAAGAACATGAACAAAGACCAGCAACAAAGAAGTCTGACAAGTCAGAAGAGGAAACAAGAAAGATTTGAAGTTTCTTAGAAGTTCGAAGACCTGATGCTCTAATCATTGGATAGCAGATCTATCAATGAATAACAGATATTCAGGGGGAGTTTGTTAATACTCCAAACCATTCCATGTGAAGACCAAACTCTGAAGACCAAAGACCGAAGACCGAAGACCAAGCAACATCAAAGGGGGAGTTTGTTGATACAGTTATGTGTCTGTCGCTTGTTCTTAATTACAGTTGTAATTGTACGGTCTTTGTTCAGTGTCTGTATAGGTTTGGTAGTGTCGAATAGATCGAGATATCCTTCTATCTTGATCTAGTAGGACATCTTAGCTTGTCTGTGTTAATCAATTGTATATGTGCATACTGATAAGTCTTGTAAACGTCAAGTCTACACACGTTCTCCAAGAAGAAGGATTCTGTGCGAATCAAGAGATTTCGTATGAAACACAGGTTTTGTATGAATCAAGTAGTATTTCATACGAATCAAGCATTTCGTACGAAACAGTGACTCGTACCAAATTCTGGAGTTGTGTCTCGTGTGTAATAGTGTGTTCCGTATCTCTGGCAACGTGTTTTTCGTACAGGTGACCAGCTTGGACACTATATAAGCAGACATGCACCTCTCAGTGAGAGTTAGTTAGCTAGTTGGTCTAAGTGAGCCTCTCAGTATTCTCTCTGAAAACGAAGACACAAGAACACAGCAAGTTTGTTTGAGTCATACGAGCTTCTGTGTATATGTTTGTACTTGTTCTCAATCATTAAATCAAGATAGTGAATCTTTGGTTACCCCGTGTTCTTTACTTTGCCTTGGTTGCATGCACACTTGGATTCCGCACTTGTGTGTATGTCATTTGAGCAAAGAACTGGTTTAACACCATCCGCATTTGGACCTACACTTGAGTACTCGAGCCTATGGACAAACCTTTGATCCCAAAGCCTTCCTTCCACAGCCAAGAGATTTAGCACATCAAGTTCCACAACAAGCTCCTCAACGAGCTTTCTATGGAAACAATTTTCAATCTGCAAATCCCAACACTGTCAAACTTGACACATCACATCTCTCCAAAGTCAGTGTAGAAGTTGCACAGGAGCATATGGAACTTCTCAATACAATGGTCAGTGCTTATTGTGGTCTAGTTGTAGGTCATATGGGAAACATGAATTTGATGAATGAAGACTATCAACAAATTGACTGAGGTGAAATGGAGCTGATGGATATCAAGTGGGCATCTGCAAGTTCTTTGAGAAGAGCGAAGGATTGCATGAGGAGAACAGTAAAAACCAGTTTGGAGAGTAAGAAGGATACAAAATACAGCTTTGATAAAACTTTCGTTACTTGCTTCAACTGTGGAGAAAGAGGTCACTTCAAATGGGAATGCACGAGGCGCAACAAAGAAGGAAATCACAACCCCTTTCGAAATCAATCTCAACCATCCAACACAGCTCAGTTCAACAATGATAGAAGAATAGTAGCTATCAGCAACTCAAACAAAACCAATCAATCAGACCCTTAAAACACACACAGAGCCTTGGTAGTTCAATCTGATGAAGGATGCGATTGGTCAGTACAGTTGGGAACTGAGAACAACGGAGGAACTGCATGTTACGCCAAGATCATCAGTCAAATTAAGCATGTTCACAACATTAATAATTCAGATGATGATGATGCTTCAGGGTACACTGGTAGTTCTAATGAAGATTGCTCAAGTTCAGGTAGTTATGGATCTGATTCTGATATCAGAAAGGAAAGTGATGCTAAGGTTAGCAAGTTGCTGAGTGAAGCTGAGAAGATGAAGAGTGAAAAAGTTGGTCTGATGAGGAAAGCAGAAGCTGCAGTGAAGGAGACAGAGAAACTCTTTACAGATGGTGCAGCCTTCCCTCATCATACTGCCTTCATGGCAAATGTTGCAGGTTCTACCAGTCAGGTAAATTCTGACTCTCCTAAAGTTTGCAATGACTGTGTTGAACTAAAAACAATATACGAAACAATCAACCGTCATAATCAAAATTTAGTTGTTGAACTATCAAAGTGAAAAGAGGCGAATTTGGCTCTAACTCGGAATGAAAAGGAATTCAATCTGTAATAGAAACCCTTAAGAAAAGCGTTTCTGAATTAACAAAAACAGTTTTAAATAAACAAACAGGAATTAATAACTATATTAATCTCCTAGAAGAGACTAAGAAAGAGTTAGCCATCGCCAAGTGCGAATACGATGCGATCAAGCTCAAATTGGAAAGTTATTCTAACTCCCGATATGTGCTTGATCATATCATTGATGTTCAAAAGCTGAAGGGAGATATTCAATGCATTGGGTATAAGTCGTGTCCACCCCAATGAAACACAACTCTACCAAAATGCCTGATAAAGAGGAGATGCCTTGCTTTGAACCCTCAGTACCAATTAATCCTGAAGAATTTGCAGCAGGATTGGGGTTCAAACTGGACAACACCTCAACAGAAGGGAAGCGAGTTGAAAAGCCTAAAGTTCCACAACCAAAGGTTGAAGCACAAGGCTCTCGCTACAAGAAAAAGCTTAAAAATGTTAAATTTGTGAGTTCTAAAGGTATTGACAAAGTCGAGACTTTCGAAGGCAAGTCTAATATAGATTTTGTAAATAAAGTCAAGATTTTGAAAAGAAATAGTCAAAATAATTACACTCAACACACAAATGGGTGTAATGAAAATTAACCCACTACCTCAAGACCCACAAGTTCAACATCAAGCCGTGAAATACGATCTCCTAATTTTGTTGAAAGGAGAACATGTTTCAAATGTGAAGGTTTTGGCCACATTATCAAAAATTGTACAAATCCATCCAAACCAAGATTTGTTGAGAGAACTCCTCATGAACCAACTTGCTAATGTAGATCTGTTTCTCCAACACTAGATAAACGGATTACTAAAGAACAAAAAAAGAAACAAAAACGTAAATAAGTAAAAGAAATTGAAAAAGCTTTAAAACCGGATTCTTCAAAAAGGAATCCAAGATCTTCAAATTTAATAAAACCAGAAACTGTTAAAACTGTAAAAAAATAGTCAATCTGGTAATATCAACAATCTTGGAAACCGAAGACCGGTAGTGGTTCAAGAGGTGGAGCACAATTTCCAAATCATCAAGAAATTAAGATCACATTTCTTGGTGATAAGGGGCGACCCAAGACCACTAAGGCTTGGGTCCCCATCTCAAACTAATCTGGTTTTTGAAATGTGCAGGGTGTTCCAGGAGGAACTGTGAATAGTCATTGGATTGTTGACAGTGGAGCATCAAGGCACATGACGGGCGACTTACGGCTCCTATATGATGTGAAAAGCATTCGGGATGGTTATGTTGCTTTTGCTGGTGATAAAGGTGGATATATCACTGGAGAAGGAATGGTCTCCAATGGTGTTGTGAGTTTTGATAAGATCAATTATGTGCGGCAAATTGATCACAATCTTCTTAGCGTTTCTCAAATCTGCGACAAGAAGTTCACGATACATTTTGATGATACCGGTTGTTATGTGCTGAAACCCGGATTCAAGATCCCGAAAGAATGGATTCTCTTATCAGCTCCAAGAATCAACGAATTGTATATTCTTGATATGAGCCAAGCTATTACAACGTCTGCGCAAGTCACATGTTTTGTCTCAAAAGCCACCGAAAAGGAATCAATCTATTGGCACAGACGGATGGGGCACATTCACCTGAGGAAAATGAACTATTTGGTGAAGAATAATCTTGTGAATGGTGTACCAGTCAAGAATTTTCATCTTCAAGATGTCTGTGTATCATGTCAAAAGGGCAAGCAAGTTAGAAAATCTCATCCCGTGAAGAAGATCAACACTGTGAATATGCCTCTGGAACGTCTTCATATGGACCTTTTTCGACCTATGAAACACAAGACTACCTTTGGTGATTCTTATTGTCTGGTAGTTACTGATGACTACTCCAGATTTTCATGGGTGAATATGCTGGCACACAAGAGTGAAGTTCCTAATATCCTCAAGAATCTCCTGACATTGTTAGAGAATTTGTACAATCTGAAGGTAAAGAGAATCAGAAGCGATAATGGCACCGAATTCAAGAATCAAGTTATGGATGAGTACTGTTCTTCAAAGGGTATTTTGTATGAGTACAGTTCTCGCTACAATCCACAACAGAATGGTGTCGCTGAGAGGAAGAATAGAACTCTGATTGAAACAGCAAGAACTATGTTAGTAGAATCAGAATTTCCCGTTCAATTTTGAGGAGAAGCTGTTGCTACTACATGTTACACGATGAATAGAGTTCTGACGGTGAAGAGACATGGGAAGACATGCTTTGAGTTGCTACATAAAAGGAAACCGGATGTTTCTTTCTTAGAACCTTTTGGAGCTCCATGCACTATGATTGATCCACATGGAAAGTTTGGTCCAAAGGCTATCGAAGGCTTCTTCCTTGGATATGCTACTCCGAATTTCATAGTGTGGAATTTGTCTTTGAAGAAGATTGAAGAATGGGGTGAAGTCAAGGTTCAGAGATACACAAAATCAGTAAGAGCTCCGGGTGCTTCTCGGATGTTCGACTATGATGGATTGTTCAACTCCTTTAATCTGCCAACTTTTGATGATGCATCTACTGCGGCTCAAATGTTATTGGAAAGTGATACAACAATAGACTCATCATTAGTTCGACCAATTATTGTTAACCCTCAAGTGTCGACTTCGGTTAATAATCTTGTTCAAAATGAGGAATTCGAAGATGCTGCGGATTATAATGTTTCATTAGAAGATGATGAGTTTCATGATGCAAATGAAGCAACCTCTGGTGCAGTTCCTGGAATTTCTGATGTCACGTCAAATATACAACCTCAAGGGACGACTGAAGGTCATGCATCTACATTCTCATCAAATCCAGCACTCGATTTGACTGTTGATCTGAATATCAACAATTTGGGTATAAAATCTCGAGTTCCCGATGTTCCAGAAACTTGAATTCATAATACCCATCCTCAGCAGAATATTATTGGAGATGTCCAGAGTGGTATGCAGACTCGTAATCAGCTCTGAAACAACCAAAATGCTGGACTGTATTCGGAAATAAGAGAATCTGGGGGACAGAATGATTGGTCTTTTGCCTGCTATGTTTGCCAAGTTGAACCAAAATCTTAGAAGGAGGCAATGAAAGAAGAATGGTGGGTTGAAGCCATACAGGAAGAACTTCAGCAGTTTTAGAAATTGGGTGTGTGTAAATTAGTTGACAGACTTGATAACTACAAGAAGATTGGCACTCGATGGGTTTACAAATGCAAGAAGGATGACTGAGGTGTTGTTGTGAGAAACAAAGCGCAATTGGTTGTCCAGGGGTTTAATCAGGTCGAATGGATTGATTACAATGAAGTTTATGCACCGGTTGCACGACTTGAGGCCATAAGAATTTTCTTGGCTTATGCGTCCTACAAGAAGTTCACCATTTTTCAAATGGATGTGAAGAGTGCATTTCTTCATGGTGTGGTTGAAGAAGAGGTATATGTTGAGCAACCTCCAGGTTTTGAAGATCCAATCCATCCTGACAAGGTTTGGCTTCTCAACAAGGCGTTATATGGTCTTCATCAAGCTCCAAGGGCTTGATATGAAACGTTGTCTACCTATCTTCTGAAGAATGGTTTTCGACAAGGATTGATCGACTGTATTCTCATCAAGGAACAGAACAAGGATTTGTTGCTAGTGCAAGTATATGTTAATGACATTATTTTTGGGTCTACCAACGATAGAATGTGCAAGGAATTCGAACAGGTTATGCAAGAGAAGTTCGAGATGAGCTCAATGGGAGAATGACTTTCTTTTTAGGTTTGCAGGTTCAGCAATCAAAGAAGGAATCTTCATTCATCAAACCAAGTACGTCGGGGATATTCTCAATCGATTTTAAATGGACGACTCAAAGCCTTTGGGAACTCCATTAGCTCAGAATCATGGGATTACTCCAGACAGAATGGGTGAACATGTGGAACCATCTCTCTACCGTGCTATGATCGGATCTCTCATGTTTCTTACTGCTTCGAGACCCGATATAATGTACCCAACATGTCTACTGGCGCGCTATCACTCTAGTTCGAAAGTTTCTCATTTGATGGTTGTGAAAAGGATCTTTTGTTATTTAAAGGGTCGCCCGGACACTGGTCTCTGTACCTAAGGATGATAACTTTGATCTGACAGCATTCAATGATTCTGATCATGGCGGCTGCAAAATAGATGCAAAATCAACAACAACGGGATGTCAGTTCTTGGGAAATCGTAGTCATGTGGCAATACAAAAAAGCAGACTTGTGTAGCTACATCAACCTGTGAAGCTGAGTATATTTTGGCTTCTAGTTGCTGCTCGCAGGTTCTATGGATTCAACAGCAGATGCGGGACTACGGTTTTGAATTTCTATCTACTCCTATTTTTGTTGATAATGAAGTTGCTTTACAGATCACTCGGAATCCTGTACAGCACTCAAAAACAAAACACATTGAGATTAAGTATCATTTCATACGAGATTGTTATGAAAAGAAACTTATCAATGTTGTTAAAATCCACACCGATCACCAACGTGCCAACCTTTTTACCAAAGCTTTTAACAAATCTCGTTTTGATTATCTACTTTTGGTTAATGGCATCAAAGTGAAACCCGAGTTACTCAACCGTGGCTAATTATTTTTCTACATATTTTTCTAAAAATCTAAAACTACAAAAAGATTTTCCAATTTTCTTAGTTTTTTATTTTAGGGGGAGGAATTTTCAAGAAAATACAAAAATATGTCTTTTACTTATTTACCTTCTATATTTAAGGGGGAGAAAAATTTAAAAAAATACAAAAACAATAGAAAACCTAAAAATCAAAAATAAGTTTCTTGGATAAGACAAGTTGAAGATGATGAAATACACCGGTGATCTGTCATAAACAAGTCAAAGACAAAGAATGAAAACTGATAAGTAGCTTTACTAATGATGTATCCGTAGGCTCACAATCAGACTAAAATGTGCAGGTTGATACAAACTTAATCAGACTGCAAGCCAGGTGGGAACCCTTCATTGGCATATGGTCTTAGTACCGAAGTTTCGTTGGATAGTATGCCGAGGTTCTGAGATATACGGTCTTTATGCTGACTTATCATCTGGGTATCATGGTTGAATCTTTTGCCGAAAGATAACGGTGGCGCAAGTCTAGAACTTCCATGATACCATACATACGTGTAATTAATGCATACGACCTTCAATAAGTGATAAAAGTATCACATCCACCCAAAAATAAGTGATAAAATATCACAGCCTTATGCGGGAGCTAAGTTCGTCTCTTTGTCAGTACGATGTTACTAACCTGTTCACGGACTTACTCCTGTGCCCTGCATGCATATGAAAATCAAGTTCCTCATCAATAAGTCATTTAATCACATATGGCTTGTTTTCAATTCAAAATAAGTGAGTATCTCACATCATATACGTCAAAACAGATGATAAGCAGTATACTCACCAATAAGATTTTCTCTCGAGCATATCTTGATACGGGAATGTGTCGTGAAGTGGTTGAACACCAGCTAGTAAGTATAAATCATACCCTAATCATATCTCCTAATCATGATTACATCTGATAAGTCGAGCTTACGTGGACAACAATACCGAAATCATAGTAGAATATTTATTTATTCAATTTGATGTTTTAACAAAACCTGTTTTTGTCAAGATTAAATGATGGTATGATTCTCTTACCTTGAAACTCTGAAAAAGATTGTCTTGTAAATATTTAATGTTAGTAGTTATTTTAATTTAGTTTACTATGTTGTTAGATTAAGTTCCTTTTTCTATTTATCCAAAGTTGAAACTCAAAAGGTTTTCTACCAAGATACGCCATAAAAACCATTTATTTTGATATCACAACTTCATAAAGTACTTTCTTACAACGGTAAACCTAACGGAAACATTAACTGCTAAGCATAACATATTGAAAGAATGATATCATTCTTGAAATACTACACTGGTTAAATGCTTTAATGGTGTTAAAGACATGTTTGAAATAAGCAGAAAGCGAGTGAACAGTTAGTGGAATGAGAGATGCAGAGCAAAGGAAATCCAAGTTCAACAAGATCCGGTTACTGAAAACCAGGGCAATCCTGATGCTTCGTCCTTATCCTCGCAATAAACATTTTCCGCAATCAACTCCAATGGTAGAATTAAATGCACAGCAGATAGTGACCAATCCAGTTACCTCAAGCAGTTATCAAGAGGAAACAGGAAAGGTTTGATGTTTCTGGAAAATTTGAAGACCTGATGCTCTATCAGTGGATAGCAGATCTTCAGGGGGGTTTGTTGATACCCCAGGCCATTCAAGTATGAAGACAAAAGACCGAAGACCAAGACAACAGCCAAGGGGAGTTTGTTGATACACTTTTGTGTCTGTCGCTTGTTCTTAGTTACATCTGTAATTGTACGGTCTTTGTTTACTGTGTCTGTATAAGTTTGGTCGTGTCGACCAAATCAAGATATCCTCCTATCTTGGTTTCGTACGACGTTTTAGTTTGTCTGTGTTAAGCAGTTGCATGTGTGCATACTGTTGAGTCTTGTGTACGTCATGTATGTGACACGCTCTCCGAAGAAAGCATTTCATGCGAGTGGAAATGCTTCGTACGAGCAAGATGTTGCTCGTACGAGCCACATGCTTCGTACGAACAAAGCAATATAAACAAGTAGTTTACTTGTTTCGTACGAGGGAATTAATGCTTCATACGAACCAACTAGTTCGTACGAGCATCTTTGGAGCAGTTCTTCGTGTGTAATAGTGTGTTCCGTATGTATAGCAAAGTACTTCGTACGAATGACTAGCATGGACACTATATAAGCATACATGCACCTCCCAGTCAAGGGTTGGTCATTTTGGTCACTGATAAAAGACGAACTAGCAAGTTGAGCAGAGGAAGACATAAGAGCACAGGCAGTTAGTATGAGTCGTATGTGCATTGTTTGTATATGTTTGTACTAGTTCTCATTAGTTAATCAAGATATTGAATCTTTGGTTATCCCGTGTTCTTACTTTGCTTTGGTTTACATGCATACTTGGATTCCACACTTGTATGTGTGTTGCATGAACAAGGAGGCAGGCTTAACTTGATCCTCAGGTGGACCTACAGATTTCTATGTGTAACCACTAAATTATGTTCAACCTTCAATTGAGTAACAAGGCTACGACACGTCTCCAAACGTTACCATGTTCGGGATGCACGCACTTAGCTTGCTTGCTTGGTCGATACATAGTTTAGTGAGTATTTGTTTTATTCCATTCATGATCATTCGAATTGTCCTTGTAATAATTTGTGTATTGGCGAATCTTACAAAAGAGGTTAAAGGACGGTTATCCTCCTACCTCCATGCATGACATCTATGAAATCTATGACTTATATGATAAACTTAATAATATATTATATAATATATATATGTAAATAAGACTTATACCTAACCGAACTTTTGACAATGATCATATGGTTACTTGTCCTAACATTAGGTTATATTATCTATGACTTAAACTCCTCGTTACGATTCTAATGGGTATGACCCATGAAATCATAACCACCCTATGGGGTTTATAGTGTCAAAAACGAATGTTAACATCTAGATAAATACTTTTAAGAATACATACTTTTACATACCTTAAACTCCTAATCCGAATCCTCCATTATCATTCCAATACTCACATACCTACGTTTCCTCGCATAGGATAACTTGGTGTTCCGTTCCCCAACCAATCAAACTCTTCACGGGATTTAACAAAGAAAGCTTTGCAAAACCGTGGTACACGCGAACACCCTTTTTACGCTTTACACTTTTGGGTGCAATATGTTAACCTATCAAAAACACACGCAATCACACTTATACTTTTATGCAATCACACAAACAATCCATCATACATGCTATAATTACGTGATACACGATTCGTATACTTGGAACATTCTTATGTGATACTATTTGTCAATAACTTCTATAGCGCTATAGGAGTAACGCACCGACCGTACTCTTGTGGTCATGTTAAGTTTAAATCTATTTTGCAGTGACACTATAGGATTGACTTGTAGATCGCATGCCATGTTTACATTAATCTAGTATGCTAGCTTAACATGTGGATTTGTTTAAACGATTTTATACTTATGCTATATTTAAACTTGTGTACTCGCCAATGCTTTTTGCATTGAACTATACTTTTAACATGTGGCAGGTTGAGGATGTTGAATATGACGGAATCTTAGTAGGGATGACATAGAAACGCATCTAGAATGCTAGGTTTATGTTATAATTTTGTTAAACTTGTCGTATTTGAATTTATGTTGTATTTGACAATTTAAATCAATGAAATGAAATGGGTTGCAAATTTAATATTTTCGCAAATAGTGTTATCATGTCTCGAGCAATCTGTTTCGTCTCACTCCGATGTTTCCGCCATCGGTTGGGGTGTGACAAAATTAAAGATGGATTGTATATTGTGGAGCTTGATGCGGTTGAACTATTACCAGAATACTTACATTTCTATGAGTTTTGTGGTAAGGGTTTCAAAGGTTGTAGACAATGTGGAGAAGGGGATGGATTGGGTTAATGGGTTAGGTTTGATTAATGATGATTTTTTTGCTTGCATGATATAATGGTTTTTGAAATAAATATATAATTCATCTTGTTTAGATATCATGGTTTGATTGTAGACAATATGTTTATATATATATATATATATATAGGGTAATTATAGGAAGAAATTCTACATTAGTTAAGAAAACTAAGAAATCTAAATTAATGGAGCTCCTTTTGCCACGTGTTACACCTTTTTGCAAACGTGTTACGTGTAACAACCAGAGGCTGTCACGTGTTACGTAACAACTTTTACTTTTTCACAAAAAAGCTGAAAGTCTGCAAAAGCTGTTATAAGTAACACGTGACAGCCTCTGGATGTTACATGTAACATAGTCTACACAAAGGTGTAACACTTGGCAAAATGAGGTCCATTCATTAGGGTTTCTTAGTTTTCTTAATTAAAAAGAGTTTTCTTTCTATCCCTCCCCTATATATATATCGGGTGAGAGTTGGCTACAAAGTCCATTTTTCCTACAAAGTCATAAAACATCATAATATCAACCATAAAATACACTTAAACCCACAAATAACAAAGTGAGAAATATATTTGTGGGTTTTGTGTTGTGTTTTGGTTGATAAGGCTTTGATTATCGAATGACTAACATTAGTGTGTTTTATGATGATTATCATGTTGTGTTTTATATCATAGTTCTACGATGGTGTGTTTGAAGTCTTTTTGGACTGTTAGGGTTTGGATATTGTGTATTAGTGATCTTCATTATGTTAGTTGTGGGTTTGAGTGTGTTTTATGGCTGAAATTGTGGAGTTTTATGACTTTGTACACTTTGCAGGAAAAATGGACTTTGTAGCCGAACCTCACCCTATATATATAAATAAAAAGACCAAATTACCCTTTACTTAACATTTAAAGTTAACTTGGTTAGGCTTAAAGGACACACCCTGTAAGATTTTAAAACGATAAGTATAAAACTCGTCAATTTTAAAAACAAATGACACCGCCTAAAACTTAATATATAGACAAAGGACAAAACTTGTGATTCACTCTAAATTATAACCCTACGACTGGTGGGTGGGGTCTCACACCCCAGCCACCTCACCCTTTATAACGTCCCATAACGCCTCTTCCCCCATTTCCTAGGCACCAAAGGGGACGCTATCCTTGACCTTCGCCAAAGAGATAGTGGGCGTGAATGTGTGCATCTGGTGGGCCCCATGCATCTTAACCAATCAGATTTTGTTTATATTTCTTTCTTTTTTAATATTTAATTAGGTGGGGGCGCTAATAGGCTTTTACCCACACCATCATTGTTAAAGGGGCACTTTTATCTCAAAATATACGTGGCGCTTACATGACGTGATAAACCCACTAAAAGACTAAACCACGCCCACTAGCCTAATATATCTCTCAATATATAAAAGGCCGAGTTGTTTTATCTGCGTTTGAAAAATCCAGAGAAAAATAAGGTGATTGAAAAACAATAGTAATAGAAAAATAATAATTTTTTACGTTTAAAAAATGAGTAAATCCAGAGAAAAATAAGTTATTTATGATATTGAATTATTCATATATCTACTACACTTGCTATATATACATGTATGTATACAATAGATTGGAGCTAGACAACAGGGTCAATTTGATAATTCCCTCTTTTTTCGCACAAATTTAGGCTTCAAAAATCACATAGAACAAAACACCAGCTCTCAGTCCTCAACTTAAGCGTCTCTCACGGTCTCACCATGACCACGAGGACATGCGGAAACCTTCTTGCTTACGTGGCGGTTGCCGTCATCACGTTCGTCGTCATCTTCTCCTCCGCCGACGTCTCTTTCTCCTTCACCACTACCGACTCCAAACCGGAGTTTATCATTCCGATCGTTCAATTGCGAAGTAAATTGAACTTGAATCGTCAACATTCTGACGGTTATATGCTCCGGCCAGTAGTTTCATCAACATTATCTTCGCCTATCCGTAATACTTTTATCGTACGTTCTTCAATCTGTGTATTTGATTAAGTTACGATCTATCGTGTTAATAATCTGCATACATGTTCATGATCAAAATCTGTTACGATTCACGATAAATATCTGTTTCTCGCTTTGTGTATTTCCGGATTTTGGATTGCGTGCTTGAATATGCAATTACAGAAACGTAAATATATGAACCGATTGCTTTAATTCATACTGATTCTATTTCTAAATCTGGTAGAATTCAACTTTATGTGTGTTTATGGATGGACTAGTATTTTTGGAATTGAAACTGTTGATACTCGATCAGTTAGTTTAAATGATAACGATTTATGTTAATCATGAAAATAAGTTTTGATTATACTTAGTGTCTTTAATTTGAAGATTAAGTGTGTGTGTGTGTGTGTGTGTTTATGGAATAATTTGTTGAGAATTTTGAAATTGAAACTGTTGATATCGATTCAAGTTTAAATGAGAATGATTTGTGTTAATCATGAAATTAAGCTTTGATTATGCATGTAAGTGTGTTTAGTTTTTAATATTAGTTGTATGAGTGTGTGTGTGTTTATGGAATAATTTGTTGCAGATTTTTGAAATCGAAACTGTTGATACTAGAACAATTCAAGTTTAAATTGATAATCATTTGAGTGATTATGAAATTAAATTTTGATTATGCTTGTTAGTGTGTTTAATTTGAAGATTAACACTGCGATCTGTTGAACGTAGGGACGAAGGTTGCCGGAGTTGGAACTTGCTAGAGCTAGACACGCGATTCAACGAGCGGCTACTCTTCGTAACCTATCTCAGCTTTTGCAAAACGGTGACGTTTTGTCCGGTGATATCTATCATAACCCCGGCGAGTTTTATCAGTAAGTTTCCATCACTTCTTTTTAACTTTTTATTTTATTTAAATTTTTAAAAGAATATCTGATGAAATTCAAAATTTTTAAATGGTTATAAAACTAGTAGAAAATGATAACATTAGTGATAATATTATAATTATCGTAGTAACTTGAGTTATGGTCATGTTAATAGTTTTAAGACTCAGACTCACGACTTATGGTCATGTTAACAGTTTGAAGACTCAGACTCACGTAAATCGACGTATTGATCTTAGCCCTCTATTCATTTAATTTTGTTTGGAGAGACAAAAAGATAAAGGTTTAATGATTATTATTAAGTTAGATAAAATTAGCATTATCATAGTTTATCTGCGTCAGTTTTAATGATAAAGGTTTAATGATTTTATTATCAGGTTAGATTAGATAAAATAATCATTATCATAGTTTATTTGCGTATAAATATTTGGGAGAAAATTTCAAACAATTATTAAATATAGTTAGGATTAAGATAAATATGTTAAGTTATAGTTTGTGTTGTAAATTACATGTATTATAATTATGTCCCATATAGTATATATGTTTGATCTGATCATATAATTTTATAATTATCATCTTTGTATAGTCTATATTAGTTTATAAAAGAAATTTATTTTCAGTAAGTGAATCCAAACTCAATGAATAAAGCTAAAACATTCGAGACGGATATATAGACGAAACTAAATAAATTCTAAAATATCGTGGATGTAATATGAATATGGTGTTAGATGAAACTCTTAACTCGATCACCTAAAACATATATAACTTTACCCGAGCCCCATTGTAATGTCTAGTCAGAAGTGAAAAGGTTTGATCATGTAAATGCTTTGCCTTATTGGAATATGGTTTCCTTCCTTCTAAGTGACTACTAGAATGATAACCACACATTCCATTCATAAAAAAAGACAATTAATGTCACCGTTTCCATGGGGCTATGATGATGAGAACATATATTTAAAATTCTAACTTCTAAGAGACGCATGCACTAGCATGACTCATTCAATCCTTTTATTTTATCTTTTTTGCAAATTTATATGTAGTTATTATTAAATCTTTTTCCTCTTTTCAGATTTTGTAGCATCTGTATCAACAAATGTCGAGTTTATATGTAGAGTTGTAACTATGCCGGGTTTCCTGATTGTTGCGTTTATACATGACTCATATTTATTGGTGTCAAAAACATCAACTTTAACTAGGACTATGGGCAGCAATTCTTGATACGATCTGAAACCTGAACCCGACACAAGAAAAAAAAGTTTTGGTCGGATTCGGGTTGACCCGTTAACCAGTTTAACTATAAAGAAAAAAAACTTTTATAATTTGTTTTTCTTTTTTCCCTTTCTATTTTATATGGTTATGTTATAACAATGTTAGTTTTGGCACACTACATCATTTACTTATCACGCTCATACTCACCATTAAACATTTCTCGATTACCCAATTAAAACCCAACAACTCACTTATAAATAGCCAACATGTATGGCTTATTTAACAATACGGGTTAAACGGGTTATGTTCGGATGGACCCGAATTTATATGTGTACAGGTTAGAGTTGTAATCTTTGACATGAAGTATTTAATATATGTTAGGTTTAGGTTACAAACCTGCCAACCCATAACCCGACATAATTAACACCCTTAACTTGGACACACTCAAAATAATCCAACCTAACAACTCATGTAACCCATTACATATCTAAATGTGTTGTAAATAGGGTTGACAATTCCTGACATGTTTACACAGACGACTCAATATTTTTAGAGGCCCAAAACAAACTAAAACATCAGAGTACTTTTAAAAAAGACAAAGACTCTTTAATATAAATCTTCCTCTTTTCCTAGGCTTGAGACCCACAGTAATAAATTAAAAACTTTATAGTTGACAAGTTAAAAAATTAATAATAATACCTCGTGTATAAGCTAGTGTTCTTGGCTTATTTGATAAATTTAATTTTCTTGGTTATTTGATGCATAAGCTATTTAAATGCTGGACCAAGCCTTAGCTTTGGTTAGCAATACTATGGAGTTAGTCCTATCTATAAGATCTGTTTAATAGTATTTAACTTTTTTTAAATAATTAAATTTAAGAGGCTAGACTCTATCATTTCTTCTTTATGATACATAAAGCATACAACTTTGTTATAAACATTAAATATAAAGTAGTTAAATGAGTCGTATTCGTGTTTGATACTTGTGTTAGTGATGTCGTGTCTGACTTGTTAAACTGTCACATCCCGGCTTTCACAGCCAAATCTAAACACCGGTGGGCCCGGGTGAGAAATATCGTGACGTAAGTTGATATTATTATAGTCAATCAAACAAAGCACAGCGGAAGTCTTGAAGTTAAATTACTATTACATCCAAATGTTCAAAGTTCAAAAATAAATAATATACAGACGGCTCGTAATAGAAGATCCACATGCAGATCGTAAAATGTACAAAAGTGTATAACAGACTTTGGGTAGATCTAAGGATTTGCATGATCCTCTTATATCACTACCGAGCAGCTTCCAGCCTATTTTCGTATTGTACCTGCAAACTTAATCTTTTAAAAATACGTCAGCTTTCGCTAGTAAATACACCCAATTGACTCATTTTGAAAACATTTTTGAAAAGGATTTTAAGTGCACATGGCACAAAATCTTTTATAACTTGGGAAAGTCAGCCTTGTAACATTGTTAAAAGATTCACATGTTTGTCCATACATACGGGGCCTAGTACGGAGACCGAGACATGATTAACGTACTCACCACTTAAGAATTCACGAAGGAGTTATCCTCAACCTTGTGGGTAAAGTTTTTAGTATGAGCGTCTGTCAGGTGTATGCCTACACCCCGCGCTTAGGTCGTGGCCATTATCTAATGTAATGAGCCGAGGATATCCAGGACACGGTAGTTAAACCCCGATGTTTAAGTTATCAAACAAAACTGATTAAAACGGAATATGTGGATTTACTAGCCACAATCCGGCATTTGATTGACCCCATTTCTGACCAAGCGGTAATAGTTTACCGTAACCCAAGCCCGTATAGGAGAAATAAGTTGAGACTATTTACCTGAGCTAGTCTTGATTTTAATAAGCAAGATTTAATATCTCACTCGTATCCAAAATGAACTAAGTGTAGATAGCATTTAGCAGAAGGCTCTAGTCTGGATTATGGCATAAGCTAACCAATTAAATACTAACGGTCTTATTTAAGTTAGAGACTTAGACCGACTAGCGTACATGATTAAAGCATATAACGCTAGATTAAACGATGATCGGATAGAAGTAGTTTAAACCTAACAAGTACCTTGACTTGTATAATATGGGTAAACTATAAGCATTCTGGATTTTGAGACTTAATTGATAAGGTAACACCCGTTTCGGTTAATTTCCGTAAACCAGTTACATATACTTAACCGTACGCATATCAGCGATATTGGGTAACCAGATAAGTCATGGACAAGTTCTATATGCCATTATACTTTAAATAAGTTGTAATATCAGTAGGATATCAACTTATACGCTCGTTAAGATTTTAAAATGAAACTATGCCTCACAAGGGCGTTTCAGTAACTATATACTGTATAAAAGGAACTTGAATATATTTTAATGTTACGATCATAAGTATTCTGGAAAAATAATTAATTTATGACATAATATCAGTAAGAACATGATAATATGTGTAATTTATCATTTATGACCAAACTATGCACTGAATGGGCATTTTGGTCATTTTACACATAGTATGACAGTTTATTTGGGATTCTGAGTTTATATCATATACCTACTGTAAAAATATTTAAGATAAGTTTTAAAATCAGTAGGTAACAAGTCTTGGTTGATCAATAGGTTTAATACCATACTATGCGCCGAAACAACGTTTATGTCGAATGATGATTTGTGCGATGTTTAACGAAGACTGATGTTAAAATCAGGTTCATATGTTTTAGGTATGTTATTTAATATAATATATTAGTAAGTAAAAGATTTGATATGAAAATATATGGTTAAAACCATTTTATGCGCCACAAGGGCGTTATCGTAATACAAGAACTTATACGTAAACTCAGTATACAATCTGATTTGACATCCCAAATAATCCTACTTAATATTACATCAGTAGGTAATTCATTTTCAAGTTCATTATCGTTTAAACCTTATTTTAGATGAAAATGGCATTTTTGTCAAAATGGCATAATTACGGAACTTGTGCATAAACTCAGATTCTGATTATGATCATGTAATATAACCTCAGGGTGGTTATGCTACATTATATTATGATCATAATGTAACCTTAGATCAGTAGCTAACTAATTTAATCGGGTCAGAATCGAAAGTCAAAGCAAAAGTCAAACTTTGCGACTTTCGGTTGTGAACCGACCCTAGAACTGAAATTGATGAGCCGAACATGTTCTCACATGTTCTAATAATTATTACCAACTTGTTTAAGTGTTAAAACATGTTTCATAACATATATAAGCTCAGATTATAATATTTCCGAAAAATGGCCTGTTTGACTTTTTAATATAAAAACTTCGACCATTCAATTGGTCTAGCAAACGTGATCTTTAGAAGGTGCCCTTTATAGGGATTAACACCTACCTTATTACGATCACTTAGCCATGTTCATTACGAACAATGGCTGGACCATAATGGTCTTAACCGAAAGTCAAGGCGTTTTCCGTAAAACGCTTGACTTTTGGCTATAAAAGCCTATAAACGACAATGCAAGAGAAAGGAACACTTACAAGTGATTCCTATGATGCAATAGAACTAAGTTGGATGCTCCTTTAGTTAGGAACTTCCAGAGGAGGGAGATAGATTGAGAATGAGAAATGTGCAAGTTCAAATGATGAACCTTGGCACCTATTTATAGTTGAAGAGCTTGAAGGAGGTGATCCCAGGTGTTAAGGGATGTTAGAGGGAGCTTACAAGTGTCCTAAAACGTGGCATAGTAGTTTGGAAGTCCCCTGTTTCAAATCAAATGGTTTTTGGCAATTTGTGTGGAGGCCAAGGCAATTTTATGGAGATACAGCCTTCTGGCGGGCCGCAAGAGGCTTGGCCAGAGTCTCTCGCGCCCCGCGAGCGCCCCATGGTAACTTTCAAAGTTTGCCACTTTTAGCCCCTCAACTTATAAAACCTCCTAAAACACCTTTTTTAGCATATTTAGCCCCCCGTAGACAATATTTGGCGTACCCGGGAGTATGCCCAGACATTGTCGAGCTCTCGGTTCGTTAAAAGGTCACTCATAGGTATAAATTAATATGTTGACACTTTTAACCTCTCCATTGTCTAACTTTTACATATTAACAGAATTAATTCCTCTTGTCCAACAAGTGGCACATATGAGAGTTAGGACTTCGTAAAGGATCACTTAGAGGCTCAGTATAAACATGTTGACTCCGATGTCACTCAAAGGCTGGGCATGTTGACATTAATGGTCACTCAAAGACTAAGTTTAAGCATGTTGACACTAATGGTCACTCAGAGGCTAAGTTTATGTATGTTGACATCAGAAGGTCACTCAAAGACTTAGTTTGAGCATGTTGACACTTTTAGTCCCTATTAGTCTTTAATAGACTTACTATAAAAATAATGACACATGTCACTATATTATTAGACATGATTTTACAAGGTGTTATATAAACACGACAAGACATGCTTTTCTAGCCTTAGTTGTAAATAGAGTAAACGATTCATAAACATGTTGTAATAAATTCCTTAAATGAGTTGTATTTGGATTCATAGACTGACTTTATAAAAAGGAATTTTTTTCAATTTAAATTGGTAGAAGGTTTAAATTGTTTAATCAGACATATCAAACCAAAGACGATCCATGTATTAAAATGAGTTAAACATATTAACACAAACATGACCTGTCTCTTAAATAGATTCAACATAACAAATGAAAATCTGACTGTTTTCATAGATTTTCACGCTTGTGAAAACTTACAATACATTTTTTTATTAGGTTTACTCTACTGCCAACAATATAAAAACAAAACGATGGTTTGAAGTTTAAAGGAGCTAATTAAAATATTATTATCTATATATATTTTTCTAAAAGTTGATTTTCTATTATTATAATGAAAATATAAAAATGTAAGTGAACAAAATGAATGCAGGAGCTATATAGAGATGGAGAAGAGATTCAAAGTGTATGTATACGAAGAGGGTGAGGTGCCAATAGTACATGATGGACCATGCAAAGACATATACACAATAGAAGGAAGATTCATCCAGGAGATGGAGCAAGATCATCATTTCAGGACTAAAGATGCGCACAAGGCGCATGTTTACTTCATGCCTTTCAGTGTCACGTGGATGGTAAGGTATCTCTACAAGCCTAATTCATATGACATCACCCCACTCCAACACTTCGTCTCTGATTACGTCAGAACCATTTCCACCAAACACCCCTTCTGGAATACAACTCATGCTGCTGATCACTTCATGCTCTCTTGTCATGATTGGGTAATTACTTTTACTCATCATTTTAGTATTCTAATAATACTTAGCTTTTGAGTTAATTAGGGGTTTTCTTGATTAAAAATTCGTACTGCCTTTTTCTACTAAAAAGTAACAAAGGATACCGGCCGGGTTGCTTGGCTGGCTGGCTGAACCAGACCAGCTAAAACAGATCGGTTCCCGTTTTTTAACTATTTATTAAATCAATATCTTCTATTAATTAAGTTGTTAAAAAAAGATGATTTATAACTATTCTATACAGCTGTATATTTCAAAATTAAGAAAAAAATAATAATAAAAATAAACAATTGGTTTTAAGTTTCGAACCATGAACTGAACCATTAAACTTAATTTTCCAAATTGTGAACCGGACCATACGAATTTCTAGCTGGCGGAATGAACCAATTTGATTCCCTTTGATGGATCCACGGTTTATAAATATTTTTTATTCATTTAACTTAAAACTCTTTATGAAGTTAAAAGTAATAATAATTTGTATAATAAAACTCAATATATGTATTCAGTTTTAAAATTCTGGTCTAAAGAGGTTAAATTTATTTTTTTCAATAGTTTAGGTTGTATGAATTGAATTGTTAAAAATAATAAAGCTTGTTTCAAAGGGCCGGTTTTAATTTCCACGTCATGAATTGAAACGTTAAACCTGATTTTCTAAACTGTATAAATCTGAAACTGACTGAATATACTGATTTAGATTAATATATATGGTTTGATCAGTTTCTCTAGAACCATTAACTTATTCGACTTAAAACTCTTTATAAAGTTTTTTTATTTTCCCTTTTTAGAGAGACAGATAAATTTAGTAATGATATGTAACCATTACTTTATAACCATGCCAAATTTCCATGATTTTTATGCAGCTTTATTTTTTTATTCTCACGTACATTTCTAAAAACATTTCAGGGTCCGCATGCCTCAAAAGGTAACCTTAACCTCTACAACTCGTCAATCAGGGTCCTATGCAATGCCAACTCTTCCGAAGGATTTGACCCACAAAAAGATGTGAGCCTACCTGAAATCAACCTCCGTAATGGTAAAATGCCAGTCAATCTTCTCTCTCCTCCACCACCCGCGTCCCCTAGACCCCACCTGGCATTCTTTGCAGGTGGGGTCCACGGTCCCATACGACCTATCCTCCTCAACAAGTGGAAGGGTCAAGACCCTGATCTTCAAGTCCACGACTACCTACCAAAAGGGTTAGACTACTATTCCTTCATGTTAGCATCAAAATATTGCCTGTGTCCTAGCGGCTATGAAGTGGCGAGCCCTAGGATCGTTGAGGCGGTTTATTCAGAGTGTGTGCCGGTTATAATTTCGGACCACTATGTTCTACCTTTTAGCGATGTGTTGAGGTGGGAGGCGTTCTCGATTCAGGTTAAGGTGTCGGAAATTGGTGAGTTGAAACGGATTTTGACTTCGGTGCCGGAATATGAGTATTTGAGGCTAAAGGAGAATTTGAGAGCAGTCAGGAGACATTTTGTTTTGAACCAGCCTGCTGAGAGATTTGATGTGTTTCATATGATATTGCATTCTGTTTGGCTCAGGAGATTAAATTTAAAGGTAAAGTAAAAAAAAATATTAATAATATAGAAAATTACACGCAAATCAATTCTTTCGTTTTGGTTTGTAAGTTAAATTTAGTTTCTAAATCAGTTTGATTTGTAAAAAGATATGATCTAATCTAATGTTACTTTGATACATTTTTTATTAAAGATATGATCATTTGAAAACTTTTTGATTAATCTGTGCAAAACTTATAAATGGAACTTTTTAAAATAGTTAGTCATGATCAGCAAGTGTTCATAACGGTGATAGATAATATATAATTGTTATTTTGCACTTCTTATAACTAACTATTTAGCCCGTCAAAAATTGAAAATGAGCTATTTTACAATTAATTAAAGAGTGCAACTAACGTTAAATAATTAATATATCGAAAATGAGCTATTTTACAATTAAAGAGGGCAACTAACGTTAAATAATTAAATATAAACGGCGCTGATATTTCACTAGAAGCTAAATCTGTTTAAGTATGTATAGAAATATATTTTTTTTCTTGTCATTTATTTGAATCAAGATATATGGCATGTGATAATGCTAGCAATATTGTTAGTATTTTTGATAACTTCTAAAATGGTTAATGCAATACCTGGAACAATATGAAAATTGGCAAAAGAGTAGGATTTTATTAGAGTGAACAAGAAATCATAAGAAAGAATCAACAGCTAGTCGGCTGTAACGTAAAAGAATAAAATGAATGCAAATTAATTAGACATAATTAAATCAACTCAATACATGACTCAAGACAAAAGAATGGCCACTGAACAAATGATCGATACAGAAACAAGAATGAAACATACTAATTGATATTAAAACTAAGATCGTATGATGATGATGATGATCGATTGAACCATGACGAACGGCAATTATTTGAACATCAGTAAGTTCCGGTTTGTAGCACACGTCTGGAACAATTATTGCTTCTTGACAACAAGGGAGGAGTGTTTTCACAGCTTGCTATGATCGAGATTTAGGAGAGACAACCGGCTAATTGGTTGAAGTTTCCTATTACCCCTTTAAGACTTGACATTTTACCAAAGATAGTTGAAAAGATCAAATAACAAAAGTAAATACAAATACAAGTATATATATACATACACTCACTACTAAATTAAGAATCTTTATACTGTAACAAGAATTATTATGCATCTTAATTTCGCAATTCGTGTACCATGACACTAAGATGGACGAATCCATTTTTGTGTGTTTTATTGATAAAATGCCTATTACATAAAAGGAATTACAAACACATGCTTAAGCACAAGAGAAAGGAAATCTTTTTTTGTACAACTTGGGCCTGTGCCAAAATGGCAAATTCAAGGATACCCCTGGGCCATCTCCAGTTAACATGGCAGAAGAAATTAAAATTTTCAAATACTAACCTCAAGTTCGAAGGTAAGAAAATAAACCTATAACAACGTTGTATCCCACAAGAGGTCTAAGCTGGCATGTTGGGAAGTGTGGCAGGCTTAAAAAATACCAACACGGTTGTCATATTAGAGGGAAACACAATTGGAAATACACTTGTTGTGTTGGACAAAGGTCAAAAGTTCCAAAACCACAAGTCCCGGATGCAAAACTTGATTGTGAATCAACTAAGGATCGTGCGCATGTAATTAATGATGCCAGTAATGCACATGGTGTTGATCTTGCAAGATGGCTTGACTCTAGAGCCTAAGCCATGTGTGCAAGGATAGTTGCTGGTTCGATGAAATTGACCATCCTTGGACGTGGTTGTGTGGTGTTGGAGTTCACCTATGGGAAGACTGTAAAATTATCCAACATGCTATTCTTATTAGGAATCAGAATGAATCCAGATTCTTATGAGGACTCAAAAGTATGGGTATGAATGTAATGAATGGTATGTCTAAGGTACATATATACAATCCTACTAGTATTGTGAAATCCAATCGATGGAATGCTAAATTTAACATGCTTATCGTAAAAGAATCACTAAAATTTTAAAAGATAACTTAATATGTGCTTTTGACATCCATAAAGAGAAATGCAAAATGTATATCTTAACTAAGAAAACAAGTAAACTTTCAAACACTAAAGTTGAGTTACAATAGAATGTTTTGTTTAAAACTTTTAGAATTGACGTATACTATGATCTTATGCGTTTACAACATGCTTGTTGGATAACGAGTGTAAACCACATAAATTTTCCTTTATTTATTATTTTTTTTGAATGGCAAACAAAACGTAACTTTTATTACTCAATAAACAAACCCAGACGGTCCCTTAGCAAGGTACTACGGAATTGACTGATTACACAAGACATAAAGGAAACATATACACATAAATTCAGAGAACTGTACTACCCCTTCCAGCTAAAAGAATCTCCAATCATCCCATGATGGTACTGCTACTTTTGCCCTTACCTTCATCCACTAATTTGATATTTCATTAATTTCTTCAACTGCCTTTTGTATCCCGCCTTGTTTATTCTGAAATAGTTTTGTGTTCCATGCTTGCCATAGCGTCCAAAACGTTAGAAGAAAAACTGCATGTGTCATTTTCTTCCTCGTTTGAGACCATGGAAAAGTATTTATAACCTGTAGTAGATCCTTGACCGAATTCGCACTGTAGTTTCTTGGTATCTTCATCCAGCCGAACACTTGAGTCCATACGCATCTGCAAATTGGCACCTGGTAAGTACATGATCCGTAGTTTCGTCTGATCTTTCACACATTTTACATGTAACCGAGTCGATCATTATGCCCCTTGCTCTTAGTGCCTCCGATGTTGGTACTTTCCCATCCGTTGCTCTCCACGCAAACATATTTGTTTTTGGTATTGCCCATTTATTCCATATGCTTCAAGATGCTTCCCCATTAATTTTCTTACCCCTTTTACTGAGAAATTCGTGACCTTATCCGTTACCCACACCCATAGGTCTGTGCCTTCATCTCTCGGTTGCTGCACTAGTGCTGCCATAAGCGCTTCCAATTCAGATTTTTCCGGTTGCGTATTTGGTGCTCTCGTCCACGCCCAATCCCACAATTTCACATTATTTAACACTCTATAACTGTCAGCAACATTTGCTCTTTTGTCTTTCGCTAGACTATATAACAGTGGATATTGATCCCTTAATGATTCATTACCTATCCATGTATCGACCCAAAACCGTGCTTTTGCTTCTAATATGGTGTCTGATATCTATATTATACTTATCGAAATCTTTACCAATTTCACCAATGGTTTTCCACACTCCTGTACAACTTTTTCTGTACTGGTATCAATGCTACTTGTCTTCTATTTTCATGAATAGCGCTTACCACTTTTGCCATGGTTGTTCCGGTTCAGTTTTTAACCGCCACCACCATTTCAATAGTCGTGCCAAATTTAACTCCCTAATACTTCCGACTCCGAGACCCTCAACCCTTTTAGTCACCACTATTTTTTCACACTTCACCCATCTTATCTTGTTTATTGTACCACACCCTCCCCATAAAAATGCCCTCTGTATTCCTTCCAAAACCTTTATTACAACCTTCAAACATTTATATATTGGTAAGAAATAATTCGATAAACTTCCAAGAACTTATTTAACTAGGATTACCCGGCCTGCAGACGAGAAATGCCTTGCCTTCCAGCTTGAGAGCCTTCTATGGAAAGTGTCAATGACATCTTTCCAATGTATTACCCAATTCATATTCGCGCCAACCTTCAAACCCATATATGTAAAGGGGAATCCTCCTGTTTTACAATTAAACAAGGCTGCCATGTTATCTACATCCCATCTTCTGTACCAACTCCAAATATTTGACTTTTCCTAGGATTTACCTTCGATCCTGAAATTACATAATAACATATAAGGATCCTTTTGAGATTCCTTCAAATTTTCCTTTATTTATATACTAATTTACACCCTTTGTTCTTTAACTTCCATAATTACATATATTGTTCTTTATGACTAAACTTTGCAATCTCTTTGTCCTGTAAACTAACTGCTATTAATTTTTCAGTTAATTTTAAAATAAAGTGACAATTTTGCCAAAGGACATAACCTCTAGTTTAATTATAAGTTCTTTTCTTTGCTTTATTTTACATTTTTCTTTTCTTTCTTTTCATGCTATTATTTTTATCACTCTTGTTATATTGATTACTTTATAATTTTCTTAATTTTTAATTAACATATTTGTTTAAAAAAATTTATGTGTTTGCACGGTTTATTTTTTTTTTTCATTTGTGTAATTAAATTATTTACTTTTCTTATTTAAAGAGTACCGTAATTTTTATACTAATTTTTTATATATTGTTAGTGTGATTGAGTTACTTTTTAATCACTTCTTACAATTATTATAAGTTATTCAAATGAGATTTACACCGAAACATGGATAAAGTAACCATATTGGTCGCATGTTACGACATATCGGTTTATACAATGATAAAAAGTATGTTGCAATGTTGTATTTTGAGATGAGCATTAGACAGTTTTAAACACGTCTAACACAATCGGTAGCTTTAAAATGACGTTACAAAATTTGAAATTTTATAGAATATCATATTCTAAATAACTATATCATTAATCTAGGGTTTGTAGGTGCCACAACCGTAGAGTTTTGTGGTATTCCGGAGGCGGTTTTTGAATTGAAAGACGATGCTTCATTTATAGATTAATGCTTTATAGTCGTTAAAAATAATTTATCTATAAATATCAATCCAAGTTTTTAACAGGCTTTTTGCGGCTATAAAATATTAATCAATTGACGACGCGCCGTCTTTTCAATTCCAAAACTACCTCCGGAAGATGTACCACAAAACTCTCCGGTTGTGACACCTACGAACCTAGATTAGCGCCGTGGTTATTTAAAATATGATGTTCTATAATATTCAAATTTTGTGTAACGTCATTTTTAAAGCGACTGATTGTATTAGACGTGTTTTAAACTGTCTGACGCTCATATGAAACTATAACATTGCGACATGCTTTTTTTATACTACATATATGTACCTATACACTTAATCAAATGATCAAGAATGTAGATAAAGAGTTACAAACTTGAATTAATAGATAAGCAACATCAATGATGGAGATCAAGCTTAGAAATTTAAAATTAAGGATCCTATTTATCAATTAATTGAAGATTAATGAAGATCAATGTCCATATGTATCAATTGAATGAAGAACAATGTCCACGTGCATCAAAGATTATGAATTGGGAACTTACAAAGATCAAACTATGAAAACCAACAAAGTAAAGTGAAAATCAAAGTCAACCCATCAAGTGAATCCCTTGAGATTTTAGAAATGTGATCAAAAAATGGTTTTCATACAATCTAAATGAATTTGAATTTGGTGGATGAAGTTTACAGTACTAAGTATGCTTTACATCCACATTAAATACACAAAATTGCTTTAATGGGTTAAAGAACAAACACCATTACAAATCACAAAAGTAAATCTTAGTAATTTGGTGATAAACTTGTTTTTAAATCATCATGTCAAATGAATTTTACTGAGACTCAAAATCTACAAAATATGTGTAAATATGGGCTAACATAGGTTTATAGGACCATACATAACGTTCACAACACAAAATAACAAAATAACAAGTTGGCTCGATGTCCGACGGTTGATACATAGATCGCAGGATCAACTGCCAAATGGGCAGTGAGCTCCTGCATTGTTATTCTGTTGTGCCTATATAAAGAAGCCTCCTCACTAAATCTAACTCACCCCATTTTCTCTAAACACTTTTAAATATACATCTAAATCAAATCTATCTTCCCTTGTGATTCAAACATCAATTTAAGAGAGATTTAAGATCAAAGATCAAAAATAAAAAAGAAGAGTTGTGTTACAACTTCCAAATTTTCAATTCCCATATTGTTGTTGTATTGTGACCACTATTGATGTAATAGTGACTGATATATGAGGGGTATCACTAAGGCTGTTAGTGATTAAGATAGAGGTGATCACTACCTCTCGAGATTAATAAAAAGTAGAAGGTGATCACTATCTTGGATTAGTGAAACGAAGAAGATGATCATTACCTTGATATAGTGAGACGTTGTAAGGTTATTGCCACCTTGATTTAGTGAATGGTTTGTACCGATAATCTTTTTCCGTTCAAGAGAAACGTTTAGTGGAGCAACTCTCAATGGGAGAATCAAGGAGAGGATGTAGACAAAAAGAGGGCATGATCGTTATCTAAGACTTTAAACAAAAGGAGGGCATTTATTAATTTGATACATATGACTCTATTGTTATAATCTTCACCATACACGATTCTTCCATGTTTTGCAACCCCTGAAGTATTATCACTTTTGGCTTCGAAATCTCATAAGTGATTATTCATGTGAAGACCTGTAAATATAGACTTGACCTACAACAAGGCTCGACTTATATCCTTCGATCTGATCATCTTGATCTTCATAGTTTGATTGAAGTGCTTGAACTTATAGTCATACAAGTGTTACCTTGGATTGATCAACACACTATCAGTATATCATAAATTGGAGTTTCATATGGCTAAACTGAAGGTCAGCATGAATTTCACTTAAAAAAACTTTGTTAAACTTTCTATCAGGTTAGGTTGACAAACAAAGTAAGTTTATTTCGCACCGACTCTCATTGCTTATAAACCTTTTGACTTTGTGGTTAGCGTGAATGACTTAAGTATACCAATTATTTTCATCTGCAAATTAATCTATACAAGAGTTAGACCCATAAATCCGGAAAAAAAAGCATGAACTAAACATTTTCACGTTTGCATGATTTTACCTTGCATATTATGTTTTTAGAAGTTTTCTGGATCAATGATGTTAGTGATTTTAATGTCATCAACTATGTTACTATAATTGAATTTAAAGATGAGACCAAAGAGATTGTAAGTTAAGTTATAATATAAGTTATGAGGCGTGAAGTTAGATTTATATAAAATGAATCAAACCACGTACTCCCAACATTTCAAATACTTGAAAAATAAAGTACTAAAGTTTGCAAATACTAAGTAATTATCAGCTTCGACAGTTAATTTTGTGTTAGCTTCTAAGCTTGATTATCC
Organism: Scalesia atractyloides; assembly: GCA_947069175.1. Classification (NCBI taxonomy): domain Eukaryota; kingdom Viridiplantae; phylum Streptophyta; class Magnoliopsida; order Asterales; family Asteraceae; genus Scalesia; species Scalesia atractyloides. The sequence continues at coordinate 23,863,173 of CAMTDV010000029.1, read as the reverse complement.
TAGATGCTTGGTAAAACAAACCATGAGTGGCATTTGATTGTTGCGCGGCTTGATCGCGAATCGTTGTATCAACACAAGTACTAGTCAACGTGAGCCTGTTTACTAAAGAAACATTTTGGTATGATGAATACAAACCTAACAACCATTCATGCATTAATGTTGAACTACTTTCCCATAAAAAGTGAAAATGTGTTATGTTTTATGATTTAATAAGCGTTAGGCCCAACAATTCGACAAAAGCATGAATTAAGATGTTTTAACTTTTGCATGTTCTATTTTTAGAAGTCGAATCAAGGTGTACTCGAAAATCAAGGAGTAAAGCTAGTGATTTTATGTCGTCAACTATTTTATTATAATTATACTTGTATTTACAGATAAGACTAAACGAGTTTGAAGTTATGCTATAAACAAGTTATGAGGTGTGAAGTGTAGATTCAAATGGACTTTCCGGTTATTTGAAGTGAATTCATAGGGAGTTGTCTTGAATCAAGCTATTTGATGGATTCGTATGCTCGAGTAACGACATTAGACAATACTACTACTAAGGCAAGATTTAAAATGTAACACCAAAAGCAATGACTATACAGAAGTAGTTTATTTGTTATAGAACCCAACACGAAATGGAGAATGACGATGATTATTTGCGAATCACCAAGTCTAGGTAATTATTTATTATTATTTGTGAAATTATTATTTTATTATTATTATTATTATTATTATTATTAATGAATATTTCAAATTCACTAAAAGTTATTTTAGTTAATGGCAGCCTTACAATTGAGTTTCAACTAGAGCGAGGTCTTCGATAAGGAGATCCTCTATCAGCATTTTTATTCAACTTAGCCATGAAAGGCTTACATGTGGTTATCAGTGATAATGAGTTTTATTGGGAAGGATATTTGGCCATCTTATCATTTATATGCAGATGATTATGGCGGAGAGTGGTCTCTTGGTAACATTTCAAATATCGTCCGTATCCTTAATTTTTTTTATAAGATTTCGGGGTTAAAGATATTTAATTTACATATAAGTCTGGTTTGTATGGTGTGGGAGTTGAGGTTGACAAAGTTATTCGATTTGCTCGGATTTCAGGGTGCAAACAAGATAAGTGCCCGTTTACTTATTTAGGGCTTCATGTTGGGTCGAATGTGGAAGATCTTTGGGTTGGTAAGCTATTACCGAACGTTTTCTTTTGAGGATTTTGAAATAACATGCTTTCTATTGGGGGGGCAGATCTATTCTTATCTCTTCTGTGTTGGGATCTATTGGTATTTATTATCTATCATTGTTCCGCATGCCTTCTTGAGTAAAGAAAAAGGATTAGAGGCTATTCGTTCTGAATTTTTCTGAGGGTCTAATGATAATTTTAGGAAGTTGGCGTTGGTTGAATGGGATTTGGTATGAGGTTGTTATATGGTATCATCCATGAAAGCTTAGATAGAGAAAGAACTGTGTGGTTATGACAACATGATATTTGACTAGACGAAATGGATACCGAAAAGAATCACATTCTTTGGGTGGAGAGTCAGTCTGGTTAGATAAAATTCTGAGAAAGGTGGCATTGGCAAAAAGAAATGTATGTGTCAACTCCACAGTTTGTGATTCTTGTGGGTTGGCGCTTGCAACATCAAACCATTTGCTAATTCAATGTCCAAAAGCCAAAGTGGTATGGAGTTTAGTGAAAACTCGGCGCAACATGAACGCGGATGCTCGAAACTCAGTCTTGGAGAAGTTAAATTCAAGGAGAGGAATCAAAGAAACAAGTCATTCAAAAAGATGGGGCTGATCATTACTTTGGTGACACTATGGTATCAGAGATGGGCAAAAAAGCCGGTTAATAACCGGTTCCGGTTGGTTATTTAACCAAAACTAACCGGTTAAAGTGATTAACTGCACCAGTTAAATAAATAACCGGTTAAAGTAAAAAAGTAAAATCAACCGTCATTAACGATTAACCAAACCAGTTATGGAAATTAACCGGTTTGTACACTTTACTATGGTTTCTGTGAAAAACAATGAATGATAAAGAGTTATCAACATCCACAAAACCCAGAGAAAATCATGGAGGAAATAAAGGCGAATTCATTTCTTTGAACAAAGAGGGATAATTCAGCTTGTTATCTTGCGTTGGGTTGAGTAGTGAAACTTCAATATTATCTTGTATGTATCGCAATCGAATTTATTCTCTGTAGGCTTTAGTTTTTTTTTTTTTAAGAAATGCTTTTGTCGTTTAAAAACTAATATATAAATACTTGAACGAATAAAGTATTGAAGTTTGCAAAAACCAAGTAATTGTCATCTTTGACATATAGAAAATTTATTTATATAATAATTATTATACATAGAATTATTATAATAAAAACAACCTAACAAATATCGCTATATAATAAAATATGTGAAACATACAAAGAAAACAACAATTATAAATGTATATAAATTAATTAATTAATAAATAAAAAAGAGCCTAACTGAGCTTTGATAAACTACTCACGAACTAAACTCTTGCATTCAAAATAGAGTTCGAAACAAGCGAATATCAAGCCTGACCGAGCTGCTCGCCCCTAAACATCGTATGCTTTTGGTGCCCCCTCTCTCATCCGCATTGGCAATGACGCCCTGCAATAATACAATGGTCCCTCTCCCCTCTTTCGCCCTTTCACAGGTTTTCTCCGTGTGCGTCACCCCCATGATCTTTCTCGTGACCACCACATCAGCTATAGATGGCCAAGAATGAACGGATGCATTTGCAAGATATTACATTAAATTACTTTGAAATCTAATGAATTTAGTTAAAAAAAATTGTAAGTGGGCGTTGGTGAGATTTATTTATTATTTAATCACTAATTCAAAAATATATTCAGTAACCAAAACTTCTCTAGATGCTTTTGAATTAACTAATATGAAATGGAAAACTCCAAAAACATTTCCTTTAATGTTACTTCTATTGATCTCTTTATGATTCCAATAGTCTTACCAGCCAAAATGCCAAAACAACATCGCTCTTTAAATCTCAGGTGGTTCAAGAATGGTTGAACCAAGGTCCAATTGCACCATTTGCATGTCCATTGCCATGAACCCCCATACCATTTGGAGGAAGTCCAACCGCCATTGGACTTGGTGCACCTGCTGTGTATAAGCTGTGACCGTGAGGGCTGCCAGCTGGACTGGGCCCCTTGCGTTGTTGGAGAGCGTGAACTTGTCTAAGCCCTTCTTCATGAATGCGAGCGATTGTCTCGAGCTCCTTCATTGATAAAGCCTCGAGCCCTGCACCGTATAAAGGCGCATGTCTGGCCATTTCTTCCTGAAGTGATGCCTCCAGACTGTGGATGTATTGCTGCAAAAGTAAAACCATCAGTTAAGCACACTTTTTATTTCACTCACTTTCATAGCAAAGCAAACATAAAATAGTAGAAGTAGCAATGCCAGTCCGATTACTTGTAAACGGGTCAATTTACCTCAAACGAATAAAAAAATAGTTATACAAAAACGAGTCAAAACAGAATGGAAGTTGCCTAAATCATTTTATGCAAAGTATTATATGATAACAGTGTTTCTGTAATCATCATTAATGTTATAAATATTAAAAAATGAACATATTAAGTCATCAACCTAACCAAATGTGGCCCATTTATAGCCATACTAAAATAAAAGATGACCCGTTTCAACCAGGACCTATTTTGACACAATACACAGCTCATCTTGATACCACATGGAATGTTATTTTCTGGGCTATAACAATTTCTAATTGCAAAGTGAGAATATTTCGAAAAAAAATCACAAGGATAAACGGTAAACCAGTGTTGATATTTTTAAAACTTAAGAATATGCATTCAAATGATTTTTCACCCTATCCACTTGTATTTTATTACCTTTTAATGACAAAATATTAGAAAGGATCATCTATGCTCCTAATATCAGATACCAACCCTAAAAAGGATTAAAACAAAACAAGTAAAATCAATAAGGGGTAAATAAATAACGAACCTCGCAAGTCTGCAATTTAGATTCCATCCCATCGATATATGCTTCACATCGAGCAATTTGTTCCTCTTTCTCACGCTTTTCCCCTTCGGTTTGACCAACAGTTTGAGTCAATCTTCGAACTTCATCCTCCAGTGACTGCCTGACTTCTTCTCGGCTCACATTCTCCGTTGCATAACGTTTCAGTTCATCATCAAATCTTTTCCTTGCAGCTTCAGCATTCCGTAGTCTTTCAGCAAGAGCATTTTTCTCCTTTGTTATCCTCTGCGACAGCCACACACATACATTCACCAGTGTACTTGATTCAAGCCCAAGAGAGCATAAAAATTATACAAATAAGATATATCCCCAATGAAATAAGAAGAATTAGAAATGAAAAGAAATACCTTCAACTCATCGCGTTTCCTGGATTTCAATTGAGAAAGTTGTGCCTCTGCATCATGAAGCCTCTCTTGATATAACTTTTTTTCAGCGGTAAGCTTAGCAATTTCATCATCTCGTTCTGAGCGAAGCCATTCAAGTTGACTTTCAAGTTCTTGCATTTGTTCAGACATTCCCTTTCTCTCCAAAGCAAATCGATCCATTTCAGCCTTCATATCAATCTGCCATTGCATCAAAACATATATAACTCTAACCACCACTAGAAACTTTTTAGTTATTAACATAGATAATCAATAGCACAATTACGGAATTACCTTAAGACGACTATTAGTGGCCTCAGCATCGCTCAGTTTTTGAATCAGAACAGCCTTCTCTTTAGCCATACTACAAACTTCAGCTTTGGTTTCTTCACGAATGTGAATAACTTCATCTTCACTGGCACACAGCTGATGCCAAAGAGCAGCACGATCAACATTTGCCAGATCCGCAACCTCCTGCATCATGCTTAAAACCGGTCTAACAAATTCTTGTTCCTCAGAAACAAGGAATACCAAAATTTCCAAATCTAAATCTACTTCTCGGCTAGTATCTATAGTACTAGTGGCTCGGTCAACGAGCCTCTTCAGTATCCTCAACCTGTAGGGCCCATCAGCATACCACTTAAACAATATAGCATAAAGCATTTTCACAAATCCTATCACACCGGGATCTCTAGAGAGCCCCAATGTCTCAACTAGACCAAGAACAGAAGTGAAATCATCTCGTTGCACTCTCAACTGTTCAATGGTTTCTCCTTCAACAGCCACTTGCTCATGCTGATGATTTTCAGTAACAAACTTTGATGTTATGTTTAACCGTCGAGCCAGCCGTCTTTCCAAAACCATTGCCACTGATGCAGCCAATATTCCACCTTGAGACACAATTTTCTCAAATGTTTGGGAAGCTTCAGCAGCAAGGCATGGGATGGACAACATGTCCAATAACATGTATATATCGGAAAAATTAGCAGTAGGAGCAGCGAACGTTTGATCGTCTGTTCCATTTTCACCAAATAAGTAAATTCCACAAGGCATTGATGGACCAATTTCGACATAATCATCATCATTTTCGATGTCTTTTAATATAGCTTCAGCAACATCAGTACAACTTGCTACCGTTCGACTTAAATAATCAAGAACACAAGTGGAAACTTCATCACCCAAATGTTTCAACCGTGTACGGACAGACCTGACCTGCACAGAGTAACACGTATTTTAGCAAGTATTCGAAGTAAAAAAGAAAACAAAAAGCAGGTTATACACGCTTACTGCTTCTGGAAGATGCTTGCAGTGCAATGCAGCTTTAAAGATAAAGTCAGCAGTTGCTGCAAGAGGTGCATCATTCAAGTCTTCCAAAAGTTGAAAAGATTGAAACAGAACTCTTTCCCATACTTCACTGTTGCATTTCAACTGGATAAGGGCACCAAGAGCCTGAACATGATCCCACATGTAAGATAACCGAATTGCCAACAAGACATCACGGAAAGAAACAAAGAAAGTATCTTACCGGTAGTAGTAAATCGGGTTCTGCATCTGCCTTTTCAAGTTTATCCAAGAGTGCAGAAGCAGCAAGTGGATGTTCGGAATGCTCAACTAATTTCGGAACAAGAGAAATAAGGTCCGGTTGTAGATGTTTAGGAGCCTTGTCTAATACAAGAGCAATCTTTTGTGCAGAATGCGGTCTTCGTCTTGGCTCAGGACAGCCTTGCGGAACAGCTCCATCCAGCGCTCTTAAAGAGTTCACAATCAATCCTAATAGTTCCTCCGACTGTTCCGGCCATTTAGCCTGTCGGATACACAATAATACACTAACATTTTTTTAGAAAATAACTAAGGAACTGGATTACTCCAACAATGTATACCTTAGAACGAAGGGATGAACTCTCTGATGAAGTAGCAGCAGCGCTTGTTTCAGGTGGAGAAGAAGTGTAGTTTTTTTCAGATGCGTGATTTCCGTTCATGTCTGAGCTTTGTACAGCTGAAGCAGTAGAAATGTCATCTGTACCAGAATCCAGCCGGTCGTTTACATGAAGATGTGAAGGTTCTGGAGAACAATTATCATCCGGAGAAGGTCTATCAGAGGGATCATCTTCAGATGTTGATGGTTGGCAACATTCCACCATGATATCAAGAAGCAAATCAATTATCGCCTGCTGTAAAACTTTGACTCCCATTAAAAGGTTCATTAGACTCGGTGAAGATTCATTGGTTTTAGCAATTTTCTTCCCGTCATTGGTACCGGAAAGCTTGGTAGGCAGAAGCAAACGTTTTACTTTGGCAGGGTCGTCGAGATACACTCGAAGTCCAGTTAAGAATCCGGCTATTGCACCGGCATCCATGAGAAGCTTTTCTCGTAAAGTGACTTGGGGCTGGGACGGATTATCACCGTATGAGAGATGAAAACCTGCTCTAGAAAGAAGGTTCCGGAATAAGTCTTCCTCGTCTCCACTGATTCCTTCACTGTCCTCTGAATCAATCAGTTCATCAGGATCAGTTGTCAAAGCATCCTGATCATCCTCAGAAGCATAAACCTGTTGCGGAAGACAAATAAACAATTCTAAAATAAACATACATTATTTTCTAGTTCTCACGGTTCTCTACTTATATTGGTTTTGTATTGAATGTGCCCCTATAGTAAACAACCTTCAGAATAGTAATTAAAGTTTACAAATTAGCTACATTATTACAATAATCTCTCTACAGTGATGCTTCTAAACATACTTTTTGTGACAATTATATTTGGATACAACAAAAGAAAAATCTAAATAAAGGTATTTTGCATAAAGGAACCAGCACACTGACCTCTAGATCTGCAAACTCAAACCATGGGCAGCAATCTAATATTTCACAAACAAAGACAATGGTGTCGCGTACAAGGAAACCCGCATCGGCTTCAAGCATATCTGAAACCTTCATAAATTGAAGCACTGAGTTATTCCAAGTTTTCGTACAAATCGATGACTCCTTCCACACAGTTTTGGACGGATTCTTTTGATTTAGTACAGCCATCCGGTACTTGACCCAAAAGTTCTTATCGGGGTCAGAGCCAACTGACTGATCACTCTCCAGGTATATGCATATTGTGTCAAAAGACTCGTAAACACCTGCAATAAAAAAACACGATTGATATAGCTAGTGTAACGATAATTATTATCAAGTTATTAACAACAGGTTAACATAAGAAAACCACTCACCAAGACGAAGCTCGCAACCACCAGCTTGAAAAAATCTGCTAAATATTTTACGAGTTTCCATTATGTCTTTAAAAGACAAGAAGTTCTCCACCTTCCATGTAAACGAACTCATTTTGCCTAATTTATCTGTAAGGAGACCAGTATTACCAAATTCACTTTCTTTATCAGTAAATTCATGCATTATGGATGTCTCCTTCATAATTAAAACTTCTGCGGAGAATACAACAACATCATGAACAAGGAACCCAGAGTCTTGATCAAATAGACTGGTGAGAGTAACAAATTCCCGCCAGCCCCAGTCCTTTGCAGATTTCGAGTAGCGATTCTGAGATTCTTTTGTAACAGATTTGTCTTCCATCTTTTGATTGACAACTGACAAACGATGGTTCACAAAACAACTCCAGTCACTTGTAGTGTTTCGTGAATCAGTAACTTCTAGGAAAACTGAAAGATGACACGGTGGCTGAGACTGCCCTGATACAATGAAAAGCCCAAGTGTGAACATCATGCTTCATAAAGTTTCAATAATTACTTTTGATGGTGTTGGGTGTTTGACAAATTTTTATAATCATTATTTCAAGAAGCAACATATAAAATGCAAGTAACGTTATCATTTGATAATCAGTTTGTTGCAGCTAGTATGAACTCAATAATTCAAAACTGATTACTCAACCCCAAAATAGCAAAAGAATTAAGTAGAAAAGGTTTACCTACACGCTAGAGAGTAATTATAACAACTTGAAGTCACAATAATGAAATTACACAAAAGGCACAACTATAGTTTAGTAGAAGCCAATACAGAGCACACCTATTAGTTCATCACAATATTACAGGCTTATATTTACAATTGTACATAAGTTTTTATTTAAGTAACTTTTGGATTCTTGCGATCTGGCAAAGCAATTGAACTATCAGCTGATATGAAGGTGCAGTAATTCTTTCTACAGCTCACTACATTGTTATTAAACTGTCAAAAACAAATTGTGCAAAAAGAGGGAAATCACACTGCATACCTCGGGGATAAACTATAAGGCGACAATCACGGTTTCCAATTTGGAACCTCCTACTCTTGATACAAAGACCTGTAATCTTCCTTTTTTTAAGAAGATCCTTCAACCTTGTGAAGTTCTCAATCTTCCATGTGAATTTTCCCATATGGCCATCCGACTTTCGAGCACCACTCACAACTCTACCTCCAATTAACCCCCCATTCTTTGAGAAGCTGCAATGCTCCTTAATAACATGAAAAGACGTGCTAAACACAGCTGTATCGTCCACCAAAAACCCCGAATCAGCCCCTGAAAAATCCATCATATTCATATAATCATTCCACCCTAAGCTGGTGTTATCCCCACCTTTATTATCAGCAGCAAAGCGCCCATACGAATCCCTGTGTATATGGTTCATCCCCGGCTTCTGATTCAAAACCGACATCCGAAACAAACACCAACAACTCCTATCCGAAACAGACGCCTTCTCAGTATCCTTACTCTCCAAACACATGGACAGATAATCCACTCCATTAACCGAACTCTGATAAATACTAATCCGCAAATTACACTCTCCCGCAGGAAACACCGGGCTCATTATCTTCTGCGTCTTAATCATCTCCCTAAACAAACTAAAATTATGCACCTTCCAAGTAAACTTCCCACTCAACACATCCCCAACTGGAACAGAAGTCGACACAGAACTCGACTGAAGCTCAATGTTATCCCTCACAAAGTTAACACTCTCATTCAATATCAAAATATCAGCAGTGATAACCACACAACAATCATCACTAACCAGAAACCCCGATTTCGCATCGAGAATCGCCGCAGAGGGCGTGAAATCACACCATCCGTGCGACTTCTTCTTCGTCGAAAACCTGTGCCATGAATCACGATGTATAGACTTTGAATCATCAGTTAGGTTTACAACAGTTAACCGATAACTAGCGAAACAGTCCCATTTCGATGAGGAAGTTCCTCTAGGGTCCATAATTTGTAAATATATCGATATATATCCAGGCAATGCCTGTGAATCGCCCTTAGGGTACACTAACAACCTACAATCATAACCGCCGACTTCGAAATACTTACTCCATAATATCCGAGTCTTAACCCTAGGGAAATTGAAGATCGTCCATCGGCACACGGCGGCGTATTCACCGCGCCGCTCGATTGTCACGGACTCCAATGAGGATGATGATGATGACGTGGAGGAGGAGGAACAATCGCGAGAATACGGCGGCGTAGGGTGGTCGTCAGTGGCCGGAGTGGTGGCGTTCATTAGCTGTACGGACGGTGGTGGTGGTGGTGGCGGCGGCGGCGGTTGTGAGGAGGAGGATGAGGAAATTGCTGCTTCTGCTGGTGAAGATGATGAAGATACAGCCTCAGATGAGGGTTGGTGATGGTGATGCTTCATTGTTATTGGTTTGATTTAACGAAATGTTTGTGTTCTATTTATAGATTGTTCTGCGTTTGATTTTTGTTAGATGATGAAATGGAATTTATGATATGGAGATGGAGAGTGGTGTGGTGTGTGGGCCAGGGTGGGGTTTTTTATTTACAATTTGGGAAGGGTGTTGATTCGATATCGTTGTGATGCGTGATGGTCGCGTGAAAATGTATGAGGGCGTATGGCGGTGTGTTGTGTGACACGTGGGGATAATGTTTGTTTAACATATGTATCATATGTGTGTTGTACCGGATATAATGATATGTTACTAGATTGTGGTAAAATGTGATATGATATCGTTTTGGTGTAGTAGGCATGGTGCTTTATTGGGTAACTTATGTGTGCGGTATGCATGCTGTATAGGTGTAATGATATGTTACTAGATTGTGATAGAATGTGATATGATACTTTTTGATGTAGTAGGCATGGTGCTTCATGGTTATCTTATGCGTGTGGTATGCATTTTGTACGGATGTAATGATATATTCCTAGATTGTGGTAAAATGTGATATGATATTGTTTTGATGTAGTAGGCATGGGGCTACATTGGGTAAATGGTATGCCTTTTGCTTAATAAAATGGTAAAGGGTTTAGGTATATTGGTGTTTTTTTGTGACATAAATGTTGTAATAAGTATGTATTATGCGTAACGTGGATGTGTGTTTTGTATGATACAATGTTGTAGTCATGTCCAACTAGATTATGGTATCTTTTGATATGATACCATTGTATATGATAGATTCTACTCATGTAATCATGTGAATAAAACACAAGAATTTTGTAAAATAAAACTTATAAGGTGTGTGAGGATAGATGTGTCAACAATCAAGGACCAGTAGAAGTGGATTTCTTAGCCGAAATCTTGGAAGGGGAACACATTGAAGATCCCACCATTCACAAGGATTCACCGGAATCAAGCACTTCCAAGGAAGTATGGAAGTTATATACATACGGATCCTTTAATGGAAAGGGCAGGAACAAGCCTGATGTTAATAAGCCACGCGGCGTGAAACTCATGTACGCGCTTAAATTCGATTTCGAATGCTCAAACAATGAATCAGAGTACGAGGCCTTCCTAGCAGGGATGTGCTTGGCACTGTCAATGGGGGCAACCCAGGTTGAAGCTTAAGTTGATTCCTTACTAGCCAGCAACCAAGTAAATACGACATATGAAGCGTAAGACACCTCTAAGTCAAGGTACCTTGCAAAAACAAAAGATTTGATAACCAAGTTTGATAAGGTTACACTCACTCATGTCCATAGAGTTTGTAATTAAATAGTTGACACCCTCAGTAACTTAGGCTACCTCTGGGCTTGTAAAAGAAGTTCGCGTTGAAACCTTACAGTCGTCGTCCATTGATCAGGTGATAGTTTATTCCATCACACCAGTAGAAGATTGCGATGACACCACTCCTGAAATACATGGTTCACAATGAACTACCGAAACCAAAGGGAAAAGCCCACTAGATTAAAACAAAGGCGCTCTAGTATGAAGTTCAAGATGGCGTGTTGTACATGAAATCATACCTTGGGCCGGCGCTACGATGTGTCACGCCATCAGAAGCCACATACTTACAGTGCGAGATTCACGCTAGTATATGTGGCATTCACGTGGTACCTAGGTTTGTCGTTGCAAAAATCACAAACGTAGGATATTACTGGTAGGGCATGCAGGAAGTTGCAGTAGAACTCTAGAAATACCAAAGTTGTCAAAGATTCGCGCCACAAATATTACGCCCCATGAACAACACCCTTTATTGCCACCTGGCCTTTCCAAAAGTGGGCAGTCAGCATAGTGGGTCCCTTCCCATTGCTCCAGGAAATAGGAAAGTTGAAATTCTTGGTAGTCGTTATCGATGACTTCACTAAATGGGTGAAAGCAAAACTTTTGGCAAAGATAACAACGGAAAACATTAATAAGTTCTTATGGGAGTACATTGTGTGAAGGTTTGCTCTACCACTGTACCTAGTAAGCTATAACGGTACACAATTTGCAGATACATTGATGCAAGAATGGTGCGCGGAACTAAAGATATAACAAATCTTTACCTTTGTGGCGCATCCCCAGGGAAACAGACAAGTAGAAAGAGCCAACCGTAGCCTATTGGATGGAATAAAGAAGCGCTTAGATTGCGAAGGCACGTCATGGGTTGAAGAACGCTTGCATGTCCTCTAGGCGCATAATACTATGACCAAAACAAGTAGTAATGAAATGTCGTTCAGCTTCACATACGGCTCAGAAGCCATGATCCCGGTGAAAGTTGGTTTATCCTTGGTGCGTCGTTTGTCTACATAAAGCGACAACAATTGGCTGTTATGCGGAAACCTAGACCTCCTCGAGGAACGACAAGAAATCGCAGCAATTAATAAGGCTAAATACAAAAGGCTCATGGAGAAGTATTACAACAAACGCATTTTGGAATGATCGTTCAAGGAAGGCAAATTCGTGATGCATTATAACGAAGCTAGCAGGGCACAACCCATAGGAAACCTAGGTACTAACTAGGAAGATCCTTATGTGATAATCACAAGTTTGGGCAAAGGAGCTTACACGTTAGCTGATGTTCTAAAAGTAGTTAATTAAAAACAACTCAAATTACCCTAATTCTAGACTCAAATTATACTCTAGACTCCTAAACTATACTAAACTACTAACCGGCAAGTGGACCGATCAATTGTAGAATAGCATTAAGCAAGTCCGGATTATCGAACCCACAGGACTCTCTAATTACTATGACTACTAATTTAGACTCAATTACACACTATGTGTATTTTAAAGGGGGGGGGGTTCTATAATTAAATGATCAATTAACTAAAACTACTAAATTGGAATGACCAAACTATAAACTTCTAGGAAATTTGGGATTTCAATCAAGAAATAATGAACTAGTTACCTTGGTTGGATTTTTAGACTGCTACTCCTTCAATTTAATAATTAATTAGGTTGAATATATTACCGGGATCTTGAAATATTAAAGTTTAGGTTTACCAAACAGGATCCCCGACCCTTCTCAGGAAGACACCTACGATAACCTATCCTTTTTATTTGTTTACCGGTCATAAAGATTTCTTTTCAGTTATCTTTTTAAATCAGTAAAGTGTCTAATTATTAATTACCTCTCAATAATTAACCTAGACCAACTACAATTTTCTAGTTTAGATTAACTGATTCAATTATGACGAGGAAACTAGATTTGGGAATTTCTCAAAACCCTAACCTAACAATTTACCAAATTACTTCAGCCAACTAATTGTTATTTCTCAATAAACACGTTAGGTATAATGATAAGTTTGATTTTATAATTTATTCAATTGTTTCCCCGGTTTTATTGGCCAATTTACCGACAACTTCCTGAATCCCTAAGAACACGAAAAGTAACATAAACCTATTCTATGGAAGACATCCATCTAAGTTCATGCAAAAAATCAAATAATCACAAAACAAGCAAAATCATGCAAATACTCTAAACTAGATAATTAAAGTGGTGACCTTTACCAATTAAACATTCAAACCATAAATTAAATTAAATCAAATCAAAGTTTCATAAAATCATCATCCAAAACCTAGGCAACTGAATAAAATCTAGCCTAAAAACATGTTTGAAAAGCAAATTAAACAAAGTTTATAACAAGGTAGCATGAACAAGCAAAACAAGGAAATTAAAGGTCAAGATTGGTACGATAAAACCGTGACAAACTCGTGCCTTGAACTCCCTTGATCACCCACACAATCCTTGCAGCTTAGATCTCCTTCTTCTAGCTCCAAATCTCCAGAAAATTGCTCCCAATAAGCTCTAGTTCGTCCAAGTTTGTTCCAATATGAGTTTAACTTCAATTATGAGTGTTTTAATAACAAACAAGTCCAATTTCCATCAGGTTTTGAAACTTTCTGGATAAAAGACCCTCTCACCGGCCGCGAGAGGGTTGGAGTGCACCGGTCGTGCCCCGCGACCGAGAAGAAAACCTGGTGATAACTATGACTCTCTCACGGGCCCCGAGAGAGATGACGCGTACCGGTCGTGCCCCGCGACCGGGTTGTAAATCCTGTTTCGCATTTTGTTTTCTCGTTTCCGATCCACTCACGTCCCAGCTCGGTTCTTTTAAACCATTTTCGATCGTTTTTCCTATCCTTCCAACCGTTTTCATGAACCAAGACCTGCAAAATGCATTTGGATTAAAAGTAGATAAATTCTTGACAAACCGAAATGAAAACGCGCTAAAATTATACAAACTCTACAAGATAAATGGATGTATTATTCAATACATCATTAGCACATCTTGACGGAACGGATATCCCACGAACATGGAACACGGCCGAACATAAGAAATGCTACATGTAAGGACTACACCCTTAACGGCGGGGTCTCTTTCTTTTTAAGACTTTCATCATGTATCTTGGTATAAGCAAGAGTGCACATGTTTTTAACATCAGAATCACCCACTTTTTATTGGTCTTGTTAAGAATATATTTGAAATAGACTTGTTTTGGTTTATTTTTTATTTTCAGGAAAAACAGACCTAAGTTGAATGAAGGAAGCAAAACCGGGTAAAATCTGAAGAATCTGCTGAAGCAAAACCGGGAAAAACGAAACTAATTAAAGTCGTTTGGACATTATAAGGAATATTACAATTTTGCCCTAAATGTCACTAAAAACCAATTGATTTATTGTTACACATTAACTGATGATGTGATAAAAGCAGTATATAAAAACTAACTAATATTAACTTAAACTAGACACGCTAAGTTTTAAATTTGTAAAAACAGACTCTCTAAAACCTAGACCACACAACCAGTAAGTGTAGTGATCAATGAAGTATAACCTAAGTAAGTTCGAGTAAACCCACAAGACTCTCTAATTACATTACTAGACTTGACTAACTAAATACTAAACTGACTCAACTTAATTGTTTTGTTGATTGGGGGGTTTTCTAACAAACTAAATTAACTAGACACACGAACTCAAGCTAGGACTGTGATCAGATGATGGAAAAGCACTACCTAGGTCAAAATCCTACATATGAATGACAAGCTTTTATCGGTTTTGGAACTAATGTGGAAACCGGGATCTTAAGATGCTAAACTTAAAGGATAACCGAATAGGACCCTCAACACTTCTCGAGAAGACACTTATGGAAACCTTATAAGTTGTTTAACTACCGGTTTAGTGGATTCCCCCACGGGCTTTCCAACTCTAATAAAGAAGTACCCTTAAAGACAATATACCTCATAGCGTGAAAGTCACGGGTAACTATGGATTCCTGATCAGACTCGATAAGCAAGTAATGAAAGGGAAATTAGGTAGATCTTCTCACAACCTCTAATCCTAGCAATCTAATACTAAAGACAGATCGACAACCTCTCACTTCATAGCTATCGAGATTGGCATAATACTTAACCCTATTCAAATTACAACTATATCCCTATGGTTCACTACGTCTAGCAAAACATCTAATAGTCAAGAACACACAGTAAATGACCTAGCATGCAACTATTATTTGAAAGACATTCAACTAGCAACAGGAGGGATAATAATTATTCAACAAAAAGATTAAATATGCAGATACGAAAGATCATAAAAAAACCATGTCTTTACTTTAATATTAAAATCCACAAAATAAAAGTTCCAAGCCAATAAAATAAATGTCAAACATATTGTGTATTCACTTACCCTATGCAGTGAAAAAGTTTAGCCAAGAACCATAGTCAAGAACAACAAATAAATCTGAACCGAGTAGCAAAACATGTTATGAGTTCGAATAGTGTAAAGAAATAAAAGTCAAAACTAACAAGCTGTGAACCTCTTGAACCTTCAATCTCTAACTTGAATATTAAACAAATAAATTTCACAACCTTCTTGGAATCGTCCCCCTCTTTTCTCCTTATTAGTGAATTGTATGGCAGCCATTTTTTCGCGCCGTAGGTTATATATATATAATATGCGATCTATGTATGGTAGTAGGTATGTCAATTAATTGTGAGGTTTTCTTTCGAAAAGTATTTTATAATAATCTCCTCATAATTAGCAGCTTCTTGAATAATATGATTTGTCTCGATTTTTTGATACGTATATTGTTATGAATGGAACTTCCTTTTTTCATATGAACAAATGGATTAGTAGCTTTTGAATGACATTACTATATGATAATTCATCCAAGATTCCTTATATGATACGAATTGTATTTTTTGTGAGATATCTCCAAGTCAACATGTTTGTAGTTGACCAAAAAAAAACTCATTCCTCGAATTCAGCCCATATAAATGCTAGGCGTTTCATTTGGTTGTGAATAATTGTAACTTTGAGTTCTTTTTTTTTCATATGAATAAATGGATTAGGAGCTTTTAAATGACATTATCTATATGAAAATTAATCCAAGATTCCTTATATGATACAAATTGTATTTTTTATGAGATATCTCCAAGTCAACATGTTTGTAGTTGACCAAAAAAACTCATTCCTCGAATTCAGCCCATATAAACGCTAGGCGTGTCATTTGGTTGTGAATAATTGTAACTTTGAGGGCACTATTTTCCTTTTGGCACTTGATCCCATCTAGGCGAGTAATGACGCGTTGTAGGGCTCGGGTTGCGATACTCCTAGAATATTTAATCCAAAAAATTAAATTAATCCTCCCATTTTCACTTGTTTGATCGTAGCTTCACTATATTAGCTCGTTTAAATTCCTTTTTCACATTTTCACCTGCAAAACACTATATTTGTTAAGTACACACTCTAAACGACCAAAAACCACTCGAAAACTAATAAAAGTACACAAAAATACATAGGAAAATAGGATGTGTTTATGACACATCAACTGCACTTACAAGAACTTAAGCTAACTTGCACATGATCTATAACACTCAAATCACGTCCACAATGTGTAGAAAACATCGTTGAATAGTAGTAACAACATAAAATGAGTTGAAACATAATATCACACAAAATTGCACTTGCATTAATCATACACTGTAAACACACACTGTCACACCCTAGATTTCCAACCCGAAATCCATACACCGGTGGCCCGAGTGGGGAGTATCGTGACGTCAGTTGATAATCATCATAGTCAATTAAACACGCACAACGGAAGTCTTGGAATAAAATTACTATTACAACCGAATGTTCGAAAATACAAAATAATATACAGGCTCGTAATAGAAGATCCACAGGCGGATCATAAATTGTACATGGAAAGAATACAAACAGACTTTGGGCAGATTTAGGATTTGCAAGATCCTCTATCACTACTGAGCACTTCCAGCCTATTTTCATATTGTACCTGCAGTTTAGTCTTTTGAAAATATGTCAGCTTACGCTGGTAAATACCCCCAACTGACTTATTTTGAAAACATTTCAAAAAATGTTTTAAGTGCGTATCAGCACAAAATCTTTTTATAACTTGGGTTAATTGACCGTCCAACCTTGTTAACAGATTTACATGTTTGTCATACATACAGGGCTCGGTACAAAGACGAGACACAATTAACGTACACACCACTTTGGACTCACGAAGGAGTCAATTCCTCCCAACCTTGTGGGAATGCATAATTGAGCGTCTATCGGGTATATGCCTACACCCGCGCTAAGGTCGAGGCCATTTCTATTGTAATGAGCCGAGGATATCTAGGACACGGTAGTTAACCCCCGATGATTAAATTAGCAAACAAAACTGATTAAAACAGAATATGCAGAATTTACTATCCCCAAACCGGCGTTCGATTGAATCCCATTTCCGACCAAGCGGTAATAATTTACCGTAACCCAAGCCCGTATATGGGAAATAAGTCGAGAGTATTTAACTCAGCTAGTCTTCTTTAATTTTTAATAACTCAGCTGTACACAAAAAGGACTAAGTGCAGATAGCATTTACCGGCAAGTCTCTAGTCTGGATTATGGCATAAACTAACCAATTAAGTACTAACGGTCTTATTTAAGTCATAGACTTAGACCGACTAGCGTACTTGAGCAAAACGTATGACGCTAGATTAAACGATGATTGGATAGAATGTAGTTTAATCCCAACAAGTACCTTGACTTGTTTAATATGGGTAAACTATTAACATTATGGATTTTGAGACTTAAATAACAAGGTTAAACCCGTTTCAGTTAATTTTCGTAAAATAGTCACATATACTTAACCGAGCGCATATTAGCGATATCGGGTTAACCGGATAAGTCATGGACAAGTTCTATATGCCATTATACTTTAAATAAGTTAAGATATCAGTATGATATCAGCTTGTATGCCAGTTATGGTTTTAAAACGAAACTATGCCTCATAAGGACATTTTGGTAATTTTATACCGTATAAAAGGAACTTGAATATAATTTAATGTTATGGTTATAAGTATTCTGGAAAAATATTTTATTTATGTTATAATATCAGTAGGATATCAATTATATGTGTAATTTATCTTTTATGACCAAACTATGCACCGAAGGGGCATTTTGGTCATTTTACACATAGTTTGTAAATTATTTGGGATTCTGAGTTTATAACATGTACCTACTGTAAATATGTTTAAAATAAGTTTTAAAATCAGTAGGTATCAAGTCTTGGTCAATAATATGGTTTAAGACCATACTATGCGCCGAAACGACGCTTATGTCGTAAAATGACGTCTTATACGATGTTTAAAAACTGCCATTAGGGAAATATTTATATGTTTAAAATATGTTATTTAATATAACATATCAGTAGGTAAAGGTCACTCAGAGGTATAAATTAACATGTTGGCATACCCGGGATTATGCCCGGACATTGTCGAGCTCTCGGTTCGTTAAAAGGTCACTCAGAGGTATAAACTAATATGTTGACACTTTTAATCCCTCCATCATCCAACTTTCACATATTTACAAAATTGAACCCTCTCGTCCAACAAATAGCACGTATGAGAGTTAGGACTTCGCAAGGATCACTCAGAGGCTTATTATAAGCATGTTGATTTCGATGTCACTCAGAGCTGGGCATGTTGACATATCAGCCACTCAGAGGCCAAATTTCAAGCATGTTGCGTATCAGTCACTCAGAGGCTAATGATTTAAGCATGTTGACATATTAGTCACTCAGAGGCTGTTATTTATGCATGTTGACATCGGACCGTCACTCAGAGGCTCGGTTTGAGCATGTTGACGCCTGTAGTCCTTATTGGTCTTTAACAGACTATATTTAATATACAACATGTGTCACTATACTATTGGACACGATTTTACATGGGGTTACATCCCACCCCTTGAAAGAAATCTCGACCTCGAGATTTTATTCAAAAAGATGGGGGTACTTTTGTCGCATAGTGGACTCAACCTCCCATGTATACTCAGGACCTCTAGCAGCGTCCCATTTAACCTTTACTATAGTATCAATTTCCTTTGGAGCTTCTTAACCTGTCGATCCTCGATCGAAATTGGTTTCTCAATGAACCTCAGGTTTTCATCAATTTGCACATCCTTGTGCGACATTGCTAGCGACTCATTGGCTAGACATTTCTTAAGGTTAGATATGTGGAATACATCATGGATTCCACTAAGCTCCTCAGGCAACCTGAGCTTATAAGCTACAGTGCCGACATATTCGATTATCTCGAAGGGTCCTATATATCTTGGGCTCAACTTGCCCTTCATTCCAAAATGCATCACACCTTTCCAGGGTGATACTTTCAGCATGACTTTGTCCCCTATTTGGAACTTAAGAGGTTTACGCCTCTTGTCAGCATAGCTTTTCTGCCTGTCCCTGGCAGCTTTGAGAAGATCACGGATTTGAATAATCTTTTCCGTGGTCTCCAGGACAATCTCAAGTCCTGATAGTTGGGCTTCCCCAACTTCTGCCCAGCACACGGGCGTTCGACACTTTCTCCCATATAAGGCCTCAAAAGGAGCAGCCTTAATGCTAGTATGATAGCTGTTATTGTAGGAGAATTCTATTAGGGGCAAGTGGTCGTCCCAACTTCCACCTAAATCAATCACACATGCCCTAAGCATGTCTTCCAGTGTCTGGATAGTACGCTCACTTTGACCATCAGTCTGTGGATGGTAAGCCGTACTAAAATTTAATCGTGTGCCTAACGATTGTTGGAAGCTTTTCCAAAAGTGAGATGTGTATCTAGTATCTCTATGAGATACAATAGATACCGGCACACCGTGTAGGGACACAATCTTGTCCACGTACAACTTGGCCAACTTGTCAGACTTATACGTTCCTTAATTGACAAGAAATGTGCTGACTTAGTCAGCCTATCCACAATGACCCAAATAGTGTCATTACCACATTTGGTCTTAGGTAACTTGGTAATCAAGTCCATTGTTACCATTTCCCATTTCCAAGTGGGAATCTCGAGTTGTTGCAGAAGTCCTGACGGTTTCTGATGTTCGGCCTTAACTTGCGAACACGTCAGACACTTAGCTACATAAGTGGCTATGGATTTCTTCAAACCCATCCACCAATAATTCTTGTTCAAGTCTTGATACATCCTGTCACCTCCAGGGTGAACTGAGTATCTCGAACTATGCGCTTCTTGGAGGATTAGATCTCTAAGTCCTCCAAAGATCGGAACCCAAATTCTATTATTAAATCTTAGGATTCCATCCTTTCCAGGCGTTAACTGATCAACAGTTCCGCCTAATCCCTCATTAGGAATATTAGCCTCTAATAAGTCTCGTTTTTGCGCGTCTAATAGCTTCTCACTCAAGCTATTTCTGAGTTCAATGCTCTTAGCATTAATCCTTATAGGTTTAACCCTTTCCTTGTGACTTAAGGCATCGGCAACTACATTTGTCTTGCCTGGATGGTAGCGAATCTCGCAATCATAGTCATTAAGTGTTTCCATCCATCAGCGTTGTCGCATGTTCAATTCTTTCTGATTGAATAGATGCTGGAGACTTTTATGGTCAGTGTATATAATACACTTTGTGCCATACAAGTAATGTCTCCACAGTTTTAGTGCGAATACAACGACACCCAGTTCCAAATCGTAAGTGGTGTAATTCCTTTCGTGCACCTTTAACTGTCGTGATGCATAGGCAATCACTTTACCTTTTTGCATTAGCACACAGCCCATGGCTTTGTCCCGAATCTCATCCTTTTATGCTCGAGCATTATCCAGTTGATTTCTCCTTTGCATATCTTGTTGCATCATCCAGAGCATATCCATAACTTCATTCCTACTTAATGAAGTTTGACCTTGATTGTACTGTTGGTGTGGAACGAAATCTCGTTGAGCTCCTTGAAAATTTGGATTCGCTTGGTTCGTCGGGTTCCCATAACGAAAATTAGGATGATTCCTTAACCCGGGGTAGTATGTGTTGGAGTTCAAATTGAAATTATGACCACCCCCTTGAATAACATTCACCTCTTCTACTTGACCTTCACCCACACCCACCAAACGCACATCCGCCGCATGACCCAATTCATTACAATTAGTACAAACATCATATACCTAATTCGTGGCTTGTACCCCTCCATCATCTACCGCATATACTTGGGGTCTTGTAATAACATGTCTCGCTCTCCTTGAAGATTGTGCTTTTCTTTTAGATGTGACAACCATTTGCTCCAAAAATGCCCAATCATCTTGCTCAAAATTTGTACCAAAAGTACCATTAGTGATGGACATCAAGTCACGAGCATCTTCCGAACTCAACCCCTCGTGGAAAGCATTCAACAATTCCCAAAGTGCAATGCCATTGAGGGACAATTCTTTAACATCATGTTAAACCTTTCAAATGCTTCATGGAACATCTCACCCGGTTGTTGTTGAAAGTTTCTTAAACTCCGCCTAGCTTCATTGGTCTTTTGGGCCCTGAAAAACTCTTCTAAAAATCTTTGTTGCATATCGGCCCATATGTAGATTGATGTAGAGGGTAGAGTATGAAACCACCTCTTCGCCTTATCTTCCAAAGAGAATTGGAAGAGTACCAACTTAACGTCATCCGACGAAAAACCTTGCCCTCCAATAGTGTTGCAAATGGAATTATATGTTTCCAAATGGAAGTACGGTTCCTTCGTTGCTAGCCCCTTGTACTTCGGCAAACTTTGAAGTGCGGTCGTTCTAACCTCAAATGTCCTTCCATCCGGGTGATGAGGTATCACCATCGGAGAAGGATTATTAGTGATGACCGGCCTAAAATGTGCCTCAATCCTCCTTACCACCTCTCGATGATGTCTTCGCGGAGCACCCAATGGTACTCTTGGTCGACCCGCTTGACCTTGTCTTAGCCCTTGAGGTGCAAATTGTTGTTGATATTGAGGTTGATGCATCGGTCTTTGAAACTGAGGTTGTTGATGTGGAACTTGAACTTGTTGTAAAGGCATTGGTCGTTGAAACGGTGGCCTTTGAGGACGAATTTGCTGTACCCCTGCAGGTTGCCTTTGTTGATAACCCATTCCTCCTTGAGGTCCCAAATCACCACCATCTCCTCCATAATAATAACCCTCTTCTTCGTAACCTCCAAATTCTTCTTCATACCCGTCATCAAACCCATCTCCTCCTACACCCAAAGATTTCACAAACTGTGAGGAAGGATAATGGAATCCCGGTTGGGTTGGTGGTTGAAATGTGGAGGAGGTATGGACAATGGTTGAACTTGGTGGAATTTGACTTGGTAATGGTTGTTGGGTAGAGGATGATTGACCAGAAGTTGGGAAAAAGGATGAGAATGGTGGAACCATTGATGTGGTATTGGTGGGGTTGACTTCATGTGTTGAAATAGGTTGGGTGGTAGGAATTGGTGGAGGTGTGGATGGTGATGTTTGGCTTGTAGTGGAAGGTAATGGATCCATGGTGTTAATCGGTGAAATTGGTGTTGTAGGTGTTGTTGGTGAACCACTGATTTTGTTTTCGCGTAGCAATACCCTTTTTCGTCGCAAAGTTCGTTCAATCTCCGGATCAAATGCCAATGGTGATAGCCTGTGAGAGCCTCTAGTATGCATGCACCTGTAAATACCTGCACACTAACACAACCAGCGTAAACCCGGAAAAATAACAAACTAAACTCAATCAAAGATAACACACGTTGCGCACTACTCCCTGACAATGGCGCCAAAATTTGACGTGGAGTCGATGTCTCAAGTAAATTTAATCCAAATACTACTAAAATATAGCGGTAAGTGGGTATCAAACACAAGGAGATTGTGGAATATGTGCTATCTAAGGTTTATACTAAATTGACTACTTTATCTATGCAAGAAATGAATTCAGGATTTTTGGTGATTTTGTTTTGAAATTAAACTAAATGCAATTCAAATATTGGTTGTTTTAATAAATTAGAAGCAAGTAACCATCCTAAGTTTCCGGTTTCAATTAATGTTTGTTTTTCAAATTCATCTAGAAAGAGTCACATAGACATGACTCGTGTTTAATTAATTGTTCGTGATAAAAGGGAACTAAGTACTCGGATTACTACAATGCGAGGTTATTACTTGATGATCAATTAACTAATATCCAACCCTTAAACCTTCCCGTGATATCACGATTGTCAATGACACCAAGAACGCATGATTAAAGCAAGGATTAAAACATCAATCAACAATTTACCAACCAATATCCAAACACCATAACAAACTACAAATATTGCAAGTCTATTATTCTAGAAATTAGAAATCAAAACACAATTGTTCAATCAAACCTTCCACCTCGGATGATCACAATGAGTTTAGCAACGCATGGTCTTGCAAATCATCACACCTTCAATTGTAATGTTCATAGGAATCAACAACACAAAAGTAAATGTTTAGAACTTGTTCGGAACCCCACAAGAATACTAAATTTCGCCTCTAAGCTCTGCCAAAACGTTCCAATAATCGATATGCCAAAACCCTTTAAAATCGAGTTAAAATGGGCAGTTACACTTTTCTCGCTGCTGACCACCGTAAGCTACCGTGGTCACCATAAGCTACGGTGGTCAAAATTTCCTTACGTCCCCAAGAGACTGGCATACGGTGCATAGAAGGATCAGACACCACCTTAAGCTATGGTGCCCATCGTAGCTTACGGTGGACAGCAGATTTTCCATTTTTATTCTTTTATCAACTCTCCAAGTCTTCATCTTCATTTAGCCAAGTGCAAGCTCCCATCAAAGCATGTTAAAACCGCATGTTTATGCTCTTCGGTACCTGCAAGGCCATATACACTGTAGTTATCAAATCATAATAATGAACCCAATTGAGTATGAAATATTGATCATTTTAAGGCACTTGAGGGTTGTCCAATGGACCACCCGTCAACCCTAAGACGTAGGCTATAGACATTCTCTCAACAAACTTCCGCTTGGATATTGCCGTAGTCTTGGTCAGTCTTCAAAAACTTCAAAACATTTAACTTTAACGTTCAAAGAAATTCTTTCTAGGCTTCTGACGCTCTTCACTTGGAATAGGCGTTTGATCGGTCGGAGGCGCCCATTTCAAAAACTAAAATTTGCTAAAATCAGCTTTTTGCCTAACAGCATCAATTCTTTCTTCCTTTCGTATCTACTTCATAAACTCATTTCTTTCCAGCTCTTTCCATTTAGACTTCCACATTTTCCCTGAACTAATACGATGTGCATAGCAAATATTAATATCACCTTGGTATTGTATCGCTTAAGTCTTTTCTTGTGTCTCGTGGCATATCTTGTTAAAGAATAGACACTCCACATCTTTCTCTGAACAATTTACTAACCACATCAGATCTAGTGTACGTATATCCTCCACAACCCTTCATTCTTCAAACAATCAATGGTGTTTCAACATCGCATTTCCACCACTTGAAGAATTCATGAAACTCTTGTTCTATTTTCATTAGAGGCATGGTCTTCATAGTGCGTGAGCGTTTAACAATCAAAGTCACATCCTTCTCTTTCGTTACTGGATCAATCTTTATGTTCTTCTTAGGTATATGTGGTTTCCAATGATTAAAACCATGATCAGCTTCATACTTTATAAGCTTCCATAATCCTTGGTCATGAAACTTCATATCATAATTGATCATCTTCGTTTGAACTAACTCTTCCACATCCCACTAGGGTAACATTTGAATATCACATAGAAATCTAAAGTATTGCACTCCAAGCTCCTTCTTGATAGCATAAGCATTCAATTCTTTAATCCAACACCAGCAAAGAATATCACCCAACGATTTATCCTGATCTCGTGTAAAGAAAGCAAGTGGTCTTCGAAATTTACGTACTTTGGGAAGCTCTTTGAACCATGACTTCTTCACCTCAGCTATCTCTTCTTTTGATAAAACGTTTAGGAACATTTCCTTCTTTCATAGTCTCCTCAACCCTATGTCTCAATAAATCATCAGAAGATTCAGCAAACAACTCCTAGAAGGTTGGGAAGTCATCCGTATTCTCTCCAGAATATTTGATTGTTTCATCATCGGAATCATCCTCCACGACAACCGCATTGTAACTATCAACATCAGAACATATTTGTACACATAATCTTTCGGCTCAGATGCACTTATGTTATTCAACTCTTCCTCGAAATCAAAATCAAATGAACTCTCATAAACACCTACATTTCTGCAATTTCCTCCTTGGTGTAATTGTGAACAAATTCACCTTCTTCGAGTAGAAAACTCTAGGCTTTGGCAAAAACCTGGAACAACCGATATAGGTGCAGATGTGAGGATTCCTGACTGCTCTGCATCGTTTACCAGATCCTTTTGCTCCACTTGTCTCTAAGAACCATCTTCTTCATTCACACTATCAATCAAGTATGTATCATAATCAAATGATTCATTCAGCTTAGCATCTACAACTTTCACCCCTATACCACCCTGAGTGTTGTCATCATCATCACCTTTATTGTTGTCATCTTTCTTATCATTTCCACCAATATCTTCGTCATCATTCTCATCATAACCATCAACTTCTTCATCTATCTCAGCATCCAGCCTTTTCTGTTACAAGTACTTTTCTTTTGCTGAAACTCCAGAAACATCAACAGGTTCTCCAACCAGCACATAGTTAATTAATGCTTCAGCTTCGGTTTCTAGTTCAGTAGGAATAATCACAGGAATCTCATCAATCTTTTCTTTGCCTTTTCCTTCTGCTGCGGCATCTTCTTCAGCTTTGCGCGGTCTTTCAGCCGCTCTTTGTTGTGCTTCCTCCATCTCTATCAAATCAGATTCAGCTTCAAAATCGATTCCCAACTTTCTAGTTAATATCTTCTGAAACATATCAAAGTTTCTATCTTTCCGACGTCTTTCAGCTTCATATTCTTCAACTAATCTTCTTAATCTTTCATTCTTGGAAAGAACACTTGCTAACGCAGCTTTTAAATTTTTTATGTCATCTTCAAGAAACTTGATTCTGCTTTTTAAATCTACAATATCTTGAAGACATCACCATATAATCCTCCATCAAACTGATTATAAAGAATTTCACCAAAATCATCTATTAGAAAGGATTGACGTCGTTGAGCAGATGGTGGAGTTCTTTGTTGTACCGGAGGTGTTGGTTGTTTTGGAATTGACGATGGTTGTGGTGTGTAGCATGTTGTGGTGATGGTGGAACAATATTTTGTGGTGATATAGGTGGTTGTTGTGGTGGTGATGGTGGAATAACAGATTCAACATTTCTAGTTGTAGCATCCACCTCAGGTATCTTCCTTGCCTTAAAAAACTTTCGACGAGCTTTCTTTGCCGCAGAAGACCTTGTTGTCATTTTCTGTACATCTGAAGGCATGCTTTTGACACGTCTAGTTTTCTTTGTCGGTCTCTCAGATATTCCTCTAAATCAGAAGGAACATAGGTATCATCGTCATCTCCAACCTCCTTTCTTTTTCGTTGTTGCTTTCGTAGTTCATTCCTTTCTTTCTCTGGATTTTTTTTTCTAAATCAACACTATCATCTGAACTCACTTCATTATTACCTTCAACTGCTTCTTTCTCAACATCAGCAGCAATCTTCGTAACATTTACATCATCATGATCTTGATCAAATGTGGTAGAGAAAACATCATCATGTACTTTCACATTTTCATCAACCGGTTCATTCACCGGTATGTTCACTTGTATATCTTCTTCTGACTGTTCATCAATGAGAATCATTTGTGTAGTTACACGTTTCCTTGCTTGAGTTGGCTTTTTCTTCGGAGTTGAACGTTTCTTTTTCTTATCTTCTTTCTCAAACCAACTACTC
Source organism: Scalesia atractyloides (assembly GCA_947069175.1). Taxonomy (NCBI): domain Eukaryota; kingdom Viridiplantae; phylum Streptophyta; class Magnoliopsida; order Asterales; family Asteraceae; genus Scalesia; species Scalesia atractyloides. The sequence goes on along the minus strand of CAMTDV010000029.1, from coordinate 23,836,018 downwards.
CTCCTTGGAATAAATGTAACATCCGTCAAAAACGGATTTACCAAACCCGCTCCGTTTATCAACCGAACAGTCAGTCAAAATTTTCGTTGCGAATTAAATGCCCAAAATATTTTTAAACGATCCGTAATCAATTAATATACGGGAATATATATTTAGTTTTTGAAAAACTGTCAAAAATCGCAAAATAAAAATGAATTGTTTCAGCCGGGTTTCGAACCCGGGTCTGTACCGAATCAGATGCAACTTATCTTCACACACACAAACCACTGCGCCGCGGACTTTGTTTGTGATATAATAGAATAATTTAATTGATAAAGTGTCTTTACGAATTCAAAACCGGCGCCCAAACGATTCAGTCGTCGGAATCCCGGAATTCTCGCGAGTTTTAACACCAATTTACGTTATAACGTAAACCATTAACCACATATCGGTTATAACCGATGTTTGAAGTCCGCGACACTTTTCAAAACCGCCGGAAAACTTAAACCGATGAATACAGTCCAAAATCAGACCAAATACATTTCGATTTTCCCTTATAAATTGACCCACAACCGACGACAAACACTTTCGCTCAAAAATTACACCTTTTCTCGGCGTAATTCCACTCGCCGGAACTTTCCTGTTTTTCGCCGGAAAACCGAACTTTAATCCCTGAGCTTCACTGAATCCCCTAAACCTTTAACGAAGTCACCCTTACCTTTTCCAAGCTTTCCGGAGACTAGCTGCTATACGGAACACGTCGCCGGAGGTGAATTCAATCGCCGGAGTTTCTGCCGGAAAACAGAAAGTTCAGTCGGTATCTTTCTCCGCCCAGTTTCTTTTCCTTTTCACTTTTATCTTACCGTAATAAACTGTAAAACACTAACAAACTGATAAAAAACTTGAACTAGTCGATTTCCGATTTCTGGTTCAAACTTGACGAGGAAGACGACGTTTTCTATATCATATAAGTATAATAAAATCACGATATTAATCGGGTTAGACACACAGTCCAGCGGTGGACTGTGTGCACATATAAAACGCAAAACGTCTCAAGTTCGAATCCCGTCTCACACACGCTTCCTTAATAAAATCCATTTTTTTTGTTTACTGAACCGGATCGCCACAGATATATGTTAAATATATTGTTAAACGGAATAATAACCAAGTTAGACACACAGTCCAGCGGTGGACTGTGTGTTTGTTTATATCGCTGGTCACGAGTTCGAGTCCGGTCTTCAGCACCGACTCGGACGATTATCTATTCTTTTTAAATAAGGCAGAAAAATGAAATAACTAAATTGTATTTAAGTATAATAAAAATCAAAGTATATAACATGTTAAACACACAGTCCAGCGGTGGACTGTGTGTTAGATTAACCCACAGGTCCCGGGTTCGAGACCTGTGGAGCGCACCGCCGAACCGCTTAAACTGTTTTTAAAATAAAAATGATTTTCTGTTAATTCTAATTATGTATATATATAATTAAAATCGGATATATAACGGGTTAGACACGTAGCTCAGTTGGTAGAGCTGCGTGCACGCGTACGGAGGTCTCGGGTTCGAGCCTCACCGAGCGCACAACAATATGCCTCGAACCGGTCAACGCCGGTCAAAGTCAACAAGTCAAAGTCAACTGTAGCAGAAAAAAATAAAATATTTTTATTATTTTTATTTAATTATTTTAATTAAAAATCAATTATAAATACTTAAAAATAACATTTTTAAGATTAGAAAATAGCCTTAAACTCACAAAAATGCACCCAACAATCCTACTAAAATAGTTTAATAAAATCCGTTTACTTACCAAACCATAATGCGATTTATCTAGGTTAAATCTCACTTGTGGTTAAAACCACTTCGCGTGCATTCAACGTCATCAACCGAACGCACCCACTGTGAGTGAATCTTACAATTTCCCCTTTTAAATTACACGTTTTGGGGTGTGTCATGTGTTATGAATTAATTATTTATTTATTTAAACTTGTGCCATACCACATCATGACTTAAACTTAGATTGATTTATTGTTGTGATTTATTTATATTCCGTTTGTCAAACTTCATGAAACTCATACATTAAGCCCATCAGTTCCTCGTGGGAAACGAGTAGAACATCGCGTGCTTCAATTCAATTCATTATTGTTCACGTGTGTTTTCATTGAGTTTATATTGTTGTAGTTGTGTTATTCATATTATCATGTTTATGCAATTCATTCATCAGGCCCCTCAGTTCCTCGTGAGAGACGAGTTGAGCAACGCGTGCCCTTAATTGTTCCATTATTATTCATGAGTGTTTTCATTTAACATATTATGATTGTTGATCAAGTTACATCTAATTTTACTCATGTTTGGTTGTGCACATATTTCATAATCAATTTAAATGAATTGTTCAAATGTTTTCCATAGGATTCACTCGCCAACATTATGTTGATCCAAAAACCTTTTTACACATGATACAGGTGAACAGGTTGAAGCAAGGATAACATAGGATATGCCTTAGAAGAGAACAAAGAAGTTTAGATTGTAGTTAGATCATGTTGTAGCAATCATTGTAAATTTCCATTTAAATTGTATTAATGAATATGAAACGTTTAATAAATGTCATGAGCTTTGATGATAACCCAATCATGCCCCGATCACCTTATCCGCTGCGGGTTGGGGTGTGACAATAAAAACCATCCAATCATTCCTTTTCATCATTCTCGGAGATGCTAGCATCTTTCCTCCACTTGTTCTTTGGTGGTGCAACATATTTCTTGTCATGAATAGCTCCAAAGAATTTCTTTGCAATTGGCTCAGATTCTTGCTTCAGATATAGATTCAATCTAATCAACGTCTCTTTATCCATATGATTAAGTATCAGCTCATTATCATCTTTCTTCTCTAAATTTGGAAACAGATCATCCAACATCATCTGTAAGAATCTTGGATACTGAAGAAACTTTTCTCTTGTAATGTTCGACACCATCTGATCAAAAATGACTTTGGTGGAGTTGTATGGCAGATTTAGCGTTAGTGTTGCAATCATGTACATCTGATAGTCAAGTATATCATCAAAACCTCCCTTTCTGTGATTGAACGCATGTATTATTGAATGTACCAAGAACTTATATGGCCTGCCAAGATTAGCTTTCTTGAAGTTCGGAGCATTCACATGTCCTTTATATCCCATTCTGTAAAAACACACTTTCACCATTCTTTCTAGATAGCCCGTGGGATCACCATCTTTATCTTTTAAACCCAAAACCCTTTGAATCAATTCTTTGGTGATTTTGACTTCGAACTCTTTATCTTTGATTTTAACCACTGAATGTATTGTTCTTGGTTCAGAAATAAATCTTGCAGCATTCCAAAAACGTTCGATATGTGATCGGTAGACTTTATGTTGATGAGTTAATGCTTTCTTCACCAATAAGCGTCCCATAAACTCTAAGATATCTTTGAACGGAGCCATTTCTAGTATAGTATCGTCAAGTACACAACATGTGTTGTGTATTGGCTCGAACAACGTTTTCTTTTCCTGCAAAACATAACAATAACACTTAGAATTTCAACACTTAGGCGAATTAGATAAAAATTACCAAACATTCATGCGAAGTGACATTGGTGCGAAGTGGTAATTTCCACTTCGTACAAAGTGGTGTGATAAAACATACTTTTGACCAAATAACACTTCGTACGGAGTGGTTTAAAAACAATTCAATGATTTCACTTTGTGCGAAGTGGGCATTCCACTTCGTATGAAGTGTCCTCACTAAGTTTCAACACTGATATGATCTAGAATTTAAAACTTGATGATTTTATGAAATTGAAGGTTCCATTAGATCCTAAACTCGCCGATTTTCATTAATATATGTTCAATTTTAATTTTGGCCAGCTAAATTTCCCTAGATCTATGTTTCTATATGTAGTTTACTGAAAACGTTCAAATAAGGTCCAAATCGAGTCCTGTTACCTTCACCAATGTAAGAGGTGTCCTAATCAACCTCACCAATGTTAATTTTGGTAGTATAATGGCTTAATTCGTACAAAATCTCTCATATAGCACCAACTACTCTCAGATCGCACAAAGGATATTCAACAGCGAAATGACTGCTTCTTGCGAGCTGGACCCTTTTATAGTGTAGTGTTCCACTTCGTACAAAGTGACTCCAATCCGTGCGAAGTGTTTTACTTCGTGCGTAGTGACACCAGTTCGTGCGAAGTGAGATGCAAATTGTCAAACTTCAACTTTTTCAAACATTTTATCAGTTTTAAGAACCCACTCAGTTGACTAAGTCTAAGTTAATGACCCTGGTTAACTAATTTGTCTACCAAGTTCAAGTTAATGACCTTGGTTGAACACTTTATGAACAAACAGATGTTTTCAGGTAATTTTAAGTTTCAAATTAATGAACTTTTAATGTTTTCAAAACATTTTCTTATTTTAGATAAGCTCCCACACCCGTTGTCCTCTAGATTTTCTCCGCAACCAGCATCTTTAGACTTTAAAGATCCACTTTCCATCATCGGTAATCGAAACTAAGATAGAAATAAAATCTTTTTAATTTTTTCAAAGTTTATACTAAAACACACTGAAAATCGTTTTGGGTTTTTCTAAAATGAAAGGTAATGACTATGTACAAACGTATTTACAGACATATATTGTTAGTTTGTGTTAAAGGATTATATAAGTTTTTGAGACAAATCACTTCTACCGTTGATCTTTATAGAAACTTTTTGTTTTAAACAAATTCACTTACATTATCAGTATACTTGTCCACTTATACCTCTACACATTTCTCAATTTCTCCAAGATACGTTAATTAGATGTCTTAGAACTTGACTTAAGAGTGTTTCCCACCTCAGAATATACTATCATATCAAGATTCCTTTGATTTCATCTTACAGTTGAATATATCTAACTGATATCTGTATCTGTGTTGTGCAAGACCTTGAGAGCTCAGCTTACTACCACCGTACAGACAAAGAGATGAAGGCTCGATTTAAAAGTGATGTTCCAATTAGGAATGGTTTTACTGCCATTGCTAGATCTTTCGATACTTTCAATTTGTTGTAGTTGTCGAGTTTAAAAGAAAAAGTATTCTACAAGTTCTAGGCCATTGCTAACGCAAAATTAGAAGAACTTGTATAATACCCCAAATATCAATTATCTATAAAGACCTAGTATCTCAGAATCCAGCAATCTCTCAGACGAAATTTCGGTGTACTAAGAACATATATCCGAGAGATGTTAAACCACAAATTAAGAAACTTTTCTTTATGTTTATATCTCATAAACAATCTACTGAATGTGCGAAGCCTACTGGCACATATCAGAGAGACCTGTTTAAACATTTTGACGCTACATTTACTTAGCATACTGTGATAGCCTACTGATGTACTATCATTTCCTCTTTTTACACGAAAACTCTTTTTGTCTTTTTTATGTTTTTGTACATTTTCAAATTTTTATATGTTTTTGTATTTTTCACAATGTTGGATCTATTGAACCCTATAAAAGAACAGATGATTGAAAAGCCAAAATAATCTATAACATTTGATCCTTTATAATAAAGATCTACTGCTCTAAACTCTGCTGGGAATAAAGAACTGTTCACAAGATCTGCTAGTATAAAGCTCTGCTAGAAGTAAAGGTCTGTTAGAGACAAACTTTGATTAAGAACCAAAGAACTGTTATGGCAAAGGTCTTGCTGAAGACCAACAGAGGATATCTTAACAGTAGTTGTCAACAGACTTTATATTGTATTTTAATGTAACAGTGTTTAGGTCTAGCAGTGTTTAGAGTTTGTTTAGTTTGTTAAATGTCACTTTCATAGTGATGTCGGCCAAAGATGCTCAATGGTTTGATATGTACTATAAATAGAACAGTGCATGTACTGTTCTATCGATCACTTTTCTTCTACACATTCTGTACGAACAAATTAGAGTGATCTTAGGTTGAGGGGGAGTTTGTAAATTGCATGCATACGTGATTATAATTACGAAAGCATGTTAATGAAAACAATCTTTCTATTGTTGTGATTTCAAACTTTACACAATTCCGCTGCACTTTTTCATTGATTATCTATCTTCTTACATTCATTTCATCTAAACAATCACATCAATATCAAACTCAGATCCTGACACACAACAGTTATCCCCCTAAAATCAAAAACATGTTTTTGGATTTTTATTTTTAAAGAAAGAAAATCTAAAAACTATAAACAGTGACAAACCAATAAGGATCACATCAATTCGTCATCCTCCTCGAATTCAACCTCCTTTAGAAACCCCCTGATGTAAGATTTTCAACCCGTTAAGTTTCGAAAGATATTTGAATGTAGCTCATTCAAAAGCTTTGGTGTAAAAATCTGCCTTTTGTTCATCAATATGGATCTTTTCAATTTTAACCAACTTTTTCTCGTTACAATCACGGATAAAGTGGTGTCGAGTTTCAATATGTTTAGTTTTAGAGTGTTGAACCGGGTTTTTAGTTATGTTTATGGCAGCCTTGTTATCTACGTATATAGGCGTATCAAGAAACTGCAATCCATAGTCTCCCATCTGTTGTTGTATCCACAAGATCTGGGAACAACAACTGGAAGCTTAAATGTATTCTGCTTCGCAAGTAGAGAGAGCAACCGTGGTTTGTTTCTTGCATTGCCACATTACTAATCGTGTTCCAAAGAAATGGTAACCAGCTGTTGTAGATTTAGCATTTCAGCGGCAGCATCGGAAATCAGAATCAGAATATCCAGCGAGGTTGAAATCATCGTTCCGCATATACCACATGGCAGGGCTTGGGCGACCCTTCAAATATCGAAGAATCCGCTTGACGATCAGCATGTGAGACACCCATGGCATGTCGGGTACATGATATCCGACCTTGATGTTGTGAGGTACATTAAAGATCGAATCATTGATCGATATAAGGTCTCGTCAATCTTCATTCCTTTTTCATCTGGTCCGATGCCGTGATTTAGTGCCAATAGGGTAGATAATGGTGATGTTCCCGACATATCGAATTTCTCCAATACATCATGCACATACTTCGTCTGATGGATGAAGATTCCATCAGGTAACTAATCAACTTAAAGTCCCAAGAAGAACTTCATTTCACCCGTTGAACTTATTTCAAATTTCTTTTGCATGACTTTCTAAAAGTCTTTACACAACTCATCATTTGTCGAACCAAAGATTATGTCATCCACATAGATTTGTACGATAATCAGATGTCCTTCCGTTTCCTGTGTAAAAAGGGTACTATCTATTGTTCCTCTGGTGAAACCGTTCTGTAGAAGATGTTGAGAGAGCATCTCGTACTAGGCTCTCGAGGCCTAGTGTAAACCGTATAACGCCTTATCAAGTAGGGAACCTTTTCTTTGTGTATTGGATCGACAAACCCCCGGCGGCTGTCCAACATACACCTCTTCTTTCACGTTTTCATATAGGAATGTGGACTTTACATCCAATTGGTACACCTTGAAACCTTTCCATGACACAAACACTAGGAATATGTGGATAACTTCTAATCGTGCGAAAGGAGCGTAGACCTCGGAGTAATCAATGCCTCTTGCTGGTGAAAACCTTGGACTACGAATCAAGCTTTATTGCGTACAACAACTCCTCTGTCATCTCATTTACACTTGAAGACCCACTTTATACTAATTGACTTGTGGTCACCGGTAGATCGACAAGCTTCCACACTCCAAGTTTTTCAAACTGTTGCAGCTCTTCCTGCATAGCATTTACCCAGCTTTCATCTCTAAGTGCGTCTTTATGTGATTTAGGCTCAACCTGTGAAATAAAACAACTATATGAGCATGCTTCTTGAATAGGTGCAACTTTAGTATAAAAACAGCTAAGATCCTTATTGATCTAATTTCTCGTTTTTACTCCAGCTTGCAACTCTCCAATAATGTTCTCCGAGACACTCACTTCATTCTCCAGATTCAAAATATTCTATTTATCAACATGATTACTCATGTATTGGTGCATAATGTCTATTGCCTACGTCTAGGATATGTTGTTTATATATATAGGGCTTAGAACGTCAGTTTGTATATGTTAATATATGTTTTATTTGGATAGTAGATGACTCGTACGAGTGAGTCTTGTGACTCATACGAGTGACATTTTGTCACTCGTACGAGGCAACCACTCGCACGAGTCATACTCAGTTTCACACACTCCTGTGCGAGTCATGTCGACCTATAAATAGAGGATTGTTGTGTCAGAAACATGAACTCTGTTGGTGTGCCGAAGCCCTATTGAACTGTTTACTTGCTCTGTACTTGTTCACGTTTATCAATACAATTGAAGGCATTAAGCAGTATATCTCACATGTTTGTTTGTCAGACTCAATAACAATGAATTCCGCCTCTGTTAGCTGAGTCAGATCGGTTCGGTGCTCATCGGAGGAAAGCCAATCCCTTCTCACAAGTGGTATCTATCACAAAAGGATGAAGATTTTGGGGTAGTCACTGATACCTGCGCAAAACGTAGATCATCTGGTATAGTGATTATTAATGGGCCTTAACGTTTAGTCAGCATTGATTAAAACTGCAATTTTGGGAAATTATTCGCAAAATTTGGGTACCATATGCTGCAGTCGCGCCATAATCTTCAATCCCATAAGATCACAAGACGTCATAATTTGCAAAAATGAGGGGGGATAAAAATTTTGACGTATATGTTAAAATTTCGGCATTTTTGAAATTCGTGACGCTGCAACAGTATCCGGGTGGTTCCGACTGTAGATTATCTGGGAAACACAGAGGATCGAAGATTCATTAGAGATGAGATAACGTTTATGTCTATTCACGAAACAGACTATACATTCAGAATGTTTCTCAGATTTGATATGTTACCAGAAAGTTTGTTTCCGATGATTTGCTGATTGAGAAGATTTTGCGGATATTCATTGATTTGAAGTTTTTCGTTGTGGTAATTCGAAGTTTCTATCAATTGCCGGTGGGTTTTGAAGATCAGAGGATCGAGCATCAGAGGAGTGCGCTAAACCGAAAGCGGATGTGGTTAACATCGAAACGGAGAAGCTGCATTGGTTAATTTCAAGTTGGTGATTCTTCAAGGAAATTTGTAGATCAAGCAAATCAGAGGAGGTCTTGAACCATGCAAACAAAAGACCTGAAGATTAATTTCTTGAGAAAATTATTTCAAGGGGAATGTTGCTTAACGTAGATAATGCAAACTCGGATCTTCAATCAAGGGGGAATTACGACGTCAACAGATACCCGATTGAAGTTGCAGAACATTCAACACAGCTCTTAGATTTCAAGATTAAGTTCAAGCTTCGACAATGACGTCCAAGGGGGAAATTGTTGATGCACTTTATGGCCGTCACTGTGCGAATAGGATAGAAAGAGTGTGTATTGAATATTATATAGATTAGATACGAACACACGACCCAAGTGCGAACGAGTATTGGCTCGTTCGAGTGACATGTGCCTCGTACGAGGGACAATGTGCTTCGTACGAGTGACTTGTTACTCGTACGAGTGATAACATCTCACTCGTACGAATGAACCTTCGTACGAGTGACAACCTGCTCGCTTCGCACGAGCTGTCATGTCTATAAATAGGTGTTGTGTGTTCATTGTTTGTAAGTTTTGGAAGTTCCCTGAGGGGGAAACGCTGGCGGATTCTCTCCAGGAACTCCGCCAGCCAGACAAGATTTATACTCTTTCGGTATGAATGAAATGAAAAGCTTCCACTGATTCTGTTCCTACTCCCATTATGCCGAATCTGTACTATCCCCAAAGCTTCCATCTAGAACCGCCGCCGCCCACGGGACCACAACTGGTATCAGAGCTACGGTACCGATTCATTCAATCTAACAGTTAATGAATCACCTACGCTTATGAATTTTTGACGTATAAGGGGTTTTAGACGTAAAACATCAAATAAACGGACAATCCACAGACATAATGTCAAATTGAAACCATAGGATTGTTAGAAACTGATCTGTCAAAGTCACGTTGAAATTTGGAGAAATGAAGATTCTGGATCGAAAAGACGTTATCAGTTTCGTCGGTACGAGTAAGCCTCTGTGGCTCGTACGAGTGACAATTGGTCACTCGCACGAAGCATCACTCGTACGAAGCACCACTCGTACAAGCGCACCTCGTACGAAATGGTGACAAAAAGGCATTTAAGCAGTATATCTCACTTGTTTGTTTGTCAAACTCACTAACAATGAATTCTGCCTCTATTAGCTGAGTCAGATCGGTCCGGTGCTCTCGGAGGAGAGCCGATCCCCTCTCACATCATGGATGCTTCATTCTGATTGCTTGGACCCATAGATTGATTGAGTAACTTATGATCTGCTTTAAACCTTCATCAGAACTGGATCCTCCATTATCATAAGTTGGCTCACCATCCAAATCAGAACCATCTTATTCATCAAAAGTGGGTGTTGTGTTGTTCACATCTGGTTCGACTACGGGTTCTTGTTGTGTGTTGCTCGGACCTGCTTTAGAATCGTTTGTGCCAACATGTGATTGTGAAATCACTATTGGTCTAGGAACTTGCTCTTGAGCAGACGATTGCTGTTGTTGATATAACAACACAAGCTCCTCTTCGGTAGGTTCATTCGGCAGTTCAAAAGAATCCCACAAACTCTCATAGTGAAACAACTAAGGATCACCAAGTTTCTATGTAGGTGACGTGTATCTCTGGCAATCAACATGTTGAGCAAGAATAACCCGGTTTATGCTAGGTAGATATACTCTTCTCAAAGGACTAGCATATCCACATGAAAAACCCCTCTAGAGACTTAGCTCTGAATTTACCAAATGTTCTAAAAACTCTAAATTTGGTTTTTGCTGATTAAGTAACTCAAAACATGTCTTCTTACGAGCCTTGACTGTTAAAACTCGATTAAGCGTGTAACAAGCAGAGGCAACCGCTTCACTCCAAAATCTGACAGGCAATTTAGAATCTAGAGCATTGTGCGTGTTGTTTCAATAAGAGTTCGATTCTTTCGTTCAGCTACTTCATTCTGTTGCGGAGTATAGGTGCACTGAATTCATGAAGTATTCCTTTGTCGTTGCAAAACTCCACCATTCTGTTGTTTTTGAATTCAGTACCATTGTCGCTATGAATCATTCTTATCGGTAGATGGTACAAATTCTCCAATTTTCTAAAAAGAATCATCAAACTTTCAAACGTCGCATCTTTGGTTTTCAGAAATAGAACCCATGAAAATCTTGAGTAGTCGTTAGTCATAACAAGGCAATATAGATCACCAGATATACTTTTGACGTAAACTGGACCAAATAGATCCATATGTAACCTCTCTAGTGGCAGCTTGGTAGAGTTCAGGAGTTTTCTTGGATGAGATTTCTTGTGTTGCTTGCCCTTTTTAGAGCTGACACAATCATCACTCTAGTGGAAACTCTTAAGATTCACACCCTCTACCAGATTGTTGTGCACCAGATAATTCATCTTCCTTAAATGGATATGTCCCATCTTTCGATGCCATAAAATCGATTCTTTTTCTATAGCCTTTGATACAGAACATTGTGCCAATTTCGTAGTAGTGGATGCGACGCTCATGTCAAGGACAGAGATCATTTTCTCGTGGAGCGCACATGAAGATCGACTCCTCGGAATTTTGAATCCCGGCTTCAGAATGAGGAACTCTTGATCTGTAAAATGAGTTATAAACTTCTTGTCGCATATCTGGGAAATACTTAGCAAGTTATTCTCTAATTCAACAATGTAGTTAACTTTGTCGAAAGAAAGCACGCCATTCGTTAGTATTCCCTCACTGATTATCCTTCCTCCTTGAGTACCCGCAAACCCTACATAGCCACCTTTGATTGGTTTAACATCATATTAGCAAGGCTAGCATCCCTATCATGTGTCGAGAAGCTCTGCTGTCCATTATCCACTTAGAAATTATTAACCTCAGGAACCCCTACACATGCAATTAAGAAATTATTTAAACAGAGATGCCCAAGCCCTCTCAGTCTTGGGTGGGTTTAGGATATCAAACTTTGGTATATTAACACTCTTAACATCAATTTCAAAAACTTGTTCAACCTTTGACTCAGTCATTTTATCGACCTTGCAAAAGTTGTTGACTGCCTCAAGAAGATGGTTTAGTTTAATCACCCAAGTTTGTTGTTTAGAAATTGTCTTTTTCGCATAAAATTTTGAATGTTTTTTATCTTTCTTGATCGATGATTCACCAGTTTCTTTGTTTAAGACATTTGTAGTTACTTGTGTCTCATAGTTGTTGGATTCGGTTTTTCTTTTCAAGATCTATGTGGGAACAAACTTTGGGGATTTGTTATTCACATCTTCTGGTGACTTCTTAGCATGGTAAATAGGTTTAGAATTTGGACAATGTCGTGCAATATGTCCGACTTTGTTACACTTGAAGCATGTCCTGCTGTTAATGAAAAAGGATTTATGAACCTGCTCACGATGCTTTTTCTCAGCGTAGAACTCATCTTCGGTTGTTCCTTTGCCAAACTCTCTTTCTCGCTATCCAAGTCTGTTCTGAAACAAAATTTACTTTTCTTTTAAAATTGGGTTTTCAAAACTTATCATTTTGCTTCTTTACATACCCCAACTCTTTCCTCTTGTTTTCAGGATAATTTTTACCTTTGTAATTTTTGTTATAAGAACTTTTGGGTTTAGAGTAGTAAGTTGCATTCAAATTTTCAAGCTATGAAAGACTCATTTCAATCATTTTACACACTTGTTCGACCTTTTCAAGATTCACATTCTGAATCGGAAATTCTTGATCAGAATATAGTTTGTCCGATCCTTTAATTTTGTAAGAAACCAGATTATGATCATCATCCGAACTAGATTCCGGTTTTCCAAGATAGTTCTTATGAAAGCTTTCTTCATTTTCAGAAGGTGAACTTGAACTAGTTTTCTCCAAATTTGACTCAGCACTCTAAAATTTTGTGCTGTCACTCTCACTTCCTAAAACTTTTTCTACCACATTTTTCACCACATCAGATGCACAGTCATTTTCTGATTTAGTGTATGTTACATCGATGTTCTCAGCAGCTCGTTGTTCTTTTCAATTTTCAGTTTTAAATTTAGCGCCTTTTCCACCCAGATGGTTTCTTCCTAGCATAGCTTTCCCACATGGGTGGTGGAACTCAACTGTAATATGCACCTTTGTTCTTAACATTCCTATCATCTTCTTCCTTCTCGATTTTTGAAAGAATTTGATCAATGACATATGAACTGGTGGAATAACTGATTAACAATTTGTTAACCCTTTCAGTTTCAATTTTTATTTTCTCCAATTCACTTTTTAGCTCGGCAATCGCATTTTGATGAATGTTTATGGCCATTTGCTTGTCCATAACTGTTGCCTTGAGCATTAAAAGTGTGGCACCATCATCTAAATTAGCTTTTTCATATTGTCTAATAGTTCGGCTTAATTTGTCATATGCTTCTTTGGTTTCTTTATAATCGCTTGACAAATTGTCAGAAAGTTTTTTCAATTCTTTGTATTTTTTTATCTTTTTTAAAACATTCATTGCAAGGTTCTAAACATTTCTTGCAAGGTTTTTCAATTTCAACAATGTGAACTTTAACCACTTCCTTGACAGACTCTTTCACCTACTCGACCTCCTGGAGTTCCTCAGAAACTACCACTTTCAGATTAGCCATCATAGCTTTGTTGGCTATCTCAGTTAGGTTCTCGATATTCATCTCTTTGTTCACATCTATTAGTTCCACAACTTCAGGTTTTGGCTCTTCCTCACTATGTTCTTTGTAACTTTAGAAATTAAGTGTCTAAAACCACTGTGTAAAAGATTTTCTTCTTCAGAACGTTGTTCTTGATAGTATTCTTCAATTATGGCTTCATCAAAGATTGATTCAGAACAATCTTCTTCAGGTTCTGGTTCCTCGATTATCTCTACTAACAATGCGAGACTTACATTCTTCGAGATGTATTTGTTCCAATTGAAATCCTCATCCTCCTAAGCAACTACTAAGGCTTTATCTTTCGAACTTGTTGAACCATCTTCAATCTGAATCATCCTTGAATTTATTTGAGGTTGAGGTCGATGATATATAGCCTTCTTATAGTAATCCTCTGCAAATGGATTTGATTACCATTCACTTCTCTGTTTGGGCATTCTCTTTTAAAATGCCCCTTCTCCCGGCATTGAAACAAGTAACCTTCGATTTATCAAAACCAAGTTTGCCATCGAGTCCTCCCAAATTGTGTCTCCCTATGATCTCCATAAAACGTTGTGCCCTTCGAACAATTGACGCTATGCACCACTTTATATCTATCAATTCCAATTCTTCCGAATCGATCTAATCATAATCTTATTTCTTCATATCTAGGTTCTCGATCTTTCCTGCCACCAGACTTTCATACGATTCTAGCACGGATGCTAGCAATGCCATGTGTTGCTCAGCAGTTTGTTCGTGAAAGTCTTTCGTGTTTTCTGGATTCACGGCAATGTTGCTTTGTAGAATCCGTTGGTTTGAATTGACTTGAGTGCTTTGGCCGCTCTGATAAGTGTTCAAGCTTTGCGAGGATTGTGGTGTTTGAGGAGAATTAGGCTCGTATGATGGAAATGATTGAAAACCTCCAGATTGGTTTGAAGACAGACTTGAAGAGTTGTTTGCACTGAAGGTTTTCTGTATCTTTGGACTTTTAGGGTTTGCTAAGAACTGCCTTTGTAATACAAGTTTACGTCTTAATGCATATGCGATTCTTTGGTTTTCGCTATTTTCTGCATCTCCAACTCATGACCTTATAACTTTTCGATAAATCTTGACAAGTTGATTGTATTGTATTCCAAGCTGTTTTTCAAGATAATGAGATAAGTAGACCATTATCAACAAGTTTGTCTAGCAATTCTTCATTATCTTTATGTATGCCCAACCGTTTCATCTCAACCACAAGATGACAGTATCTCTCAATCAGCTATTTCATGCTTTCACCTTTCAGAACATTGAATATGTCAAACTCCTTCTTCAATAGGGCCTTTTTGCTCTTTATCATTTCAGTGCTTCCTTAGAATTTAACTCTCAAAGCATTCCAAAGTGATTGAGCATCACCGTCGTGTTGTAAGAGAGACAGAATATCTTCTTTAACAGCTTGTTGAAGAATGTTTAACTTTTCTTTTCTTTATAAACTTCTCCTTCTCTATTGGTGTAAACTGCGTCAAGGTCTTTTCTAATCCGTTCTCGCTCATTGGTATTGTATATGTTTCTTCAATTGCATACCAGCTATTTAGATGATTCGCTTGCACCCAATTCACAAATCTTTCACTCCAACCATGATAGTCTTCTAAACACATCAGTTTCGGGGGTTTCATCATTGTCCCCATTTCATTTTCAAGATTCATGTTTTGTGCTGCGGCATTTGTAACGGCGGTTGTTGCGAATGCTTTGAAGAATTCGTTTTCCATTTTGTCGAGAAAATTGGTCAAAAATTGCTTTGTGCGAAGTGAATCTTGTGCGAGTGACACTTCGTGCGATCTGAAACTTCAAACAACAAAAACACAGATTAAAGTTCACTTTGTGCGAGTTGGAGGTACCTCGTGCGAAGTGAGAATTTTAATATCAGCAAAATGTCACTTCGTGCGAATTGAGGTATGAGATCGTGCAAGTGTGTCTCAAATTTCATGTTTTTTGCAATTTTGTCATAATTTCGGTTGTTTTAAGCTCTGATCTTTTCAAGGGTTTGACTATAGTGGATTTTACGTATTATATTGAAAAATCAATCCATTTATTCCATGAAATTGTTGAAAAATGAAAAAAAAAGAGAAGTATGAGTAGAATAGAAGTGTAGAATCTTGATCAAGCCTTCAAATCAGACCTTCCGTAGCTCTGATACCACTTGTAGGATCTTCTTATCCAATAAGCATAGGATCTAATCTGATTAACTAGTTATAACATGTGCGGAATCCATTTTATAACAAGCGATGATATCAAGATTACTGTTTAAAGTTTTACAGTTTCATTAATGTGGTAAACGAATACAATCCTGAAACAAACTGTGCAGGGCTTCGCCGTACACTCTGCAAACTGTTACAGACTCAAGACCACAACTCTACTATTTATAGAAATGACAACTTCGCAGAGTTAGGCTTGCCACTCCGTATGAAGTGGACTCACTTCGTACCAAGTGACGTACAAAACATTGAAAATGCAAATCTAACAATCATAGCCCTATTACAATGACTCGACATGACCCTAAGACGTAACCTATAGACATTCTGCATCAACAATTATGAGTATTCTGCAGCCCATTATTGACCCGTTTGGAGGCCTGCTCGATCAGGCCGGCCCCGATACTTCCAAATATGCATTTTTCAAACCTTTTATCCGTTTTTACTTTCCTATAAGCCTCCCCCTTAACATCACCTAATCATATCGAATTCTAAAAGAATCGTTAAATGCTCACCTCCACCTTGGAACGAACACACATCCTTGTGAGCTTTTGGTGTGAGTCCGAGCACTCTTACTCGTGCTCGAATCTCTCAAACCTTGTCTCTGATACCAACTTGTAACGCCATTGTCCGACGGTTAAAATACCAAATAATGTACAATAGAAAAATACTACCAAATTTGACCTTTTAGCCCGTTACTTGAAAACTAGAAATAACATTACATATCAACCATTTAAAATCTAAAATTTGCAAATCTTCTATGGAACTTTACAAAACTAAGGACATAAGTCTTAAAATATTTTTTTTCGACTAGACATATTACACCATATTCAAACGTTTTGACCCATTTACGCAAAATAAGTTCAGAAGCGCGTTCATGGCGTTATGAAGTGTGTTCGTCCCGACGAAGTGTGGCCAATTAAGTGGGAGCTTTATCTAAAACACCACAACAAGCAATGTTAACAATTTCATACAATATAAAATATTAACTTCCAGCAAACATGATAATCATCATATTATCTCATTCTTAACTTTAGTTCTTGCTTGACTAAATTAAACATTATTTCGTTGACCCGTTCATAATGGAACAACACGAACCCATTCTTTTACATTCTCATCCTAACCCGGTTGACCCGTTAATAATGGATCAACATGAAACCCTTATTTTTACATTCTCATTCTAACCCGGTTGACCCGTTCATAACGGATCAACACAAAACCATTCTTTTTACATTCTCATTCTAACCCGGTTGACCCGTTCATAACGAATCAACACGAAACCATTCTTTTTAGATTCTCATTCTAACCCGGTTGACCCGTTCATAACAAATCAACACGAAACCAATCTTTTTTACATTCTCATTCTAATATTTCAAACTTGCCTTACTAATATAATCAACTAATAATCATGATATTATGCAAATAATAGTTTCTAACATAATAATGACACAAGTTCAACTACTTCTAAGTATTAATCACAAGTAAGTAAGTAAATGAACTTACCTCGATCTTGAGCCTTTTTTGTTTTGGGAAATTTGTCCCTTCTTCCTTCAATCCTACACAAAATCCATTCTTTCTTAGATTACATCATTTGCTTAAATGCAAGCACACTCAAGCGTAATTCGTATTCCACATCATATGTCATATCATATTCAATTTCTGTATCTTTCTTATGCAACAAAACTCTCATTTCAATCAAAATTATATAATTTGTCATTTAGGCATTTTATTGAACACTTGGAGTGTGTACAATATTTTAAGCACCATGTACATATGTTATTCATATTTATTCCACCATTAACCAATTTCTAACAAAATTCTTTATGGTGTAGTGATTTTAGCATAGCTTCTACTCTAATCCATATCATACTTAACATAATTCATCTCAATTTGGCCCTAGCTTCATAATTGTATCAAAACCCATTTCTATTTACATGAAGGTTTCATAATGATATAACCACATAACAAATTCTACATATAATCAATCACATACGGCTTCAAATTCAGAATTTTCTACCTAAATCGTATAACACATAGTTAAGAACCCTTGCAATTTGGCATTCCCTTGTTCTTTTCATACAAAACTTCACCAAATCAAAATTTGTAACTTACCTTGTGATCTACAAGCTTAGATGGATAAGAAATAGTGTTCATGCACAAGATAAAGCTTCAATTCATCCTTAATTGCTGAATATATGTTGATGTTTGGTATGGAGAGTATTTCTCCCATTTTCTTCTCTTTATCTCGATACACACACATATGCACACACTGAACACATTTTTTTTAATCTTTTAATTATTCAGGTTTTTCACATACACACTTTTACCCCTAAACTTTGATAGTTTTTATTATATATCACATGTGGTTTCCCTTCATTTTAAATAAAGGGCTTCTTAAATAACCAAGTTAACTAGTCTCACTTACCATAGTTTGTATTTTATTTTAAAACTTCGTTACCTTTTTAATGGGCTCAAGACTAGTTATTTATACTTCCTTCTATATTTTTTTAAATATTGGGATATTATCATATAAGCATTTCAGGGTGTTATAGTGTTGAACTCGGAATCCATAGCAGTGCGCTTGTGTGGGTCCTTAGATGCTTGGTTGTGAGTTGTAGCTTCAAGTGTGGGTGGAAGAGGGTAGAGAGTAGTGTTGTTAACAAAATGAGAATTGTAATATTTCGGGTTCGGTTTTCTAATTTGTTGAGGCCGAGAGGGAGCAGTAG
The DNA here is from genome assembly GCA_947069175.1 of Scalesia atractyloides. Classification (NCBI taxonomy): domain Eukaryota; kingdom Viridiplantae; phylum Streptophyta; class Magnoliopsida; order Asterales; family Asteraceae; genus Scalesia; species Scalesia atractyloides. The sequence continues at coordinate 23,817,419 of CAMTDV010000029.1, read as the reverse complement.
GGGAAGAAGAAGTGGTTTTGGTTGTGGAAGTGGCAGTTGTGGAGGATGGTGATTGGCTATCGGCTGGGATGAGATTGGAGTCGGGTGTGGATGATGGTTGGCTTTCGGCTGAAATAGTGGTAGAGTCGGATGGGGATGTGGATGGGGATGTGAGTGTGTTAGTCAGTGGATTAGATGTGGTTTCGGATGTGTGTGTCGAAGAATGGATTGAAGAGTTGGTGGGTGGAGGAATATGTTGGCTGGGAAGAAATGAGGAAGTAGAAAAGGGATTGGTGGATAAGTGTGAGGTGTTCGGTTGTTAGGAAATGGTTGATGGGACAACCCGAGAGGATGGGTGATGGAAAATGATAGGGTCGTTGCATGTGGTAGCATCATAAAGGTTTGTTGGATGTGGGAATTGCATGGAAGTAGAACTAGTACTAGAAGGAAATGAGGTGGGGTTTGGAAAAGGTTGTTTTCTTTTATAAACAGTAGGAAGAAAGTTGGCAGGAGTGGGTAGAGGACTTTGATCGGTAACCTGCGGGTTGAATGGGAAAATGTGGTCAACAAATTTAACATGGCGGGAGTGGTATAAACAATGAGAATAGGGGTCAAACACTTATAGGCGGATTTGGAGGATGAGTAATCAAGAAAAATACATTTAAATGAGCGAAGGTGAAGTTTCGATTTAGCATAAGGACGGAGCCATGGAAAACATAAACAATCAAAGGGTTTAAGTTTTGTGTAGGTAGGTGTGGATTTGTAAAATTTTTCAGAAGGCAACAAGAAATTTAGTATTTTTGTGGGAAGTCGATTTATGAGATAGACCGCGGTCTGAAACGCGTGAGACCAAAACGTGAGAGGTAGATTAGCATGATAGAGAAGGGATAGCCCAGTTTCAATGATATGTCGTTGTTCCGCGACTCCGTTTTGTTCCGGAGTGTGTGGAGGGGTAGTAAAATGAGAAAATACCAGTTTTTGAAGATAGGAAATAAGTCCTTGTATTCGTCTTCATTATCCGAAAAAAGTGACACTAGTGGTGTACCAAAGAATTTTTCAACTAGTGTTTTAAATTGTGAAACAACATAGAAACATCCAATTTCTTTGTAATGGGATATAGCCAAGTGTACTTAGAGTAAAAATCGACAAAAAGTACATAGTAGGAATATCCATCATTTGAGGTTTGAACTGGCACCCAAACATCTGTGTAAACAAGTTCAAGTGCTTTAGACATAATAAAAGAGTTTTCACCAAAGGGGAATTTATGACTTTTATTTAACGAACATGCATCACAATGAAACGAACTATCGGACATATTATTGTAAGCAAGTCCTAATTTATTTAGTAGGCGCTTTAGAACTTGAATAAAAGGGTGTCCAAATTTGTGATGCCACGAAAGGAGAGAGCTAGACGTCTTAGTGCTTAAAGTAACTTGCATTGGAGAATGTCGAGAGTTGGGTGTTGCATAGTAGACATCATTAACGTTCACTCCCCGCATTAGGTGCGCCCCTATGCGAAGATCCTTAACCAAAAAATGAAAAGGAAAAAATTACAACAGAAACTTTGTTAGTTTTGCAAAGCCTGGCGACCGAAATAAGATTATTACATAGTTTGGTAACGAGCAAGACATTGTGAAGTAGTAAAGAGCGAGATGATGTAGGAATAGAAGAGTGACCAATTTGAGAGATGGAAAGGGTGTATTACCATTACCATTACCAAAAATGTGAGAGAAGAGTGACCATTGTGAAGTTGTGCATGAAGGCTTGGTTGGGTGCGGCATCGGTGAGGATGATGAGCCCACCATGGATGATTTGACTTGAGGGTATAAGGATGGCTTGACAATAGCAATGTTGTTGTTTTGCAAAAAAACGAGCAAGCTTCCAGCAATCCTTGGTGTCATGTCCTGGAATGTTACAAAATTGACAAAAGAAATTGTTAAGGTTGGCACCACAATTTGTCGGTTGGCCTCAGATGATATTTGGAGCGGCAGTGGATCATGACCCAAATTGATTGGTCTGGTTTGGAAAATGGCCTGGTCCGGTGAGAGGGCCAGGATTGTTGGACCGATTTGGTTGGTTTCGGACGGCATTGGTGTTGTTGTGATGATAAGTGTTGTTAACTATGGTAACCATGGGAGCCGGCTTAGATTCAAGGAGAGACCTTTCATGATCAATTAGTTTTTCATAAAGGTCTGGAAACGTGATGGAGGTATCACAAGTCTTCAATGCTGCTGATATCTCTATGTAATCTTCACCAAGATGAGCAAGGATGTGTGCGGTAAGGTCATCTTCATCAATGGGTTTCTGTGCTAAGGCCAATTCATCGGCTATAGCCTTCATTTCATTGAGACAATCCGCCACGGGTCGAGAACCTTTGCTTGTGGTAGCAAGTTTGGTGCGAAGCGAGATGATTCAAGAACGAGAAACGCTTGCATAGCTTTCCGTTTGGCGTTGAAAAAGTTGCCTGAAAGTCTAGGCTGAGCAAACAAGGGGCTGAATAGTATCGGAGCAACTTCCGAGTAGAGCTCCGAGAAGAATTTGGTCTTGACGAAACCAGGGTCGGTAGGCCGGGTTGGTTTTGCCTTCAAGGGTTTTCGGTGGTGCGTCTGTGAGTCCATCAACAAATTGCTCAAGTTCGAGCCCTTTTGAGTGTGGAAAGGACTTGTTTGCGCCAGGAGGGAAAATTGTTTGCAGTAAGTTTATCGGAAAGTTTGTGTGTGGATAGTTCGATGATTGTGATACTGGGTGTTGCCATTGCAACAGCAGGTTTTGAAATTGAGAAAAAAAAAGACAAGAATGGAAGGACATGATCGAAGTTCTCAGAGGAGAATGTGTGCTCGTGATACCATGTGATGATTTGATAATGATTGAATATTTTTCTTATTATTGTACAATGTTTACAACCAATTTACCGAGAATATACAAGAGGAGCAATGACTCCATTGAATTGAATGTACAGGAGAGATTTGAGCAAGTAAATAAGGAAAAATATTAAGTAGCGTAATTTGTTCCTTGAGATTAGTGTACCAACTTTGACCGTATCAATTGAGATCTATATTCCTTATACGTATATGGAATGACTCCGAGTGCTTAGGTTTATGAAAGTATCAAGTTGATATTGTTGAAGGAAGATCCCAAGTATGCATCTTCTAATATTTGTCTGCCATTGTTGATCTTTAGCTTTCCAATCCTCGGTCTATTTTCTCTTATTTTAGCTCTTTGTCAAGAATGGCTCGAGTGTGACTTCTTGTCATGTCTAATTGTCTATACATATGACATGTTAATCACTAGTTTTGTTAAGATTTCATAATGAAATCTTTTCCACATGTATGCACCAATTAGGAGGTTCATCAAGACCCAACAATGATGATTACAGCTATTGAATCTATACAAATTCTTTCAACTTCCATTCACTCAGATGAATCTTTAGTGGTGATTTATAACCTTAGCATATGGGCCAAGATGCAATAAACATAAAAGCAATATGCAAATAACACAAGTTTGATGTGATACATATCCATGAGTGGGATATTTGGATTATGAATCCTAGACAGTTACTGGTTTGAATGATTTTACAAACGAAGGATAGTTTTGCAAACAGTTGAATCCAAGTTTGTTGTCGGAATCAGCTAAGAGCATGATTTTCACTCGTTGATGGAGATGATATGGAAGGACAAATGAGAACCTTATAGGGTTTGTCAACATTGAATTGAACAGCTCAATTATGTGTGAATCGCGGTTTGCCAAGGAAATGAGGTCGAAACCGCTTCTTCGATAATGGGGAATTCGGTTTTGAAATGAGAAGCTTTCATAAATTTGGGATGTTTTTCGCCAAGCATCGGGCGGTCAATTTGCGGCTCAACTATCTTTCTTCTCTACAACGTCAACTATAAGCTGTAAATGTCATAACCATTCTCAACTATCTTTCTTCTCTACAACGTCAAACTATAAGCTGTAAATGTCATAACCATTCTTGCTTCTGCTCCATTGATCTACAACCATAATCATTGTTGTCGACTTGTTGGAGTTGCAGGTTCACTGGTTTATACAAGTTTGAGGAAACTAGCGCGTCAACTCATACTTCCCAAACCAGTGCTTTTTGCATCTCCAGCCAACATTAACAGATTCTTCAATACCAGCATCCAAGAGAATGACATCATGTATGATTCAATTTCATGGTACTCACACAGTCACACACATGTATGTAGTATATGTGTATGCTTATATGCATATACACATGTAACTGTATTGTATCTGCTTAGATCCCTCAGGTTGATGGAATCTTTTGCTTATTCGAAAGGACATACATCTGTCAAACCAAACAAAAAATCTTATAACACACAAATGCAATATAGTTTTGTTCTTACACATAAAAATTAGAAACCGACAAACGTTTAAAAAAACTTAATCCCATGACCTTCAAACTGATCGGCATAGATAGTTACAATAACAATTAACGATACACATACACAACGAGTTTCACAATGATGCTTAACTGAACTTCGCACGAAAGATAACAATTTTGCACAAGTAATGAGCAATTACCGAGATTTGCAAATGGAATTGGAATCGGGGCAGATTAACTTCAAGTGGAAGCTTAATAATTAATCTAATCTCGATTCCAAATCAAGAACTGAGTTCCCAAAAGTAACCTGAGTCTCCACTTTTATCCTTGAATACAAGTAGGAAGTGTAGGTCCATGGCATACGAATGCCAGCACAACGTAGGCAATTATCAGGATAAGCAATATGAGTGCAATCCTGCATTTGGAGTCACAAAAATGTCATTAAGCACACGGTCTATACTTTATAGGATAAGCAATCACATTTTCATAAAATGAAGAAAAAAAATTACGTAAGCTTGACATTTCTCCACCAAACTGTACTCCTGAATCGACGAGTCTGCTTTCTGAAACGCAATGTATTAGTTTGCATAGTGGCTGTTTTATCTACAAGCAACTCCAATCGATCACCCCGGTCCAAAACTTTGTCTATATTCTCAATCATCACAGTTCGCACCTGTTTTATCATACCAAAACCAACCACTATGATCCAATTACACAATCACATCACTGTTAACAAATTTACAGATTTGCATACAAGATGAAACAAGATCTAGAAGCTATTACATGTATCTAATCAAAGCCAATGGCCACCTCTACCATTGGATTTGATCTTAATTTATATATATATATATATATATATATATATATATATATATATATATATATATTAGCTTCTAAATTGTGCTCTATATTGAAGTGGAACTCACCTGACCCATTTCACTTTTCAAACGGTTAATCCTATCTGCATTAGGATCATTTGAGTAGTACTCCATTTGTTGGCTCAAAACCCTTGAAAACTCATCATTCATGCCATAAGCCTGGGCTGATAGAACTGCTCGACCATAAGTCCTTACAAATCTCTGATGAATGTCTTCAAGAAAAGCAAAAGGAATTCTCCCTGCAATATACAGTGTTATTTATACACACCATTAATGCACAAAATCATCATAATTTCTCATTCAAGCAATACTAAGTAGATAAGGTGCCACCAAACTCAATGAAATGACGTATACAAATTATAAAAGTTGTATTTTCAGACTTCCAATCAATATTCTCAAGTCTCAACACCCCCAACCATAGTAGTCTGTAGTTATGCACTCATACCCAAGGACAGAATCACAAGTGAAATACAATACAACGATACCATATTACACATGTACGTTATCAGGAATCAACCGGTGATGACTAAAGGTTGTCTTTGGACAACTGGACCTTCTTGCAATACTCGAATTTGGAGACACAGAGTTGCTCCAAGAAAACAGCTAGTGAAGAAAAAGACAATCTTAGTAAAAAATCACACCTGAGGCGCGAGGAGGGCGCAATACCAAGAAGGGCACCTGAGGCGCACCTTTTTGCAAATAGTTGACCCTGAGGCGCGCGCCTCATGTATTTCCAACATTTGTGCAACAGATTGTGTATAAAATGCTTTTCAGATTGTACATGTATGTAATTTCAATATTAGAACATAGATAAAGCTTATCTGTGTCTAAATGATGCTAGAAACCTATAGAAAATATATATTATATAATTATTTGCTCCTAGGGTACGAAAAAGTGGTGCACCTTTGCATTTGGCGCCTCGGATTCAGACCTTGTCGCTTTTTTAAAACCCAGAATGCAATGCAACATCACCATGTCCCTACTGGAAGATAGTTTTTAGGGTATATTCGAGTAGTCCCAACCATATCTAACTTTTATTAACAATCTTATTCTAAATCACTATGTCTCAATAATCAATTAATTAAATCACTTTGAAAAGACACTTCCAGTTCCAAACACCCCCTAAATACATCAACATATAGATAACTCAGCTTAATTCTCTTTTCCTGATGAACTTTCAACAATCAATTTCCTAGGGTTTTGCAAATTTAATTCTGATTCTAACCTCAGAAACCATCGCTAACTTCAATTGGAGATCCTTGAAACAACAATAATCACTTTAAAACCAAGATCCAAACACGTAAAACCCTAGCATCGACACGATTGAACAATATGAATGACGAAAACAAAACATAAGTTGATAAATAGGTAAAATTAAACTTACTTCCTGCAACATCATCAGCCATACAGAGAACAGTGAGACCATCAGTACGTTTGACATGAAAAATATACCGATCTTGGAATAAGAAACATTCATATCATTATTTCCGGGGATTTTCTCCAAAATTTGCCTGGCAATGGTGCTCGCATTCGTCGGAGTGCCGCTGAATTCCGCTAGCACTACAGATCCCCTCGCAACAAGCGTGTACAGAATCGTCATCTCTCTTCGAACTTGATTGCAGAAAGCTGAAATTCAGTTGGAGATTGATTTTGGAGAAGAAAGGGGAGATCCGAGGCTAGGGTTTCATCATGTTACGTAATGATGATTTAAATTCTTCATTGTTGACTAATTTTATATTACTTCAAAAAAATATCTTTTGTTCAATACAAAACTTTTTTATTTTTTTTAGAGTTAAATGCGAATTTAGTCACTCTGATTTTTTTCCAGTTTAAGTACAAATGTTTTATTTTTACCTATGGGTTTAAAAAAGTTTCACCATTTTCATTTTAGTTCACTGAGTTAACTTCATCTGTTTTTTTGTTAATATAAGGGCAATTAAGTTAGTTTATATGGTCGAATTACCCTTCTAGTTAACAGAGTTACATATAAATGACTGAATTTCCCTTCTCGTTAAAAGAAAAAATGGATTAAGTTAACCAGTAGACTAAAATGTCAGCGGTAAAACTTGTTTGATCCGACAGATGAAAAATAAAACTTTTAGATTAAACTGGTAAAATGGCCCAAACCATAAGGATTAAAATGGTATTTAACTCTTTTTTATGTTATTTCCTCTATACATCAGTTACGTGAACGTGAGAAATTAGACGGTTTCAAACATGATTAGATAAGTTTGTTTTAAACATGTTTGGTTTTTATCTGGTAATTACCTAGACGAGCATGGGGTATACTTGTGGATTTTGGGTAAACTCGCCAATTTAAAAAAAATTGTTTGTCGAGTATACCTGAACCAAAGCCGTCGGACATCTATTGGGTAACTACTAATAAGTTATATTGAGCCTTATCACCGGAAAAATACAAATAACTATGGTATATATAAATATGGGATAAGGTCAAATAAAAAGTTAATTTTGCCTAAGTAGGTGAGAAGGAATCTTAACCATTTATTTTTCAAACCAATAGTTAAGATGGAAATTTATGGAAAAAAAGAGTGTAAGGGTATATTGGGAAAATCTTATTTATTGACTTTCTCTCTCCACATGTATATTCCACCCTCATTTTTTAAACGTTCATAACTTTTTTACGATATTATTTTTTCATAAAAATTTCACTTTAAAATCGAAGGTTTCGTTATCTTTAATTTGAATATCATATTGTTATATATAAAATATGACAACTAAAAAACCTACAAAAATGTGTAGTATTTCTATATTGTACAACATTTTTGCTGAATTATTGCACTACATTTTTGTGCTATTTTTTTTAGATTTTTTGTGTTGTATTTTTTGTACTATATTTTTTGTACTGATTTTTTTGTGATATATTTTCTGGATTTTTGTGCTATATTTTTGTACTGGATTTTTTGTGCTAGATCTTTTCTACTCCATTTTTTGTATATTTTCTAAAAAACAAAAGGGTGTCACATGTCATTTTCATATTCTATTTATAAAGATCAAAATGTTTTAGTGTCAAAATATCATTCCTTCATACTTATAAGGAGTGCCACATGTTATATACACCCTTTAATCTATAAGACCCAATTATGGGGCGTCACATCACGGAAGAAGGGGCCATAGCGCCGCCGCACACCGCTATGGGTAGCGCTACGAGGGTTCAAATTTGGGGCCACACGATAGAGATAGCACATGATGGTGGTGTGTTTCAAAAATCCGACCGTTAACAACGGTAATAAAATAAAAAAAATATATTTCATTTTTAATTTATATAAATATTCTCCATCTCTCCTATTTTTTTTTAAAAATCCAACACAATCAACACACTCTCAAACCATTATCACTCTACCTTTATTATAAAAATCTAGAATTTTTATACAATGCATCCCTTCAACCGCGGTTTTATTCTCCGCTTCTAGTGCGAACATGAACCAAACAAGCAAGCCTACCCGTCCCGTTTATCCGGTTCCCAGTCGACCCACCCCATACGGATCCGGTTTTGTCGATTGCAATCAACATCAAACCTTGTTCATGAACCTATTGAACCAATCACTCTCATGGGATCCAAACCTATTTGGTTGGAACCCGAATCAAAACATGGGCAAAATGGGGTCGTCTCAAGCCTTCGGCTCGACACAAGCATTCAGCTCTCCATTACGCGAGCCCGAGGTCGTTCCGGATACACAACCAGAAGTAGAGCAGACACAAAAAGAAAAACAAAACGCCCCCATAAAATGAAAACTGAAACCCGAGCGAAAAAAGGTTCAACCGTGCGATGATGAAGAGGAGTACTCGTTAACCCGATCTTAGCTCGACGTGTCGGAGGACCCGAAATAGGTATTGTATAATTTTTTTTTGTGGTAATTATTTGTTTATTTTTTTAGCAAACAACTAAAATAAAAGTATCTTTACGGAACAAATCCAGAGCTTTTTTTTTCGGGCTCATGGGTAGGGGAGATAGCTACCGGCCGGCGGATTCAATATCAAGCAAGTGGACCGATATCAACAAGAAGTGTACAAATTTCAATCCGTTTACCAAGGGGTAAAAAAAAGATAGAAAAGTGGCCACAACGACGAGGACAATACACAAGCCGCCTTAATCGAGTATCAAGCCGGTCAAGATAATTTCCCATACCTGAAGTGTTGACAAATTCTTCGTAATAGTCCCAAATGGGCCAACGCCCCTATGGTAGGAACTCGTTCGGGTCGGTCGGCAAATAAAAGGTCGTCAAAGAGATAAAAAACAAACGATTCGGGTGAACCCGAAACGCCAACCTCCGACGCTCGAAATGTCACACCCGGCTTTTCCACAGCCAAACACCGGTGGGCCTGGGTGGGGAATACCGTGACGTAAGTTGATATCATCATAGACAATTAAACCAGCACATCGGAAGTCTTGGATTTAAATTACTATTATAAACAAAATGTTCGAAATACAAAATAATATACAGGCTCGTAATAGAAGATCCACGGGCGGATCATAAATTGTACAAAGAAAGAATGTAAAACAGACTTTAGGCATATCTAAGATTTGCAAGATCCTCTTATCACTACCGAGCACTTCCAGCCTATTTTTGTATTGTACCTACAAGCTTAGTCTTTTGAAAATACGTCAGCTTTCGCTGGTAAATACACCCAACTGACTCATTTTGAAAACATTTAAAAGTATGTTTTAAGTGCGTATCAACATAAAATCTTTTATAACTTGGGAAAGTTGATGTTGCAACCTTGTTAACAGATTCACATTTTTGTCCATACATACAGGGCCCAGTGCGAAAACTGAGACATGATTAACTACACACCACTTATAAACTCACGAAGGAGTTATCCCCAATGACATGGGTAGTTGCATTTGAGCGTCTGTCGGGTGTATGCCTACACCCCGCGCTAAGGTCATGGCCATTATCTAATGTAATGAGCCGAGGATATCCAGGACACGGTAGTTAACCCCGGTGTTTAAGTTATCAATCAAAACTGATTAAAACAGAATATGCGGATTTACTAGCCACAATCCGGCATTCGATTGATCCCATTTCCGACCAAGCGGTAATAGTTTACGTAACCCAAGCCTGTATAGGGAAATAAGTCTAGAGTATTTACCTGAGCTAGTCTTCGTTTAAATGCAAGATTTATTAACTCAGCCGTACACAAAAGCACTAAGTGCAGATAGCATTTACCGTAATGTCTCTAGTCTGGATTATGGCATAAGCTAACCAATTAAATACTAAAGGTCTTTCTTAAGTCATAGACTTAGACCGACTAGTGTACATGATCAAAACGTATAACGGTAGATTAAAGGATGAACGGATAGAACGTAGTTTAATCCCAACAAGTACTTTAACTTGTGTAATAAGGATAAACTATAAACATTCTGGATTTTGAGACTTAAATGACAAGGCTAGACCCGTTTCAGGTTAATTTCCGTAAATTAGTTACATATACTTAACCGTACGCATATCAGTGAATCGGGTAATCGAATAAGTCATGGACAAGTTCTATATGCCATTATATTTTAAATAAGTTGTAATATCAGTAGGATATCAACTTATATGCTCGTTACGGTTTTAAAGTGAAACTATGCCTCATAAGGGCGTTTCGGTAATTTCATACCTTATAAAAGGAACTTGAATATAATTTATTGTTATAACCATAAGTATTCTGGAAAAATAATTAATTTATGATATAATATCAGTAGGATATTAATTTTATGTGCAATTTGTCCTTTATGACCAAACTATGCACCGAAGGGGCATTTTAGTCATTTTACACATAGTTTATAAATTATTTGGGATTCTAAGTTTATATCATGTACCTATTGTAAAATATTTATAATAAGTTTTAAAGTCAGTAGGTAACAAGTCTTGGTTGGTAAATATGGTTTAAAAACATACTATGCGCCAAAACGGTGCTTCTGTCGTAAAATGACGATTTATGCGATGATTAATGAAAACTGATGTTAAGGTCAGTTTAACATGTCTTAGATATGTTATTTAATATAACATATTAATAGGTAAAATATTTACTTTGAAAGATGTGATTAAACCATTTTATAAGCACAAGGGCCTTATCGTCATTTCTCGACATAATTCAAGAACTTGTTCATAAACTTAGTTTGTAATATGTTCTGACATTCCAAAAAATTTCTACTTATAATATTATATCAGTAGGAAACTTATTTTCAAGTTCATTATCATTTAAACCTCTTTTTATGCAAGAAGGACATTTTAGTCAAAATGGCATAATTAAGGAACTTGTGCATAAACTATATGATCATGTAATATAAACTCAGAGGGTTTTGCTACATTATATTACGATCATAATGCAACCTTAGATCAGTAGTTAACTAATCTAAATCTCGCCAGAATCAAAAGTCAAAGCAGAAGTCAAACTTCACGACTTTCGGTTGCGAACCGACCCTAGAACTGAAATTGACGAGCCGAACATGTTCTAATTTTTACCAACTTGTTTAAGTGTCATAACTGTTTCATAACATATATAAGATCAAATTATAACATTTCGGAACAATGGCCTGTTAGACTTTTTAATACAATAACTTTGACCCGTCAATTGATCTAGCAAACGTGATCCTCAGGAGGTGCCCTTTATAGGGACTAACACCTACCTTATTACGATCACTTAGCCATGTTCGTTACGAACAATGGCTTGACCATAATGGTCTTAACCGAAAGTCAAGGCGATTTCCGTAAAACGCTTGACTTTTGGCTATAAAGCCTATAAACGAAAATGCAAGAGGAAGGAACACTTACAAATGGTTCCTAGGATGCAATAGAACTAAGTTGGATGCTCCTTTCAGTTAGGAACTTCCAGATGAGGGATATAGAGTTGTGAATGAGAAAGGTGCAAGTTCAAATGGTGAACCTTGGCACCTATTTATAGTTGGAGAGCTTGAAGGAGGTGATGCCAGGTGCTAAGGGGTGTAAGAAGGAGCTTATAAGTGTCCCAAAACGTGGCATAGCAGTTTGGAAAGTCATAGTTTCGAATCAAATGGTTTTTGGCAATTTGTGTGGAGGCCAAGGCAATTTTTTGCAGACACAACTCTCTGACGGGCCGCATGAGGCACATGCCCTGCCTCTCGTGCCCCGCGAGCGGCCCTAGGCCATTTTCAAACTTTGTCACTTTTAGCCCATTGACTTATTAAACCTGCTAAAACACCTTTATAGCTTATTTAGCCCCCGTAACCAATATTTGGCATACCCGGGAGTATGCCCGAACATTGCCAAGCTCTCGGTTCGTTAAAAGGTCACTCAGAGGTATAAATTAACATGTTGACACTTTTAACCCCTCCATTATCCAACTTTCACATATTTACGGATTTAATCCATCTCGTCCAACAAGTGGGATATATGAGAGTTAAGACTTCGTAAAGCATCACTCAGAGGCCCACTATAAGCATGTTGACTCTGATGTCACTCAGAGGCTGGGCATGTTGACATATTAGTCACTCAGAGGCAAAGTTTAAGCATGTCGACATATCAGTCACTCATAGGCTAATGATTAAGCATGTTGACATATCAGTCACTCAGAGGCTATTGTTTAAGCATGTTGACATATCAGTCACTCAGAGGCTTACGTTTATGCATGTTGACATCAGACAGTCACTCAGAGGCTCAGTTTGAGCATGTTGACACATTTAGTCACTATTAGTCTTTAATAGACTAAATTAAAATACAACACGTGTCACTATACTATTGGACACGATTTTACGAGGTGTTACATCCTCCCCCCTAAAAGAAATCTATCCTCGAGATTTTATTCAAAATTATGGGGATATTTTTGTCGCATAGTGGACTCAACCTCCCATGTATACTCGGCACCTCTTAAGGCATCCCACTTAACCTTTACTATAGGTATTAATTTCCTTCGGAGCTTCTTAACCTGTCGATCCTCGATCGAAATTGGTTTCTCAACAAACCTCAGGTTTTCATCTATTTGCTCATCTTTGTGTGACATTGCTAGCGACTCATCGGCTAGACATTTCTCAAGGTTAGATATGTGGAATACATCGTGAATTCCACTAAGCTCATCTGGCAACTTAAGCTTATAAGCTATAGTGCCGACACATTCGACTATCTCGGGCGGTCCTATATATCTTAGGCTTAGCTTGTCCTTCTTTCCAAATCTCATTACACCTTTCCAAGGTGATACTTTCAGCATGACTTTGTTCCCTACTTGGAACTTGAGAGGTTTACGCCTCTTGTCAGCTAGCTCTTCTGCCTATCACGGGCAGCCTTGAGACGATCACGGATTTGCACAATCTTGTCCATGGTCTCCAGGACAATCTCCGGTCCTGATAGTTGGGCTTCCCCAACTTCTGCCCAACACACGGGCGTTCGACACTTTCTCCCATACAAGGCCTCATAAGGAGCAGCCTGGATGCTCGTATGATAACTATTATTATAGGAGAATTCTATTAGGGGTAAGTGGTCATCCCAACTTCCATCTAAATCAATCACACATGCACTAAGCAAGTCTTCCAATGTCTGGATAGTACGCTCACTTTGACCATCAGTCTGTGGATGATAAGCCGTACTAAAATTTAATCTTGGGCCTAAAGATTGTTGGACAATTTTCCAAAAATGAGAGATATATCTAGTATGTCTATCAGATACAATAGATATCGGCACACCATGTAGGGACACAATCCTGTCCACATCCAACTTAGCCAATTTATCTGAATTATACGTTTCCTTAATTGGCAATAAATGCACTGACTTAGTCAGTCTATCCACAATGACCCAAATCATGTCATTTCCATATTTGGTCTTAGGTAACTTAGTAATCAAGTGCATAGTTACCATTTCCCATTTCCATGTGGGGATTTCCAATTGTTGTAGAAGTCCTGACGACTTCTGATGTTCGGCCATAACTTGTGAACATGTCAGCCACTTAGCTACATACGTGGCTATGGATTTCTTCAAATCCATCCACCAATAGTTCTTTTTCAGATCCTGATACATATTATCACCACCGGGTGAACTAATTATCTCGTATTATGCGCTTCTTGGAGGATTAGATCTCTAAGTCCTCCAAAGATTGGAACCCAGATTTTTCCATTAAATCTAAGGAATCCATCCTTTCCAGGCCTAACTGATCAACAGTTCCACCTAATCCCTCATAAGGGAAAATTAGCCCCTAATAAGGCTTGCTTTTGTGCTTCTAATAGCTTTTCGCTCAAGCTATTTCTGAGCTCAATGCTCTTGGCATTAATTCTAATGGGTTTAATCCTTTCCTTGCGACTTAAGGCATCGGCAACGACATTTGCTCTACCGGGATGGTAGCGAATTTCGCAATCATAATCATTAAGTGTTTCCATCCAACGGCGTTGTCGCATGTTCAATTCCTTCTGATTGAACAGATGCTAGAGACTTTTATTGTCAGTGTATATAATACACTTTGTGCGATATAAGTAATGTCTCCACAACTTTAGTGCAAATACAACGGCACCCAATTCCAAATCATGGTGGAGTAATCACCTTGCCTTTTTTGCATTAGCACACAGCCTATGCCAGTGTGCGAAGCATCAATACCCTCAGGTAGAGATAACACAGGAGCATTGCTCAACTTGTGTTTTAGAATCTCAAAGGATTCTTGTTGTTTTGGACCCCAAACAAACTTAACATTTTTATGGGTCAAGGTAGTTAAAGGAATGGCTATCCTTGAAAAGTTCTCATGAATCTCCTATAGTAACCAGCCAATCCTAAGAAACTACGAATCTCCGATGGGGTCTTGGGTACTTCCCAATTCATTATGGCTTCTATTTTGGCGGGATCCACTTGGATACCACGCTCATGTATAAGAAATTGAACTTCTCTGAGCCAAAATTCACACAGAAAATTTAGCATAAAGCTTCTCCTGCCTTAGCAATTCTAGAATGCAACGAAGGTGTTTCTCGTGATCGACTTGATTACGAGAATAGATAAGTATGTCGTCTATGAAGAAAATGACAAACTTTCCAAATACGGTTTGCAGACCCTATTTATAAGATCCATGAATGCTGCTGCTGCATTTGTGAGCCCAAAAGGCATCACTAGAAATTCAATATGACCATATCAGGTCCTAAAGGCAGTCTGAGGAACATCCTCGTTCCTAACTTTCAGTTGATGATATCCTGATCTCAAATCAATCTTAGAAAAATAACTAGCCCCTTGAAGTTGTTCGAATAAGTCGTCGATCCTGGGCAAAGGATATCTGTTCTTAATCGTTATCTTGTTTAACTCTCGGTAGTCAATGCACATCTGCATTGAACCGTCTTTCTTTTTAACAAAAAGAATAGGAGCCCCCAAGGTGATGAACTAGGCTGGATAAAGCCCTTCTCTAAAAGTTCATCTAATTGAACTCTTAACTCTTTCATTTTCGTCAGTGCTAACGATATGGAGCTCTGGCACCAGGTGCTGATCCTGGCAGGATATCAACTCTTAATTCTACTTGCCTATCTGGAGGCAATCCTTGTAATTCTTCGGGGAAAACATCGGAATACTCCGAGATAACCGGAAGGTCTTCTATATTTGGTTTAGGCTCATTGATAGTTACTTGTGCCAGGTAAATGACACAACCTTTCCCCAAACACTTGGATGCCTTAAATAACAACATCTTGTCTGGTAATCCGTAGTGTGAATCTCTAGGGATGGTGATCGTTTCACCAGACGGGGTTTTAATTTCGATGTGTTTCTTATCGCAGGCAATACGGGCTTGGTTATGGGATAACCAATCCATGCCTAAAACTACATCGAACCCTGCCAATTTTTATTGGCAAATGAGAGATAGGGATAGAGTGATTCTTAATGGATATAAAACATCCATCAAGAATGGAAGATGTTGTCTCTAACGTTCCATCAGAGTTCTACCTCATAATTATATCTAGAGTTCTTATAGGCAAGTTTAATAGTTTACTAAACTTATGATTAACAAAGATTTATCTGCACCCGAATCGAAAAGAACTCTAGCATATACACCATAGATGAGGAATGTACCTATTATGACATTATTGTCATTAACGGCCTCCCTGGCATTCATCTGGAAGGCACAAGCATTCCCTTTCTTAGCCTCTCTAGGCTTTGCATCATTACCCTTGGGGTTCTTGGGGCAGTTGAACTTAATATGCCCCTTTTCATTACAGTTGTAGCATACGACATTCTTGAGATCCTTGCACTCTAAGGTTTTATGCCCCCTTTTCTTACAGATACCATAGGGTCTAGTTTGTGGATCAATACTACACTATCCCCAATGCTTACGGTTGCAATTTTTACATGTCGGCATTACACCCGACTTATCTTGGTTCCTCCTGAACCCAAATTTCCCTTTATTTTTCTTATTAAATCTCTGGGAGTTATCATCCTCCATCTTTCTTTTCCCGTCAGTCTCGGATTTGACTGACTTCTGCCTCACCAAATCTAAGGTGAGGAGAGAGATAGGTTTACAGCGGACCTGTAGGTACTAGGCTGAGCAGCCTTTACCATGCCTTTTATCTCAGGCGCTAACCCATTTATAAAACGTGCAATGTGTTTGGTTTCAGGGGTGATTAAATATGAAATTAACCTAGACAGGGAATTGAAGTCAGAAACATACTTCCGACAGTCTAGGTTCTTCATTGAAAGAGTCAGAAAATTTGTCTCTAGTTTCTCCAACTCATGGGGTGGACAGTAAGTTTCCTTAACAAGGTCCATAAACTTGGACCATCTCAAATTATACAGGTGTACTTTACCTGTAGATTGGATCATAGCTTTCTACCATATCAGGGCATCGCCCTTGAAGGATTGTGATACATATGCTACCACATCCTTATCAGCATAGCCGCTGATATCCACTATTGTCTCCATCTCATCAAGCCACTTCAAGGCTTCTATAGCTCCACCATATCAGGGCATCGCCCTTGAAGGATTGTGATACATATGTTACCACATCCTTATCAGCACAGCCGCTGATATCCACTATTGTCTCCATCTCATCAAGCCACTTCAAGGCTTTATAGCTCCTTTCTCCCCATTAAAGTCTCGGGGTTTGCAGGAGACGAAATTTTATAGGTACATCTGTCTTTAGAAGAGCGGGACCTATCAGCAAATTCTAATTTCTTTGGTTCACTCTTCGCGTTCGAAGAGTGAACTGAGCTCTCCTTATGAGCTGAAGATGGTGGGATTGATAATGGTCTGGAGCGAGTAGTACTTGACTCCCTAAGTTTTTCTATGGCCTTTTCCATGGCCTTTCCCACAGCTGCATCTATGCGAGCTTAGAAGTCATCATTATTAACGGCTATATCTTCAGCTTTGTTAGAGCTAATCTCTCGGTGGTTACTCTGTGCCTCGTCCGAGTTTACCATTATGCAGCTTTGGCTCTAAATATCAAATAAAACTTCTCTTAGCCATGGTATAACAACTATATTGGCTTTAAACATTGGATATAACAATTCATCGCCCATTAAGCTAGTGTGAATAACATCACAACTCTTAGGCTTATCATATCTATATTTTTGGCCTAGGTCTTAATAGGACCATCAAAGGCAAATTACAATCAGGACATAGTCCATATATTATTAGACAGTGGATCGTAATGTCACAATTGCATTTTCATTTAGACAATTATATGTAGCTCATAGGCTTGTCACTAATGGACATAATAATATGGCACGTTGGCCTGTCATGTTGGATATATCATATGGTACGTTGGCCTACATCACTGACAGATGCAATTTATGGCACGTTGGCCTACATCACTAACAGATGTAATTTATGGCACGTTGGCCTTCATCACTAACAGATGTAATTTATGGCTCGTTGGCCTACATCATAACAGATGTAATTTATGGCACATTAGCCTGCATCATAACAGATGTAATTTATGGCACGTTGGCCTACATCACTAACAGATGTAATTTATGGCACATTGGCCTACATCATAACATATGTAATTTATAGCACGTCGGCCTACATCATAATAGATATAATTTATGGCACGTTGGCCTACATCACTAATAGATGTAATTTATGGCACGTTGGCCTACATCACTTGGCATAATCAAATTCATTAAGGTCTTTTGGAATTATATAGCAGAGCACAAATTTCGAATAAAATTGAGACGCTCACTTGATGAGGATGAATACATATATATAATTCCAAAAATACTTCATTAAATTCCAATAGAAATTACAATACTAGAAACAATGAAACAAACTGTCCATGCAAGGACTAAAGAAATAAAAATGTCCACGTAGGGACTAAAGAAATAACAATGTCCTCGCAGGGAGTTACATATACTAGAAAAGACATTACTTGTCCTTCCTTCCCTTAACCAGTTTGGAGAGTTTCTTGAAGAACTTATTTGTCTTCTTCTCCGTTTCTCCGCTTGTTGTTGCATTTCTTTCATTCGTTCTAAGGCCTCATTGATGGCCTCAAGTGGTGGCGGAGGTTGTTGTTGTGGTTGTGGCATAACAGGATACTGGTATCCATAACTTGGATATCCAGTAGGTGGATAAGTAGGTGGGAAAGGAGACAAGTAAAGTGCTTTATGCATGACCGCTCGCATGTAAGGGTCATGCGACAATGCTTGGTAATCAACTGGTGTAGATGGGTTAAAAGGATCATATCCAGTATTATCTGGATATGTTGGGATAGGGTTATTATAACGTGGTTGAACTGCGGGTGATGGCGTTGGTTCCACCACAGGTGAGGTATTAGAGGGTCCACCCATTTGTGGGTCCTCTTGAATGTGGGGTAGGGTTTTGGCAATGGTGGTAGCGAACCCGACCGTTGGCCTGCACGTACAGATATACGTGCTCCTCTTTTCCTCCTTGGCGGTTCAGGTGGGGATTGGGGTTGTTCCACCGGTTCCATGTGCACATCTTCTTGCACGGGAGGTGGTTGGGAATGATGAGAAGGAGTGTTGGCAAAAGTAAATTGGTTCCAATATTGGTCCCACTCATTAGGACCTTGATATGGCGATCCGGCATAAGAGTTTGAATCGCTCGATATCTCGATGGGATGCGCATTTGAACCTGACGGTGGCATCTTTGGATCGGAGTCCTCGTCCATTGGGTTTGGCTGATCCAGCTGATTCTGATAAGCTAGGGGTGTGTTAAAGTATTGATTGGGGTTAAATTCATCCTGATAAGAATGATGGGAATGGTGAGAGTTGTGTGAATGATGTGAATGGTATGAGTGATAAAAGTTTTGAGTAAGAGAAGGTGAATGTTGGGACAATGGCCATGAATCCCCCGAATCTTCATAGGGATTCGGGTGATGTGGATGTGAAGAGATATGTCATGAAGGTCCTCCCCTCATTGGTCCTTTGCCTCTTCCTCGTACACGTGGTGGCATTTTTCTTGTTAAAATCAATTAAAAAAAATACTAATAACTTAATAATAAATGAGTAATCCTAGGTCAAAGCCTAGACCGGAAGTCTAAGGAATGTGCTTGTGTAAGTTAAGATTAAACACAAGAAGGATAGTGTTTAATGCTCTTAAACGCTGGCTCTGATACCAACCTGTCATACCCGGCTTTTCGACAGCCAAACACGATGGGCCCGGGTGGGGAATACCGTGACGTAAGTTGATATCATCATAGACAATTAAACACAGCACAACGAAGTCTTGGATTTAAATTACTATTACAAACCAAATGTTTGAAATACAAATTAATATACAGGCTCGTAATAGAAGATCCACAGGCGGATCATAAATTGTACAACGAAAGAATGTAAAACAGACTTTGGGCAGATCTAGGTTTGCAAGATCCTCTAATCACTATCGAGCACTTCCAGCCTATTTTCGTATTGTACCTGCAAGCTTAGTCTTTTCAAAATACGTCAGCTTTCGCTGGTAAATACACCCAACTGACTCATTTTGAAAACATTTAAAAGTATGTTTCAAGTGCGTATCAGCACAGAATCTTTTATAACTTGGGAGTTAACGTTGCAACTTGTTAACAATTCACATGTTTGTCCATACATACAGGGCCTAGTGCGAAAACCGAGACATGATTAACTACACACCATTTATGAACTCACGAAGGAGTTTTCCCCAATGACATGGGTAGTTGCATTTGAGCGTCTGTCGGGTATGCCTACACCCCGCGCTAAGGTCGTGGCCATTATCTAATGTAATGAGCCGAGATATCCACGGCACGGTAGTTAACCCTCGATGTTTAAGTTATCAAACAAAACTAATTAAAACAGAATATGCGGATTTACTAGCCACAATCCGGCATTCGATTGATCCCATTTCCTACCAAGCGGTAATAGTTTACCATAACCCAACCCGTATAGGGGAAATAAGTCTAGAGTATTTACCTGAGCCAGTCTTCGTTTAAATGCAAGATTTATTAACTCAGCCGTACACAAAAGCACTAAGTGCAGATAGCATTTACCGGAATGTCTCTAGTGTGGACTATGGCATAAGCTAACCAATTAAACACTAAAGGTCTTTCTTAAGTCATAGACTTAGACCGACTAGTGTACATGATCAAAACGTATAACGGTAGATTAAAGGATGAACGGATAGAACGTGTTTAATCCCAACAAGTACTTTAACTTGTGTAATATGTATAAACTATAAAACATTCTAGATTTTCAGACTTAAATGACAAGGCTAGACCCGTTTCGGTTAATTTCCATAAATTAGTTACATATACTTAACCGTACGCATATCAGCGATATCAGGTAACCGGATAAGTCATGGACAAGTTTTATATGCCATTATATTTTAAATAAGTTGTAATATCAGTAGGATATCAACTTATATGCCCGTTACGGTTTTAAGTGAAACTATGTCCCATAAGGGCGTTTCGATATTTTCATACCTAATAAAAGGAAGTTGAATATAATATATTGTTATAACCATAAGTATTCTGTAAAAATAATTAATTTATGATATAATATCAGTAGGATATTAATTTTATGTGCAATTTGTCCTTTATGACCAAACTATGCACCGAATGGGCATTTTGGTCATTTTACACATAGTTTATAAATTATTTGGGATTCTGAGTTTATATCATGTACCTACTGAAGTTTTAAAATCAGTAGGTAACAAATCTTGGTTGGTAAATATGGTTTAAAACCATACTATGCGCCGAAACGGCGCTTTTGTCGTAAAATGACGATTTATGCGATGACTAATGAAAACTGATGTTAAGGTCAGTTTAACATGTCTTAGATATGTTATTTAATATAACATATCAGTAGGTAAAATATTTACTTTGAAAGATGTGATTAAAACCATTTTATAAGCCACAAAGGGCCTTATCGTCATTTATCGACATAATTGAAGGACTTGTTCATAATATCAGTTTATAATCTGTTTTGATATCCAAAATAATACTACTTATAATACTACATCGGTAGGAAACTTATTTTCAAGTTCATTATCGTTTAGACCTCTTTTTATGCAAGAAGGGCATTTTAGTCAAATGGCATAATTACGGAATTTGTGCATAAACTCAGATTCTGAAATTATGATCATGTAATATAACCTCAGAGGGTTATGCAACATTATATTACAGTCATAATGCAACCTTAGATCAGTAGTCAACTAATCTAAATCGGGTCAGAATCGAAAGTTAAAGCAGAAGTCAAACTTCACGACTTTCGGTTGCGAACCGACCCTAGAACTGAAATTGACGAGCTGAACATGTTCTTAATTCTAATAATTTTTACCAGCTTGTTTAAGTGTTAAAACAGGTTTCATAACATATATAAGATCAAATTATAACATTTCCAAAAAATGGCCTGTTTGACTTTTTATTACAATAACTTTGACCCGTCAATTGGTCTAGCAAACGTGATCTTCAGGAAGTGCCCTTTTATAGGGACTAACACCTACCTTATTACGATCACTTAGCCATGTTCGTTACGAACAATGGTTGGACCATAATGGTCTTAACCGAAAGTCAAGGCGTTTTCTGTAAAACGCTTGACTTTTGGCTATAAAAGCCTATAAACGAAAATGCAAGAGGAGGGAACACTTACAAGTGGTTCCTAGGATGCAATAGAACTAATTTGGATGCTCCTTTGAGTTAGGAACTTCCAGAGGAGGGAGATAGAGTTGTGAATGAGAAATGGTGCAAGTTCAAATGGTGAACCTTGGCACCTATTTATAGTTGGAGAGCTTGAAGGAGGTGATGTAGGTGCTAGGGGTGTAAGAGGGAGCTTACAAGTGTCCCAAAATGTGGCATAGTAGTTTGGAAAGCCATGGTTTCGAATCAAATGGTTTTTGGCAATTTGTATAGAGGCCAAGGCAATTTTCTGCAGACACAACTCTCTGGCGAGCCGCGAGAGGCGCATGCCCTGCCTCTCGCGCCCCGCGAGCGCCCCTAGGCCACTGTTAGGACTTTTTGAGACCGTTGGTACTTGAGAATTTAAATTAGTTTGAGCTGGTTTGTAATAGTTTGTTAAACTAGAAGGGTCAAAAGTGCAAACATGTGAAACTTTGAATAAGGTGGCGTCTTTATATTCCCAACGTATTTAATAAATACGCTGGGTAGTCAGACCAGTATATATATGTTGTTCAATGAATCTCTTATCCAAGCTTCTTGGATAGATTTTGGTGATTACTCTTGTGTTCTGATTCTTGTTATTGTGCTTAATCCGAATATCCAGGTGCTGTTATTATTATATCTTTTTGGGATTTCATATACAACACTTGTTGTTTGATCCATTCAAGAATCTTCATCTTCATGGTTTGGTTTTTCTTAACTTTTATACATTCAAACAACTAATCTATAGTTGTTTGAGTGATAACAATCAACCATTATGATCCGAATCTGTTTTGGGACTCACAATTTCGTATCAGAGCCTTTGTGCTCTTGATTGTTTGAGTTTTTGTTAAGATTCTTCAAGTTTCGAAGGTTTTTCAAAAGTTTCAAGGTTTTTCAAATTTTTAGACTTAAAATGGCTTGATCTGGTGTGTTTAATCATTGGGTTGTTGTTAATCAGTGGTTTGGTAAACATTTTGGTAATTTCGTTGAAAAGAAAAATGAATTTTGAGTCGTTTTTGGGTGATTAGAGGGTTTTTGTTCGTACTAAAACCCTTCTAGGCGTATTTTTTTAAAGTTGGCATAGATAATCTTGAATATAGCATATTTAACTTGAATATCACGTATTTAACAAATACGTTGGGTTTAAACCAGCGGATTTGTTGAGTTTCAGCGTAATAGTGTCAGCGTAATTGATCGAATGCGACTTCGAAGTCAGTGATAAAAAACCTCAGTGATTTTATCACGGTGATCAGCGAAATTAACGCAACTTATGTTTGTTTTTCATGATCCAGCGGATTTAGCTTTTTCGCAGGATAAAGTCGCCATAGATTATCAGCGTAATTGATCTCAAGTGCAGCGTATTTGATCTCAAGTGCAGCGTATTTATCTCCTTTGCAGCGTATTTGTCTTTTGATTTAATAATCTCCAGCGTATTTAATCACTGATCAACCAAAATGTTTCTCAATCAACTCAACCCGATTGCCCAAGCTGAGTTGGAAACTGGAACAGCTACAAGAACACCGAAGTTGAAAGGATATGAAGATTTCAGCAGTTGAAAAAACAGAATAAAAGCCTTCTTTGAGTATACCGACTAAACTCAATGGATGTCTGATGTATTGAATAATACGTCCATTTATCTTGTAGAGTTTGTATAATTTTAGCGTGTTTTCAATCGGTTTGTCAAGAATTTATCTACTTTTAATCCAAAAGCGTTTTGCAGGTCTTGGTTCGTGAAAACGGTTGAAAGGATGGGAAAAAACGAGCGAAAATGGTGAAAAGAACCAAGCCGGGACGTGAGTGGATCGGAAACGAGAAAACGAAATACAAAACAAGGATTTCAACCCGGTCACGGGGCGCGACCGGCACACCTTAAATCTCTTGCGGCCCGCGAGAGAGTGATAGTTATCACCCGGAATCCTACTCGGTCGCGGGGCGCGACCGACAGCCTCAACTCTCTCGCGGACCGCGAGAGAGCCTTTTATCCAGAAAGTTTCGAAATCAGGAGAAAATTGGGACTTGGTTGTTTTAGAAAGACTCATAATCATAGTTGAACTCATATTGGAACAACTTTGGACGAACTAGGGCATAATTGGAGCAATTTTCTGGAGATTTAGAGCTAGAAGGAGAGGATCCAAGCTGCAAGGATTGTGGTGGTGATCAAAGGAGTTCAAGGCAGGAGTTTGTCACGGTTTTATCATACCAATCTTCACCTTTGATTTCTTTGTTTTGCTTAATCATGTTACCTTGTTATCAACTTTGTTTAATTTGCTTTTCAAACATGTATTTAGGCTAGATCTTATTCAGTTACCTAGGTTTTGGATCATGGATTTAATGAAACTTTAATTTGATTTGATTTAATTTATGGTTTAAATGTTTAATTGGTAAAGGTCACAACTTTAATGATCTAGTTTAGAGTATTTGCATGATTTTGCTTGTTTTATGATTGTTTGGTTGTTTTGCATGAACTTAGATGGATGTCTTCCATAGAATAGGTTTATGTTACTTTTCGTGTTCTTAGGAATTCGTGAAGTTGTCGGTAAAATTGGCCAATAAAACTAGTGGAACAATTGAATTAACCATAAAATCAAATTGTTATTATACCTAACTTGTTAGTTGAGAAATAATAATTAGTTGGCTGAATTAATTGGGTAAATTGTTAGGTTAGGGTTTTGAGAAATTCCCGAGTCTAATTTCCTTGTCATAATTAAATCAGTTAATCTAAACTAGAAATTGTAGTTGGTCTAGGTTAATTATTGAGAGGTAATTAATAATTAGACACTTTACTAATTTAAAAAGATAACTGAAAAGGAATCTTTAGGACTGGTAAACAAATAAAAAGGATAGGTTATTGTAGGTGTCTTCCTAAGAAGGGGGGTCCTGTTTGATAAACCTAGACTTTAATATGTCAAGATCTCGGTAAAATATTCAACCTGATTAACTATTATTAAATTGAAGGAGTAGTAGTCTAAAAATCCAACCTAGGTAACTAGTTCATTATCTCTTGATTAAAATCCAAAATTTCCTAGAAGTTCATAGTTTGGTCATTCCAATTTAGTAGTTTTAGTTAAATTGATAATTTAGACTTAGTAGCAACCCCCACCCCCATTTAAAATATACATAGTGTGTAATTGAGTCTAAGTTAGTAGTCATAGAAATAAGAGAGTCCTGTGGGTTCGATAATCCAGACTTGCTCAATACTATTCTACAATTGATCGGTCCACTTGTCGGTTAGTAGTTTAGTATAGTCTAGGAGTCTAGAGTATAATTTGAGTCTAGAATTAGGATAATTTGAGTTGTTTTTAATTAACTACTTTAGAACATCAAGTTTTTGGCGCCGTTGCCGGGGACTCTCTCTTTGGCAATTGCGTTGGTTACTCGAGTTAGGCTTTTCTATACACTTGTGTTTATTTTGTATTCGTTTGTGTCGTAGGAGTTTAAGTTGTTTAATTAGTTTAATATTTATTTTTGTATATATTTGAATTATTTGTGCTATGTTCTCGTGTTTGTCGTGTTTCCAGTTTAGTGGATGCCCCACACACCTTTGCAAGGACCTCCACCTAAGCCGCCGACAGACACGCCATTTCTCCGGCACCAAAGGTAAGTGCTTCTTCCTCAACTTTTTCTAGTTCATCCCGTTCCTTTGTACCACCCGACTTTGATTTTACACCTAAACCTTCACCACCCGGTTCCCCATCACCCCGTGTAGTCCATAGAAACGTAGGCCCACCACCGCCACCACCTAACTTCCACATGGCTAATAATAATAATCAGAGCGTATACCAATAGGCCACCACCGGCTTCACCAGTGCAAACTCACCCATTACCTTACCCCCCATGAACAATGACCGAGCCAGGCAAATCCCTTCCTACATCATGACCGCCATCACTAACTCTTGCCAATTCCACGGTCGTGATGATGAGGATGCGCCCGCACATATCAACCGCCTTACCCGTCTATGTCATACATTCAATATGGAGGGTGCGGGCCATGATGCCCGTTTTCTCTAAGTCTTTCTGTTCTCTCTTGGGGGGTTGGGCCGCCATCTGGCTTGACTCCCAACCACCTGGTACTTTTTCTACTTGGGCTTCTCTACGGGATGCTTTCCTTAAGAAATACTTTCCACCCGTTAAAGCATCCCGCCTTCGTGATCAGATCCATTCGTTCTGAATGGAGCCTGATGAGCCCTACCATCTAGCTTGGGAGCGGTTCTAAACTTTAGTATCTCGTTGCTCCCAACATGGTCTATCAGACTGGGTACTTGTAGAGAAATTCTACAACGGTCACACCCTTGAGACCCGTGCTCGATTCGACACCTCTGCTGGTGGCCACCTAATGGGAAAGAAAACAGTAGCCGAGTGCAATGATCTTTTTGAAAGCTTTGCCCATTCTGATGTCGATTACAGCACTGTCGGCAGGAATTCAATTCCTGTCTCTCGTACACCTCCGGTTAACCGGGGTCTACACCAAGTTAGCTTGGAAACTATGATAGCTACTGCTCTAGATAACTTCAAGAGGGAGGTCACGAAGGAGATACAGGAACTGAAGAAGATGGTAGACAGGTGTGAGGTGTGTAGAGGGGGTCATGACACGTTAGAGTGTCCCACGCTCACTGTCGAGCAAGTCGAGTTTATCACCGGTCAGAGCCGAGGTCCTACGAATCCATTTAATAATAATACTTCCAATTATAACCCAAACTGGCGAAATAATAATAATAATAATTATCGATCTTCTGGTAACCCCCTGGTTTCCAATCAGGCTCTTACCAGAACAGGGGGCAGGGTCACTACAATAGTGGAGGGTCAGGTCACACCAGTCAGTTTAGTGGAGGGGGTTCAAATCAGGAAGGTTAGACTAGGAGTGGAGGGTCAGGAGGTAGTCTAGATAGGATCGAAGAGTTGTTATCTCAATTAGTTGTCAAAGATCAGGCTACTTAGAAAACTCTCGCGGAACATGATCTGCTCTTGAAAAATCAACAGTCCGCGCTCTTAGATCTGTAGAGGTCGGTCGGTAGTATCGCTAAGCAGCTGCAAGAGCAGCCACACGGCCAGTTAGCGGGTAATACCCTACCCAACCCGCGAACCAACACGTGAAAGCGATTACTACGCACAGTGGTAGGACTCTGAAGGAGGTGGGTAGAGAGGGTGTAGAGGTAGAGGTAGAGGAGCGAGATGAAGAGGTAGATGAGGAAATCGAGATGGAGGCTCCACCCAGGGTGCACACCAGGTTAGACCCAGCAAGTACTGCACCAGCCAGTGGACCTTCAGTTGAGAGTAGGGGAGAGAGAAACTGGTAGAGGTTAGGCCATCACCGATCGTAGACACTTCACGTCTACCCTACCCAGCACGTCTAAAACAGCAAAAATATGCCAAAGAATATGGGAATTTCCTTGATATGTTTACTCAGTTAAAAATCAATCTCCCGTTTATCGAGGCCCTCCAGCATATGCCTAAATATGCTAAGTTTTTAAAAGATCTTTTAAAATGTAAAGATAGGCTGGGGGAGCTTTCGAATGTCCCATTGATCGGAGGATGTTCCGCGGTGGTTTTAAACAAGTTGCCCGAGAAACTGACTGATCCGGGTATCTTTACGATTCCATGCCTATGCGGCGGCTCCATTGCTCCAGCTCATGCTCTAGTCGATCTCGGGGTGAGCATAAAATCTGATGCCTTTCTCACTATACGAGCATTTAGGTTTAGGGGAGCTCACCCCTACTCGTATGTCTCTGTCGTTAGCCGATAGGTCGGTT
Source organism: Scalesia atractyloides (assembly GCA_947069175.1). NCBI lineage: Eukaryota > Viridiplantae > Streptophyta > Magnoliopsida > Asterales > Asteraceae > Scalesia > Scalesia atractyloides. The sequence continues at coordinate 23,789,476 of CAMTDV010000029.1, read as the reverse complement.
AAGTACCCGAGGGGAATCGTAGATAATTTGTTGGTTAAAGTTGATAGATTTGTCTTTCCTGTAGACTTCGTCATCCTCGATATGGAGGCCGACGAGAAGGTTCCCATCATCCTAGGTCGCCCATTTCTGCGCACCGCGAAAGCGCTCATCGATGTTCATGATGGGAAAATCACCCTTCGGGTCGGGGACGAGAACGTCACGTTCGAAAGCGCAAGGTCGATGCAACACCCGAGTGGTGGCGACAACGATAGTGGCCCTTATCACTCCATATACTTCCTAAACTCATTCATTTCATGCGTTGATCACTGTTTAGACTATATTAGCGGAGCCGACTTAGTGAATGAGAGTTTAGTAACCGAGGAGAGTGATAGTGAGGATATAGGGGACGATTAGAGATTCCCGAGACCCTAGACTTCTGTGAGGTGAGTGCAGCTACCGAGAGCACACCATTTTCGACACCAGCCGCCGTAGAGCTTAAGGTTCTCTTGTATCACTTAAAATACGCGTCCCTAGGTGACAATTCGAGCTTACCCGTGATCATTTCTTTGAAATTGTTAACGGAGGAGAAGGAGCGTTTAATCGAGGTCCTAAAGTCAAATAAGGAGGCCATCGCATGAAACTGTCTGATATCAAGGGGATTAGCCCTACCTTCTGTACTCATAGGATCCTCATGGAGGACGTCTTTAAGCCAGTAGTGTAGCCACAGCGCCGTCTGAACCCGAATATGCAAGAAGCTGTAAAGAAAGAGGTGCTTAAGCTGATGGAGGCTAGCCTCATCTATCCGATCTCCGATTCCGCATGGGTAAGCCCCACTCAGGTCGTTCCCAAGAAGGGGGAAATGACAGTGATTATGAACGAAAAGAAGGAGCTTATCCCATTGCGAAAAGTCACGGGCTGGCGGGTGTGCATAGACTATCGTAAATTAAACGACGCCACCTGCAAGGATCACTTCCCGCTCCTGTTCATCGATCAGATGTTGGAGCGACTCGCAGGACAACAATTTTATTGCTTTCTTGATGGCTTCTCAGGTTACTTTCAAAACCCGATTGCTCCCGAGGATCAAGAAAAGACAACCTTCACATGCCCATACGGTACTTATGCGTATCGCCGCATGTCATTCGGGTTATGTAACGCTCCGACTACTTTCCAGAGGTGCATGGTAGACATCTTTCAGGACATGATCGAGACCTCCATGGAGGTTTTCATGGACGATTTCTCTGTCTATGGGAACACCTTTGATCAATGTCTTACTCACTTAGATGCGATGATGAAACGGTGTGTCGAGACGAGACTGATGCTCAACTGGGAGAAATGTCACTTTATGGTGACAGAGGGCATAGTGCTAGGGCACAAGATCTCGCGAGCAGGGATAGAGGTCGATCGGGTAAAAATAGATACTATCAGCAGACTCCCTCCACCGACTAGCATCATGTCCATTCATAGATTTCTCGGTTATGCGGGCTTCTACCGACGGTTTATTCGAGATTTTCAAAGATTACCCGCCCCATGATTCGGCTTCTAGAGAAAGATGTACCCTTCGTCTTCGATGACGACTGCTTAAAAGCTTTCACGATCCTTAAGGAGAAACTAGTGAGTGCTCCTATCCTCGTCTAACCCGACTGGAGCTTGCCCTTCGAGCTCATGTGTGATGCGAGCGATTATGCTGTAGGCGCCGTTTTGGGTCAGCGACAGGACAAACATTTCCACTCTATTTACTACGCTAGTAAAACCCTCAATGACGCACAGGAGAACTACACCACTACAGAAAAGGAGCTTTTAGCAGTAGTATTTGCGTTTGATAAATTCCGCTCCTACCTTGTCCTGTACAAGACCATAGTCTTTACAGACCATGCGGCTCTGCGTTTCCTCTTCCAAAAGAAGGATGCAAAGCCTCGTCTCATTAGGTGGATTCTTTTGCTTTTCGAGTTCGACATAGAGATTAGAGATAAGAAGGGAGTAGAGAATGTGGCCGCTGACCATCTATCCCGATTAGAGGATCCTAGTAGAGAAGAAATTAGGAAGAAGAGATCGGTGATAGATTTCCCCACGAGTCAGTAGAGTTTGTGACAGCGGAAAAGGAGGGAATGCCGTGGTTTTCCGACTTCACGAATTATCTAGCGAATGGAGTGGTACTGAAGGGGATGACCACGCAGCAAAACAAGAAATTCTTTCGCGATGTCAGGCGTTATATCTGGGATAACCCATTTCTATTTCGGGTAGGGGGAGACCGAATTCTGAGGCGCTGCGTGAGTAGAGAAGAGGGGGGTAGAGATTTTGAGGCACGTGCATGAGGGACTGACAGGAGGTCACCATGGTCCGCACGTCACCGCACAGAAGGTTTTTGATGGCGGTTTATATTGGCCATCAGTCGTGAAAGACGCTCTAGAGTTTGTGAAGACGTGTGATCGTTGCCAGCGCACCGGCAACATCTCATCCAAGGACGAGATGCCCCAACATCCGATCTAGATTCTTGAAGTTTTCGATGTTTGGGGGCTGACTTCATGGGACCGTTTCCCGTCTCTAGCAGGAACCGGTACATCCTCGTGGCTATTGATTATGTATCCAAGTGGGTGGAAGCTCAAGTTTTACCTACAAATGATGCCCGAGTGGTGGTGAGATTCTTAAAGAAATTGTTCACCCGTTTTGGTACCCCACATGCCATTATTAGTGACCGTGGCATGCACTTCTGCAATGCTGTCATGGAAAAGGCATTGGCGCGCTACGGTGTCACTCACCGCCTCTCCACCGCCTATCATCCTCAGACGAGCGGCCAAGTGGAGAACGCGAACAGGGGGGTAAAACGGATCCTTGAGAAGACAGTAGGTAAAAGTCAGAAGGACTGGTCCGAAAGTTGGACGAGGCTTTATGGGCGTTTCGCACCGCCTATAAGACACCGCTAGGCACCACGCTCTTCATTATCGTTTACGGTAAAGCTGCCATCTCTCGGTCGAATTGGAGCATAGGGCACTGTGGGCATTGACGACCGTGAATTTGGACCCCACCGAAGCGGCCAAGCGACGATTATTTCAAATTCATGAGTTAGAGGCACTTCGAGACGCAGCGTATGAGCGGTCATGGAGCTTGAAGGAGAAAACCAAGGCGCTACACGATCGGAGATTGACGAATGTGAAAGAGTTTCAAATCGGCGACAAAGTGCTTCTATTTAATTCGCGATTGAAACTGTTTGCGGGCAAGCTGAAATCAAAATGGTCCGGCCCGTACGTGGTAAATGAGGTATTCCCGTATGGAACTATCGAGTTGAAAGATGAAGCTGACGGAGGGACATGGAAGGTCAACAGGCATCGCTTGAAACACTATTTAGGAGGACCGCTAGATCCCACCGAGACGGAGGAGACTCCTCTCGAAGTTCCACCTCAGACCTCGTAGATTCTCGGGTTTCGGCTCGAGTGTAGAGTATGTACAGTTTGGTAGTTAATGGCATTTTGTGTTTTTATTTAATTCATGTTTTGTATTTTTGTGTGTTTGTGTGTGGGTCGGTTTAGTTGGTTTTTGCAGGTCATATCACGCATCAATTGTGGAGCGCGACAAATTGCTGGTACGCTTGATAAATCTAGTAAAACGAGGGTGATTCCGTAAGTTAAAAAAGCCAACATTATGATTTCAAAATTCTTTCTAAGGCATGAAACTGACCAAACAACGAAACTTTCTGTGAAAACAGATCTCTCGCGGGGCGCGAGAGGCACAAGCCTCCTCGGTCGCGGCCCGCGAGAGACCCTCAAAGTCCGGAATCACACCTCCCTCGCGAGGTGCGAGAGACTTAGTAGTCTCTTCGCGTGCCCGCGAGAGACCATATCTGTACAAAAGAAACCCTAGCCTCCATTTTCTACATATTTTCCCACTTCTTCACCATTTCCCTTACGGCTCCACCTCCATTTTCACCAAAAATTCGCCATTTTTAGCCCAAATTCACTGAAATCTCCCACATTTTCTTCACTACATCAATCCTCACTCATCTTTATGTGATTCCACCCGTTTTCCCCTTTTTACTTGCATTTCACCGGTGTTTCAAAGTTTCAATTTTTGTGCACTAGTCTTACAGATCTACAACAGGGTATGTTTTTCGCAACTTCTATGTTACATTCTTTATCATATACCTTGTTGTTGCTTTTATTTTGATGTTTGCTACTGTGCTAGTTGCTTGTTCGGTTAAGTGCGGGTTGGGTTCAACTGGGTTTCACTTGAGTTTTGATAGTGGTACTGGTTATATTTTGTGGGTAGATTAAGTACATGCAGGGTGTCCTTAGCGGGTTTGGTGCGGTCCAACATTGAGTGTGGGGATGAGGGTTGGCTAACTTTGTTACTAAAAATCCAATTTTTGAGATCGTCAACCGTTATTTCTGCCATGATTCAAACTGTTTTATCTTTAACTGTATACTCAATGTGGGCCCGTGTCTTGGCACTTTGGTTTTTTTGAGGACAATTGAAAGTGCCGATGATGGGGGTAGTTGTTTGGTTTTTTATATGTTTTTTGGGTGGTTGGTAACATCTGAATGGTCATGCATATAAGATTCGGTCTCGCCTGTACTCAATCTTCATTCGGCGAGATTCGATTTTTATCAAATTAATAATGTTACACTCTTTTCAATGTATCTTAAATTATGAGGTAAGTTGTTTATCTGTTGCAGATCATGACCGCGAATGAAATGCTATACGGTCATTTGTTTTAAGTGGTTGCTTTCTTTCTAAGGTCATGCTTGTCTTACTTGTGCTTTATGCAGATGTCAGGAGAGGGTAGCTCGAGTAGGGCTGGAAGGAAGAGAAGGGACCAACGCCTCATCAGAGAGGTGACCCGCCGATGCGTCACAACAACCTTCATACTTCGGCAGACGCAGAATTAGATATCGGGGAGAAGGTGTTCCCCACGGGCAAAGTACGCGAATCATGGATAGTCCTCTTTTGCAGTTTGATCTAGATTCCCACGAGTGGGAGAGGCTTTCAAATCTTGTCACTTACGAGTTTAACTTGAGTAAGGATTTGATGAATAATTTGGGTCAGAGGGGTCGGATTGAACAACTATTAAGGGATAAGTTCCGAAGGGTGCTAGACTGCGGAGCGAGACAATACAAGGAGATCACTTATGAGTTTCACTCCACATTCAATACCAACAGGGGAAGTTCAACGAGAATGATGCATTTTCGTTTGCCTTGGGGAGGCAAGCTTTTGAGATGACAATCCCACAGTTTGCGGTGGCCTCGCAAATATACTCAGACGAGGAGTTCAGTCACCGGACTTTACCACGAGCCTGCAGGGGGTCTTCAAAAGAAGGCACCCCCATAGTGTCCAGACAGACGAGCTCGCCAGATTTTAGGGTACCATCTCTTTTGCCCCGTACTCAAACAACATGGTGGCGAGTGATATTATAGATCCCTTCACCGGTTCCTCCATAAGATTCTTGCCGCTATGCTGGTTGGGAGAGGGCAGGGAGACAACAAGGTCAACCAGGTGAGTTTATTTTGTCTGATGTGTATGGTAGAGGGACGGCCTCCAAACCTGGCCACAATATTTGCATGGTCGATGAAGCGACTGTGGAGGGGGCCCCGGGGCAAGGGTTTATTGCGGGCCCTTGAATACGTGCTTGGCTGAGAGCCTAGGGGTGTTCGACAGATACCCCTAGGATAGAATGAGAGAAGGCCCCGCCCCCTGTGTCATGAGCATCAGAGATCTCTAGGCTGCCGAAATTCTTACAATCCAAGAGCCTGTTAGATGGATACCAGCCCGCCAGGGACCTCAAGTGCAACCGCCTCCCGGATCCGAAGCTGCATCTTCTATGCAGGCGGGCATCCCTACTTGATATCAGCGGCCGGTTACGCGCCAGGAACTGCCAGGACGACAGTATCCTCTTTGGGAGCCTCGCTCGAACCCACTGACTTTCGATTCTCTTTATGACAGGATGGAAACTGGGTCTGAGGATTTGCGAGGTTATGTGGACCTGTAGTTTGACGGGGTTCGCCAGACCATGTTAGAGAGTAGACGTATGCATGAGGCTAGCCAGATGAGACTAGAAGATGGGATGCGAAACATGATGCATAATCTGAATATGGGAATCCCGACTTACTTTCAGCATCCAGGTGGTCAGGCAGGTTCTAGCCAGTTTGCGGGGATGGAGGACATGCAGCCATACCAGGTATTTGAGGCGTGTGAAGAGTCTGAAGAGGATGATTGAAGCAGCTGAAGATCTTTATCTTTATATTTCTTTTCTGCTGTTTTCATTTATTGATGGTCTGTACTTTTAAACAATTTACTTTGGGTTGGTGTTGGTTGGTTTGGGTATGTGTTGATGAACAATCTTGAAAAACAATTTATTTATCTTGCTTTATCATTATTATGTTTTGTAAGTGCATGATGCTAGGTCGGTGTTATATGATGTTCCGTTCGCATGAGAGCTTTGAGAGTGGTACATTAAGCGCGTTCGGTTCAAAGAGCACGAGTGGTTTGACTGGCACATCGACAGTCTTGCACTACCAGCTAAGTCACCCCTTTTTGTATTTTAGTTTTTCTTTCTTTCTTTATTTGGTTTGGTTTATTTTGAGTAGTAGTTGTCTCGTCCTTGCATTAGGGACAATGCAAAAATTTAAGTGTGGGGATGTGATATTAGAGTAGTGTAGTAGTGATTTAAAAAAAATCCGAAAATGTCTTTTGAAAAAGAAGTTTGCATGAATTTAAACAAAAAATGATAGAAAAATTGAATTTTTATTCAGTTTTCAATAATAATAATATGAGAAATAAAAGGGTGAGTTTGTGTCTAACTTGGGATATGTGAGTAGGCTCGATATGGTTATTTTCTTTGAGCTTAATACACCTTAATTGTCGGTCTACTAGTGGGTACACATCTAGGAGAAATGGGAAATGAAACCGCCAAAAATAGTATGAGGAATGCCGTTATAAGCTAAAATATTTAGAATTTTTATTCATGTAAAAAAGAAGAAAAAATAGAAAAATGAGCTTGATTGAAAAGTAGACGAGGCCTATGGAATCTCCCTCGGGGATGGTGACTCTGATCGAGAATCCCTCTAGGATTAGTTGAAATTTTAAGTATCGAAGCCCACGTTGTCGCTCTCGGGGATGGTGACTCTGCTTGAGACAGCCTCTAGGTTAGATATGCAAAAAGAAATCAAGTGCTCAAATGAAAAAAAAAGAGAAAAATAAAATTGCTTGATTTTAAATTCTTTATATTTTGGTATAAAACGGTTAGGAAAGGGATAAATAATTCGTTCCTTTTGTTTCATAAGCTTGAGGTGGGATTAGGGATACTATGGACTCTAGTGTGAGACCCTAGGTGGATTGACCGCACTTAAATTTAATTTATATGATAAGAGGTTTGAACCGAATTTTGAGTTTAAGTGGATCCAATACTTGCAATCACGGTTTACATAAATCTTGTTCCCTCATGAAAATAATCATAATTTTTTAAATCGAGTAATTGTTTGGTTGTGATTCCATTTATGCACAATTCTTTTTCGAGGGCGAAAAAAGAGCAAGTGTGGGGATATTTGATATGTTGAATAATACATCCATTTATCTTGTAGAGTTTGCATAATTTTAGCGTGTTTTCGTTTCGTTTTGTCAAGAATTTATCTACTTTTAATCCAAACGCGTTTTGCAGGTCTTGGTTCGCGAAAACGGTTGGAAGGATGGGAAAAAAACAAGTGAACATGGTGACAAGAACCGAGCCGGGATGTGAGTGGATCGGAAACGAGAAAACGAAACGCAAAACAGGGATTTCAACCTGGTCGCGGGGCACGACCGGCACACCTTAACTCTCTCGCGGCCCGCGAGGAGTGATAGTTATCACCCGGAATCCTACTCGGTCGCGGGGCGCGACCGACATCCTCAACTCTCTCGCAGCCCGTGAGAGAGGCTTTTATCCAGAAAGTTTCGAAATCAGGAGAAAATTGGGAATTGGTTGTTTTAAAAAGACTCATAATCATAGTTGAACTCATATTGGAACAACTTTGGACGAACTAGGGCATAATTGGAGCAGTTTTCTAAAGATTTGGAGCTAGCAGGAGAGGATCTAAACTGCAAGGATTGTGGTGGTGATCAAGGGAGTTCAAGGCAGGAGTTTGTCACGGTTTTATCATACCAATCTTCACCTTTGATTTCTTTGTTTTGCTTAATCATGTTTCCTTGTTATCAACTTTGTTTAATTTGCTTTTCAAACATGTTTTTAGGCTAGATCTTATTCAGTTACCTAGGTTTTGGATGATGGATTTTATGAAACTTTAATTTGATTTGATTTAATTTATGGTTTGAATGTTTAATTGGTAAAGGTCACAACTTTAATGATCTAGTTTAGAGTATTTGCATGATTTTGCTTGTTTTATGATTGTTTGGTTGTTTTGCATGAACTTAGATGGATGTCTTCCATAGAATATGTTTATGTTACTTTTCGTGTTCTTAGGAATTCGTGAAGTTGTCGGTAAAATTGACAAATAAAACCGGTGGAACAATTGAATTAACCATAAAATCAAACTTGTCATTATACCTAACTTGTTAATTTAGAAATTACAGTTAGTTGGCTGAATTAATTGGGTAAATTGTTAGGTTAGGGTTTTGAGAAATTCCCGAGTCTAATTTCCTTGTCATAATTAAATCAGTTAATCTAAACTAGAAATTGTAGTTGGTCTAGGTTAATTATTGAGAGGTAATTAATAATTAGACACTTTACTAATTTAAAAAGATAACTGAAAAGGAATCTTTAGGACTGTAAACAAATAAAAATGATAGGTTATTGTAGGTGTCTTCCTGAGAAGGGTCGGGGGTCCTATTTGATAAACCTAGACTTTAATGTGTCAAGATCCCGGTAAAATATTCAACGTGATTAATTATTATTAACTTGAAGGAGTAGTAGTCTAAAAATCCAACCTAGGTAACTAGTTCATTATCTCTTGATTAAAATCCAAAATTTCCTAGAAGTTCATAGTTTGGTCATTCCAATTTAGTAGATTTAGTTAAATTGATAATTTAGACTTAGTAGCAAAAAACCGCCCCTTTAAAATATACATAGTGTGTAATCGAGTCTAAGTTAGTAGTCATAGCAATTAGCGAGTCCTATGGGTTCGATAATTCGGACTTGCTTAATACTTTTCTACAATTGATCGGTCCACTTGCCGGTTAGTAGTTTAGTATAGTCTAGGAGTCTAGAGTATAATTTGAGTCTAGAATTAGGATAATTTGAGATATTTTTAATTAACTACTTTTAGAACATCAATGTCAGTCACAGTGGGTCCACACTTCCAATGATAATTCGTGACGACATTCGTACAATCAACGAAGATCCATCAACGTTCATAAAAGAAGATAGAACTCTCATTCAACGTGACCGGAGGGCTCAGGCTGCTCTTACTATGGCCCTGTCCAAGGACGATAACAACTTGTTCGAAGAGTACACCTCCGCTCATGTACTGTGGTTGGTTTTATCGACCACTATGAAGGAAACGAGGAGCTCATGGACAACAAAAGAGACATGGTGCAGAAAGAGTATGACATGTTTTGAAGTGTTCGTGGCGAAAGCTTATCCGACCACATCAGTTGATTTCTGGGAGTGTTGACTAAAATGAAGAAAGTGGGAAATCCTGTTGCAAATTATGCATCAATCAAGAAGCTGCTAGATTCTCTTCCTAAAGAATGGAGCCTTCAATGCATGATGATTTAGAGAACTTTCTTGACCAGCACAACTCCTGTCACACTCTCGGAACTGATCAACACTCTGAAAACCTTTGAAATGGACATTGTCAAGAGAGAAATGAACCAAACCGGGTTTTCACAGAAGCTTACTTAGCAAGCTGCTGCAACCTCGGCTTCCAAGAATATGGTGTTTCTTGCTCCCATCACCTCATGTGGATTGAATCCTCAAAGTGCTGTCGAATCTTATCCTAATGCTTCCGCAAGCTCTGTGAAGGCCTCGTCATCCTCCGAGAAGACTACCGTGGCCAGCGACGCTCAAGCACTTAAAATATCCACTGAACATGTCGCTCTGTTTAATACCTTCTTAAGCAGCTATGAGGCTCTCATGTCCGGAGAGTTGAAGAGAGATTTCCTCACAGCTGAGGACATGTATAATGTGGATCCTGACGACATGGAGGAGATGGATTTGAAGTGGCAGATGGCAATGATCACTCTTTGATGGAAGAAATTCCAAGATAAAACAGGAAAAGGCTAGCTCTCGGAAAAGCTGGATTTGACAAGTCCAAGTTGAGATGTTACAGTTGCAAAAATCTGGTCCATTTCTAGAGGGAGTGTCCGTTGCTGAAGAACGAGAAGCTGAACTCAACCAGACAAGAAGGCCGGTGGCTATTGAAGGGAGTGACAATATTACTGAAAATAACCAAAAGGCTTTAGTTGTGGAATATTATGACTGGTCAGAGGAAATAGCTGAGGCTAAAGGTGAAATAAACAAAGCCCTCATGGCAAACATCTCCACTATTTCTGTCACGTTGGCTTTAAATTGTGTTGAAAAACAAACCGCAAGGATTCCAAAAGATGACACGGGTCTGAAAAGCATCATCAATCCAGCTGAACAAACTTCAGAGAAGGGAAAACAAAAAGTTCAAATGAATGAGTCGAAGCCTGCAGTTCAAGAAGCTATCTGTAGCAGCAAGAATGAAGCGGTTAGAACTTCTACCACCGCCATAAAGTCAGAAACTGAGGATAAGGATTTGGTAAATAGCATACCATATGAATTTAAAGCGAAGATGCTTCCAAACCATGTTTGAATGTCGTGACACACTACAAATCTCTCAACCGTGACATAATTAAAGAAAAATAAAAGATTTTGAAAACAAATCAAGAACTAAAAGAAAATGAAGCTGCATATCAACGAAAGTTGAATTCAACCATAGCTGAAATGCATACTTTAAAAGAATTTGTTTTCAGAAAAGATTTTATCATAAATGATTTGACCGAAAAAACTAGAAAAATCACAAAACGAAAATAACAAATTGCAAATCATTATTGATAAATGGAAAATTAGTCAAAAAGCACTGGTTGATATTGTAAACTGCCAACGACCGACATTCATAAAGGATGGAACTGGATATAAGGATAAATTCGAAAACGAAAGAAAATTATTTCCTCCTCCACACAGCAAAAATTATGTCCCTATGCCATCTCCTCATCCTAAAAATGACTTAATCGATAAAAATGATCTTTGGATGAAAATGCTTTTTACAAACACAAAACAATACTAACATGTTTGAAAGCAATGCAGATCTGTGTGAGGGTCAAGAAGATGTGTGCGATGAGGAAGATGATTGTGGAGGTTCAAAAATAGGAATCAGTTACTCAGGCGACAATTATTCAACAGTTAACTGGTTCGCCTGGAATTGTAATAAGACAAACATAATTTCTATTCAGGATAACTGTAATAGTTTATCTAGGATGGATGATGTAATGGCTTTGTGCCAAAATTGAACATTCGGGATGACTGTAATGGCCTTGCGCCTACACTTAAGACTCACAACCAAGTGCATGCTGAGGTTGACGTCATGACTTAAACTCTGTTTTTAATGATGAAAATGTTATGCTTGAATCTCCTGTCTTTGTGCCAGAATTGAAGAAAAACAGATTTGGAAAGTTCCTTACAGAGGAAATTCCCGAGTTTGTTCCATTAGTTGCAGGTACTTCAGAGACTGATAAAGACTTTACTGAAGAAAGCAATAGAGATAATTCAAGCACAACAACTTCAAAGAGTGATGGAGAAATGTCAAACGAAAGTCAAGAATCAACCTCGTCATCAGACAGTGAGCACAGTGAAGATGACATTGAAGATAAACATCATCCTGACAAGAAATTGAAGAAAGTCAAAGATTCAAGCCATGTTACGTCATCAAATTCCTCAAGCAGCTCCAGATTCTCATCACATACATCATCTTCGCACTCAGCACCTAGGAAGAAAAGATCGAACTGCAAACAATGCTTTCGCTGTGGTCATTTAGGACATACTGCGAAACATTGCAAAAGTAAGAAATTTTCTAAACCTAATCAAGATCTCGTTAAGAGTTTTACTGATCAATTTGACAATCTAAAGAAATCAGTAAAATGCATAGTTGACTCAACTTGTTTTTGGAAAAGAAAAGAAAACTCTCTTGCTCAAAATCATGATAGAACTAACGTAAAGCAAGTCTGGGTTCCAAAAATCTAGCTAACATGTACACATCTTTTGTTGTTGTTGTTGTTGTTGTTGTATAATAGAATAAAATTCAGAAATGGCTTTGGATGCTCATGGAATATATCTGGCATGTTGACAGTGGATGCTCCAGGCATATGACCGGGTTAAAGGATCTGCTTAAAAACTTTTGAGTTATCGATGGTGATTTTATGTCCTTTGCCGGAGACGAAAAGGGAGGGAAGATCGTCGGAATCAGTGACGTCGTGTCGGAAGCACTTACTTTGGAGAATGTAAACTATGTTCCAGAGTTGTGTTACAATCTCCTGAGTGTATCACAAGTCTGTGACAAAGGAATGTCGGTGTTGTTCAATGACACGGAGTGCTTATTCCTCAAAACCGAATACTCTATCCCTGCAGAAATGATCATGCTTAGAGCTCCCGGACAAAATAATACCTATGTGCTAAATATGAAAACTGCCAAATCAAATGAGCAAATGACATGTCTTATTTCAAAAACATCTGAATTGGAATCACTGCTGTGACACAGGCGTTTGGGGCATGTGAACTTTAAAGATATAAATAAGCTCTCTAAATTAAATCTAGTTAGAGGTTTACATATGAAAGATTTTCCTTTTTCAGAAAAATGCATCGCGTGTGCCCAAGGAAAGCAACATAAAAAACCTCATAAGTCTAAAGCAGTGAATACGATTTCTGCCCCACTACAATTACTTCACATGGATCTTTTCGGCCCTATAAGCATTAAAAGTTTAGCTAAAAGATCTTATTGTTTGGTAATTAAAGATGATTTTTCAAGGCTCTCATGGGTGTATTTCCTCGAAGCTAAGAGTAAGAAAGCTTCCGTTTTGAAAAGCTTCATCCCTATGATTGAAAACGTAATCAAGCTGAAGGTGAAATCCGTAAGAAGCGACAACGGTACAGAATTCAAGAATCATATGTTTGTCTCCTTCTGTGAACAAAAAAGGAATTCGTCTTCAATACAGTGCTGCCAGAACTCCTCAGCAAAATTGTGTAGCGAAACGCAAGAACAGAACTCTCATCGAAGCTGTTAGAACTATGCTTGTCGACTCCAAGCTTCCCATAATCTTCTGGGCTGAAGCGGTCAACACAGCATGCTACGTTTTGAATCATGTTCTCTTGTCAAACCTCACGGAAAGATAGCTTATGAACTACTTTTCCAAAGGAAGCCTCTGATAGATTTCTTCAGACCGTTCGGATGCTCATGCACACTTCTCAACACTAAAGATAATCTCATCAAGTTTGAAACGGTAGGTGACGTATGCTACTTCATGGGCTACCCATCTTCTCAAAAGGCGTATCGAGTCTATAGCAAACGGAAAAAGATGGTGATTGAATCGTATTACGTCGATTTTCAAGAAGGAAACTCCACTAACACTGGAAGCGCTCCAAATTGGTTTTATGATGTAGACATTATATTCAACACTTTCGACATTGCTGAACCTGTCACTGAATCCAAACCTGCAGAATCCACCCCGTTAGAGCCATTGTTTGATCCTTCAGACATTGGTTTCACTCCTTTTACAACCCGTTTCACCCCAGCCTCTGCCTCTCCTACTCTTCCTGTTATCGAAGTAAATGGTGACACATCTGCTGAGAACACATCCGCACATGATGATTCTTCTTCACAACAGGTTGTGGATGAACCTCCTAAAGAAGACGAAACTCCAATTATCTACGTCGATGAACATTTCACTAATCTGCCTCAACAAGTGTGGAAACTCACACCAGCGCAGGGTACAAGACCAATCAAAACTATCCAATTGAAAATGTCATCGGTTCTGTTGAAGATGGAGTTCGAACACGCGGACAAACACATACCATCAACACAGGACTATATGCAGCTTTTCTCTCACAGTCTGTCCCAAGAGATATCGAAGAATCAATTCAAGACTCCAGCTGGGTACAAGCGATACAAGAAGAATTAGCCCAATTTCGAAAACTTAAAGTCTGGGACTCGTTGATTTACCAGATGGAAAGTATCCAATTGGTACCAAGTGGGTGTTTTGAAACAAGATGGACGATCGTGGTGTAGTTATAAAAAATAAGGCAAGATTGGTAGTTCAAGGTTTTCGGCAGGAGGAGGGGATTGACTATGAGGAAGTTTTTGCACCAGTTGCACACTTAGAAGCTATCAGAATCTTCTTAGCCTACGCTTCGTTCAAAAACTTTAGGGTGTTTCAGATGGATGTAAAAAGTGCATTTCTGTATGGTAAAGTGAAAGAAGAAGTCTATGTCTGTCAACCTCCAGGTTTTGAAGATCCTCACTTCCCTGTGAAGTACTATAAGCTTGACAAAGCTCTCTACGGTCTTCATCAAGGTCCTCCAGCATGGTTCGAGACTTTGTCAACATATCTTCTGGAATGTGGGTACTCAAGAGGAAAAATTGATATGACTCTTTTCACAAAACGGATCGGAGATGACGTGATGCTGGTTCAGATCTACGTAGACGATATCGTATTTGGGTCAACTGATGAAGCTCTTTACAGGGAGTTCGAGCAAGTTATGAAGGCAAAATTCGAGATGAGTATGATGGGAGAACTTACGTTTTTCTTGGGATTAGAAGTGAAGCAGAGAGAAAACGGCATACTCATTCATCAGGCTAAGTATATCAGAGATATTCTCTCCAAGTACAACATGAATGATTGCAAATCTGCTAGTACTCCCTTTGCTGCTCAGACGGAACTTACTTTGGATCTTTAGGAAAACTCATGAATAAATATTTCTATCGATCAATGATAGGCTCGTTAATGTATCTGACCGCAAGTAGGCTTGACATTATGTGGGATATCTGTCTCTGTGAACGATTTCAGATGGATCCAAAAGAATCTCATGAAGCTGCTGTCAAAAGAATCTTTCGCTATCTGAAAGGAACTCCCAAGCTTGGTTTGTGGTATCCTAAAGATAGTAATTTTGATTTAATTGCTTATTCTGACAGTGATCATGCAGGTAGTAAAGTTGACAGAAAGTCCGTCTCCGGAGGATGTCAACTTTTAGGAAATCGTCTCATTTCGTGGCAAAGCAAAAAGCCGACAACAGTCTCCATATCAACTGCTCAAGCTGAATACACGGCAGCTTACAGTTGCTGTTCTCAAGTTCTCTGGTTACAAAATCAGTTGTTGGACTATGGAATCAACGTTATGAAGACTCCTATATTCATCGACAATGAAGCGTGTCTTGGAATTGTGAAGAACCCTATCCACCACTCCAGAACTAAACACATCGAAATTCGCATTCATGCGATCAGAGATGCGTATGAGAAAGGATATATTCAAGTGGTTCCAGTGGATACGATGCAACAGAAAGCTGATATATTCACGAAAGCCTTCAATAAAACTCGCTTCAACCAGTTGGTAACCTGGTTAGAGATGGTCAACTTCCTTGAGTGGAAGTGAGTAAAAAAAATTTCTTTTAATTTCATAAAATGTTCCCACCAAAAAGATTTTCTGCAAATTTAAAATTTCTTTTCAAGCAATGAATTCTCGAATATAAAATTTTAAGGGGGGAAGTAATTCCAGAAAATATTGTTGAAACAAGAATCCTTGTTTGACTTCTGCATGAGAAATGATAGAAAAACTGCTAACACTTTGTTTGATCTTAAAACAGAAATAGATTGAGGCCCCAAGCAACGACATGTCAGTAGATTCAACAATACCTTGAAGGGAAGGCATTGATTATACTGAGGTTTACGCTCTAGTCGCTCGACTTGAAGCCATTCACATTTTCCTGGCATTTGTGTCATGGAAAGGTTTCAACGTGTACCAGCGAGATATGAAGTCTGCTTTCTTTATGGAAATGTGAAGGAGTTAGTGTATGTTGGACAACCACCAGGGTTCGTTGATCCAGTGCATAAGGACAAGGTTTATCTACTAGATAAAGCTATATACAGGTTACATCAGGCCCCAAGAACTTGGTACGGAACACTCTCTCGGTACCTGTTGAGCAACGGCTTTATCTGAGGCTCTGTTAACTACACACTCTTCACGAAGGAAGCAAACGAACACTTGCTGGTTGTACAAGTCTATGTGGATGACATCTTCTTTGGCTCAACAAACGATGTGTTATGCAATGATTTTGAAGCAGTTATGAAGAAGTTCGAAATAAGCTTAATGGGAGAGATGAAGTTCTTTCTAGGACTTCAAGTTGATCAATTGCTAGATGGTTTCTTCATCCATTAGACAAAGTACGTCCATGATATCTTGGAGAAATGAGAAATGTTTGGAACTTCACCATTATCTACCCCATTGGCAATCAATCATGGCATCTGCCCAGACGAACATGGAGTCAAGATAGATGAAACCTTGTACAGATCGATGATTGGATCATTGATGTATCTCACATCATCTAGACAAGAAATCATGTATCCAACCTGCCTTTGTGCTCGTTATCAATCAAGTCCACGAGTGTCGCACCTGATGATAGTCAAGCGGATTTTGAGGATACCTGAAGGGTTGCCCAAGCACGTGCTTATGGTATCCGCGAAATGACAACTTCGACTCGTTGGATATTCTGATACAGATTTCGGCTGCTGCAAACTTAATGCCAAATCTATGATGGTCGGTTGCCAGTTCTTCGGAACACACTTAGTAACGTGGCAATGCAAGAACCAAACCACAGTCGCTCTCTCTACTTGCGAGGCTAAATACATTTCAGCTTCCAGCTGTTGTTCCCAAATTTTGTGGATACAACAGCAGATGAGAGACTTTGGATTGCAGTTTCTTGATACACCCATATTTGTAGATAATAAGGCAGCCATAGGTATAACCAAAAATTCGGTTCAACATTCTAAAACTAAACACATTGAAATTCGATATCATTTTATCCGTGATTGTCACGAGAGAAAGTTGATTCGAATAGAAAAAAATCCACACTGATGAACAAAAGACAGATTTTTATACCAAACCATTTAATCGAACTAGATTTACATATCTTATGAGACTTAATGGTTTGAAAAATATAACATCAGATGGGGATATTGATGTTGAATTGAAACGCTCTCCCTTGGTTTGGTTAAGAACAAGTATTTAAGACACAAAATTTGGGGTAAAATTTGACATTTTGTTCCATAATAAAATGACTTTATTTACTTACAAACCAACCGTTTGTCTAGTTATAAAGTACCCAACGTTTACAGAAGTTATAACAACACCAGTTTTAGATACTTAGACAACGATAATTTCATGACTTAAAAATCAAAATGTCTTGACCCGTTTTGCCAAATTTAAAATACGGAAGCATGATGAAAGTGACTTGGAGTGTGTTCGTTCCGAGCGTCGCTTGCCAATTAAAAATCAACTTTACCTACACAACAATCATAAAGAATCAATATTAATTTACTTTTAACTTCATGTTACTAATTTCCAACAATTGTGATATAGATTCTTTATAAAGTCTTCCATTCATTGACCCGTTTAGAACGGATCACATTCATAAGCATACTTCTACATACTTGTTTGTTTATGACATTTGAATAACTTAGTTTAAACATGATAAAAACATTATAAATTACCAATACTTGTAAGTATAAGAACTTACCTTTGTCCTGTTTTGTTGGTGATCCGAAATGGCTTGCACCTTCTTCTTTTACTCCTAAAATTTCACAATTTAACATGCTTTAGTTCATATGTTTTTAATTCATTCTTTTCTTTACATAACATATAAATAATTCCTCACATTTTTAACATAAATCATTTAGCATCGTAATAACATTTTATCATTGAAATCAATCTTTTCTAGACATTTCACCAAACACTTGGTGTGTGTATCAAGATCAAGGCATAAGGTACAAGTACTCCATGCACACTCTTCCTAATTCATTACATAGGCCATCATAATCAATCAAATTCACACAATCATCATCATCTTGCACCCAACTATCTAACTAATGCTCTACTACATATAATTTTAAATTAACACTATATGAATTTGCACCAACACGACCATCATTCTTCACCATAGCTCTATTAGGTTTCATCATGAATCATCAAGATAATCAGAATTTATAAAATTAACTTCTATTTATTTCCCGTTTTGGCCCCTCAAGTATGAACTCTTATCTTTTAGTTGGCTAAATACTTATTCTTCTTGTTAAAGTTCTAATTTACATTCTAATTAAGTTCATACTCCTAGTTACTACTAGTGTATACTCTAATAACACCTATAATTATGCATAAGAAAATTTTTGGGGTGTTACAAGTCCACCCTCCTTAAGGGAGGTTTCGTCCTCGAAACTTGAATACATACCAAATAAGGTCGGGTAGAACTTTCGCATTTCATCCTTCGGTTCCCAAGTAAGATTTGACCCTTTCCTTTGCTGCCATTGAACTAATACTTGTTTAACTTCCTTGTAACAGAGGGTCTTTACTTTGAAATCCTTTATAGCTACCGGTTTTTCAATATAATTCATTCTTTCGTCCAACTGAATGTCTTCAATTGGTACATGAGTTGTTTCATCCGTTAGGCACTTTCGTAATTGCGACACGTGAAAGGTGTTGTGATTGCCATCTAATGCTGGGGTAGTTCTAATTGATATGCAACTTTCCCAATACGAGCTAAAATTTTAAACGGCCCAATATATCGAGGACCCAACTTTCCTCGTTTACGGAATCGAATTACCCCTGTCCATGGGAGACTTTCAATAATACTCGGTCTCCCACTTGGAATTCAATAGGAAGTCTTTTTTATCCGTATAAGACTTTTGTCGATCTTGCGCTGCTTTAATCGAGCTTGTACTAGATCAATCTTTTCGTTAGTTCTTGCTACTACATCCTGGGGGGCGAGTTCTCTTTGTTCCACTTCTCCCCAACAAACTGGAGTTCTACATCTTCTCCCATATAACATTTCATATGGCTCCATTTGAATAATACTTTGATAGCTATTGTTGTATGAGAACTCCACTGGTGGTAAATGGTCATCCCAGTTTACCCCAAAATCTAATACACATGCTCTTAGCATATAAACCATTGTTTTTATGGTTCTTTCTGATTGGCCATCCGTTTGAGGATGATATGCGGTACTTAAGTGTAACTTGGTACCCATGTTTTCATGGAACTTTTTCTAATAACGAGAAATAAATCTGGCATCACGATCCGAAACATTTCCGCCATTCGTTCTGAAAAGTAATGTTTCCACCATTCTTTCTGAAGAGTAACTTGGTACACATGCACTCCATGGCGAGAAACTATTTCATTGACATATATTTCCGCCATTCTTTCTGAAGAGTAATATTGGTGCATATTTGTGACAACAGCTTAGATTTGGTCTTTGGATATCTTTTAACTAGTAAAATGATAAACGGTTAGCGGGTTTAGTTTTGAGATAGTTAATTAGAAGTAATTGGGCTAATCCAGACACCATACATCACATGGTAGGCGAATTGGGCTTTAAACCCATTAGCAGTCCATGTAAGGAAACCCTAGCCCAATTGCATAACCTGTCTCTATATAAAGGGAGGTTTGCATTAGGGTTAGGCTTGCTGGTTCTGTTATCGTGTTGCTGGTTCAGAGATAGTTGAGAGAGAGTCTTGAATTGATTGTAAAACATTGTGTTAGATAATCAATAGAAGACAGTTTGAAAGTGATCATTTGTGTTCGGGTTCTTGTTCTTGTTTCTGTGAAATCTGATCTAGGGGATTCCCACTCTAGATTAGATAGATGATTCTGTGGCGATCCATACGGATAGGGGACCTACAATTGGTATCAGAGCATTCGACTCTTGATTTTGCTCGGTTCAGAATCGTAACAGCAGAAAAAGTTGGCTTTTTGGACGTTTTGGAGGCTGTTTTGAAGTGTGTGACGGCTGAGTTAGGGTTTCTGCTGCTGTTCTAGGGTTTTTGTAGCAATTCGAATTAACAGCAAGCCATTTCGGATTGAAGGAAGGCATCTCGGATAAAAAGTGAAGCATTTCGGATTAAAAGCTTGAATTTCGGATCAGGAAAGCTTGCATTTCGGATCATCAGACTTGCAATTCGGATCATCAGAGTTGCATTTCGGATTAGATCAGTTCATTTCGGATCAACATTGTATTCTGGATTCCATCTCGGATCAGAACTATTCCGGATTCCATCTCGGATCAGAACTATTCCGGATTCCATCTCAGATCAGAAATATTTCGGATTCCATCTTGGATCAGAATAGTCTATTCCGGATTCCATTCAGATCAGAACAGTGCATTCCAAATTTCATCTTGAATCACTATTCCGAATCACCATCTCGGATTAGCAATTCTGATTACTGTTCAAGATTTCTATCTCGGATTCACTATCCGAGTTACTATTCTGGATTTGGTACTATTCTGAGTTGATACAAAAAGGTGGAAAGTTAACCAGCTGACGTAACCGAAGTTAAACGTTTTCAGACATAGAATTTAATCCATAAACAATTTTGACAAACTGGTTGCACGGTTAGGCTCGTGTGATTTTTATGACAAAAAAAGGCACGAAAATTCCAGAAATCTAATCGGACAATATACGTCATTAGAATCGTATCATCGAGACGAGTCTAACAGTATAATTTGGTAACCACTCATTTCGGACAAGTTTTAACGTTTTTAACGAGCCGGATAGGTAAAAATGTCGAATATGTCTAACATAAATGAACTGTTAAGAATGGAGCACGAGGCTGGCACGACTAACAAACCTCCAAAAATGCTGAAAGTAGAAAATTATCTTACATGGAAGGATAGGTTTCAGTCGTTTATTGAATACCAAGACACACGGATGTGGATCTGTATTCAAGATGGATATGCTAACCCAACGCATGACTTTGAGGGCAGATAACGTGTCATTGCTTATGTGAATATGTCTGAAGCTGAAAAGAGAATGTATGAGTCTGAGAAGAAAGCCTTAGCTGCTATAAGATGTCGTTACCTGATGGCATCAAACATACATTCAAGCGTTATACAACGTCGAAGGAGATGTGGGATGCTCTAGAGAAGAGGTATGGGGGCAATACTGATGTGAAGAAGAACAAGGTGGATCTGCTAAAGAAACAATTTGCTGTGTTTAAAGGTATGAGGAGTGAATCCCTTGAAGATATTATCACGAGATACTATCATCTGATGTCAGAAATGGACAATTATGACATAGAGGGATACGTGGATGTGGAGATAAACGACAAGTTGCTCGATGCTTTACCTGCAAAGTGGGATATCTATACTTTGATGATTAGGGTGAAGCTGATTATGAAACGAAAGAATTGGAAGAGGTTGTTGGGAAATTAAGAGCTTATGAGCTCAATTTGAAGAAGAAGGAGACTGGATATGATTAGGTTCAAGATCGGGGATTTATAAAGGACATACACCTTCATCTACCATCAATGCGTCAAGTGATACTGCAACTGCGTTTCTCTCATGTTAAAATGAGCAGATCGTGATAAATGCTGGGGTGAAGTATGTTTTGTTGCTGCTTCAGGAGGCTCGTCAGGGGCTAAGAGACAACAATCAAGTAATAATAACAGCAGTACTAGGTCTATGCCTCTGAGTGTCAAAAGTGCTGAAGACCACCTGGCATTGCTTGCTTTTTTCGTTGCTTTCTATGAGAACTACATCAGGTAAGAATATCTGATCCTGCTATGTTTGATGAAGATTATGATCAGATCGGCCCTGATGACCTAGAGGAGATGGATTTACAATGGCAGATGGCCATGATATCTAGAAGAGTGAAGAGGTTCATGAACAGAACGAGCAGGAAGTTCGTTGGAAAGAGTGTGGGTTTTGACAAGTCTAAAATGAAGTGTTACAATTGTCAAAAGTATGGACATTTTGCTAGAGAATGTAACGACCAAAAACTGAATCTCTTTCTAACTCATCCTTTCAAGATTATCCTGGTCATGGTTCAAGCAACAGGAATGCGTCAACCAACACTGGATCTAAGGCCCTGATCTCTACTGCTAGAGAAGGTTCTTATGATTGGAGTGTTCATCTGGAGAGTGATAACAATGCCTCACAGGTGTTCATGGCTAAGACAGCTCCAGTTGCTGATGAAGAAGTGAAAGCTGATGCTTAGGCAGAGCAAGAGAAGGTAGCTGAAAAAGCTGATGGAGAACAGAATGCTGCAGAGAAGAAGATGGCTGCTGATTTAGCTGCTTTTATGGCCGATCTAAGCAAATCAACAGGAGAGGTACATTCTAACTCTGGTAGTTCTGTTTGCATAAAATGTTGTGAACTACAAAGTGAAGTTGACACATTAACAAAGCAAAACAAAAGTCTGGTAAATGAGCTCTCAAACCTAAAAGAATCAAAATTTTCGATAAAAAGAAATAAGTCATTATATTTGAAGAAAACTAAAGGTTATGAAGAAGAAATATATATTCTAACATGTAAGCTTAATGAAAAACTTCAACTTATTGACTTAGCTCATGATACGATGAGTGAGAAAACAAAAGAGGTTTCTGAAAAATGCAAAGAGTTGTCGGAAGCACAACTTAAAATTTGTGAGCTTGAAAAAGAAACTAAATCAATTCAGAGATTCATCTTTTGTTATGAAACACATGATGAATGGCATGAAGAAGAGTAATGACAAGACATGTGTGGGCTTCAAAGGTTTAAATGAAGTTCACCACTTCTTGGTCATGACTATTCTTTCTTGCCAGATGAAGAAGAGCTTACACACTTTGTGTCAACTACACCTGGTAGTTCCACATCAGAGGATGTTGATGTGACTGAGAATGCCAAGAAGGATAATGACAGGGAACCAATTTTGAATACAAAGAATACATACCCTAAGAATCAAAAACATTTTTTTGTTAAAAAGGTTGATTTTGTTAAGGGGAGTGATATGAAGGAAGAGGTCAGTGTTATTACTAAAGAGTCAAATGTGCAGTTTGCTAAAAATATAAACAAAGAAAAATCAGAAGTTAAGCAAACTAAACAAGATCCCTCTAAGGCATCATCTTCATCATCACCGTCACCTGATGAACCTAAGCAAGAGGCATTAGTTAAGAATTCTTCGGCTAGAAAATCATGCTTTAAATGTCATGAAAAGGGACATACAGCTAGCTGATATCCTATCAAAAAGAATGAAGCACAGGTAAGTGAGAGATAGAGAGAAAAATCACCAGCGAAAAGTGGTGATGGTGAGAAGAAGGCTAACTCACCAAAGATATCTGCTACTAGGCAACAGAGCATTGCTGTTGGTGTAGATAAAGCTGAAAAAGGAACTCACCAAGTTCCTCGCTTTCAAAGAAATCAACAAAGATTTCAGCCTGCATCTACATCAGGCAGATATGAAAGACCTAGAAGTAGTTCACCAAGAATGAATAACTTTAATGGTCAAACAAATAATTTCAGAAGTCAAGGTCAATATCAAACTCAATACCAGAATGTCTATAGTCAAAATTTTTATAACGATGGCTTTAGAAATTATCATCATCAAAATTCATGGAACCAAAATAATAATTTCTAAAGGTCGCAAAGTCCAAACTTGGTTAGGAAACCTCAGGACCAGAGACCTAGTGGAAATCAAAAACCATTTCCATCAACAGGTCTAAGATCTAAGACTCCTGTTAGGAGTGATGGATATTGGATGGATGTCCTAGTGGTTGATGAATCTTGAAGACCCAAGACCATTAAGGCTTGGGTCCCCCAATCTAACTAATTTTGTTGGATTGTGCAGGAGCTGCTAAGGAGGATTATAAACTTGTGGTATGTTGATAGTGGCTGCTCCAGGCACATGACAGGGGATGCGAGGCTATTGATAGAGTTTGCGAATATAGATGGTGGTTATGTGAATTTTGCAGGTGCTAAAGGAGGGCAAATTACCGGTCGAGGAAAAGTGACTAACGGGAAGATCACACTGGACAAAGTGAACTATGTTGAGCAGCCGAAGCACAATCTGATGAGCATGTCTCAAGCCTGCGACAAGGGTCACTCGGTCCACTTTACTAAGTCTGAAGCTTTGGTGTTGAAACCTGGGTTAGTGATACTGGATGATTGGATAGTGATGAGAGCGCCAAGGAGAAACGACACTTATGTCATGGACATGGGTGCTAAGGATTCTTCCACTGTGGTGGCATGTTTACTATCGAAAGCTTCTGAGGCTAAGTCATTGTTGTGGCATAGACGCAGGGCCCACATCCACTACCGAAAAATGAACTATATTATTAAAAATGGTTTAGTGGAAGGGGTGCCAGTGCAGAGGTTTCACCTGTAAGATAAATGTCTTCCATGTCAAAAGGGAAAACAACATAAGAAACCTTACAAGTCTAAAACAGTAAATTCCATAGATGCCGCTTATGAATTTCTTCATGTAGATCTATTCGGTCCGGTGAACGTAAGGAGCATGGGTGGAAAGTACTATTGTTTAGTTGTCACAGATGATTACTCATGATATTCATGGGTTTTCTTTTTAGGTACAAAATATGAGACACGAAGATGCTGATAGATCTTTTTACAAAATTGGAAATTGTCCATGATGCACGGATCAAGAGGATAAGGAGTGATAATGGCACGGAGTTCAAGAATCAGATTCTGGATCTCTATTGTCTTCGCAAAGGAATTGAACATCAATTTTCTGCTCCTTATACACCTCAACAGAATGGAGTCGCTGAGAGGAAATGACGTTGATTGAAGCCGCAAGGACTATGCTATCTGATTCAAAGCTTCCAGTTCTTTTCTGAGGAGAAGCTGTGAACACAGCTTGTTATGTCCTGAACAAATTTTTACTGTTAAACGGTTTAACAAAACATGTCACAAACTATTGTTTAACCGAAAACCAAACTTAAAAGGATTTGAACCATTTGGATTATCCTGCACCATTGTGCGAAACAAAGATAAGCGAAAATTCGGTGAGGTAGCTGATGAGGGTTACTTTCTAGGCTATATGCCTGGAACACCGAATAAAAGGGTTTTAATCTAAAATCTGGTAAAATTGAGGTGGTGTTTAACATGGAAATCACTTGTTGTTCACCTCAACAATCAACGAGTGGTCCTCCTATATTATATGATCATGACAGTGTTTTTAAATCATTTAATATCCCTGATTTTTCTAATGCAGATGAGTCTCAAGTGATCCAAACTGTGATCAGTGAAGATGGAGAGTGTGACTTCATGCCTAGATCAAGTATATCGATGACATATGCTCTAGAAACTTCTTCCAGAGCAACTCCAGATGACTCCAGTGATAGTGAGTCTAAACCTATTCAGGGAGAGGACTTCACTAATCCGTTTGCTAATACTAACATTCAGGGGAGGTTGGATCTAATCTGGGAGATAATCTGGTCGTTGTCACCATTGCAACCACACGTGTACATAGAGATCATCCAGTTGAAAACATCATAAGTGATGCTGTTGCAGGCATTCAGATAAGAAGAGGTGTGCTTGAAGGTTCCTATTTGTTTACTTCAATTCAGAAGACTGGGTTGATTCATGAGTGTTTGTATAGCTACTTTTGCCTAAGAGGAGCCGAAGAATGTTCATATGGATCTAAAAGACAATTGTTGGGTTGAAGCTATGCAAGAGCAAATAGCTCAGTTAAAAAAATTGAAGGTTTGGGAGCTAGTTGACTTGCCTGAAGGAGAGAAGGAAATAGGCACTATGTGGGTGTTCAAGTTCAAGAAAGATTACTGAGGGATCATAATAAGGAATAAGGCTCAGTTAGTGGTGAAAGGGTTCAATCAGCAAGAGGGGATTGATTACAATGAAGTGTTTGCACCAGTAGCAAGGTTGGAAGCAATTCGTTTGTTCCTAGCTTTTGCTTCATTCAAGGGCTTCAGAGTTTACCAACTTAATGTGAAGAGTGCATTTCTTTACGGGAAAGTCCAAGAAGTGGTGTATGTCTCACAACCAGATGGGTTTACTGACCCAGACTATCCAGATCGAGTCTATCGACTTGATAAGGCATTGTATGGATTGCATCATGCACCTAGGGCGTGGTAAGAGACAGTGTCAGCACATTTGTTAAAGAATGGTTTCGAAAGAGGACATATTGACAGTACACTTTTCATTAAAAGAAAAAAGGAAGACTTTCTGATAGTACAAGTATACGTAGATGGCATCATTTTGGGTCATCTGATGAGAACATGTGTCATGATTTCGAGGAGGTAATGAAGATCAGTTTGAGATGAGTGCGATGGGTGAGCAATCCTACTATTTGAGTTTACAAGTTGAACAGAAGAAGGATGGGATATTTATACATCAGACGAAGTATGTGTATGACATTTTGTCTTGTTTCAAAATGGGGGATTGCGCTACTTTTAATACACCTATATGTGAGAATCACAATCTTGGTCCAGATCATGATAGTGTGGAGGATGTTGATCCAACTCAATACAGGGCAATGATTGGTTCTCTGATGTACTTGATTGCTTCAAGATCCGACATCATGTTCGCAGTATGTCTTTGTGCCAGATATCAAGCGAACCCAAAAGAGTCACACATTAAAGCGGTGAAGTGGATTCTTCGTTACTTGAAGGGGAAACCTAAACTTGGGTTATGGTATCCATCTGCTAGTGATTTGAAGTTTGTGCTTTCACTGATTCGGACTTTGGAGGATGCAAATCTACAAGGAAGTCTACCACAGGTGGTTGTCAGTTCTTAGGAGGGAGGCTCGTATCATGGCAATGCAAGAAGCAGTCTTGCGTGTCTACCTCGACGTGTGAAGCTGAATATATTGTTGCGGGTAGCTGTTGCTCTCAGGTTCTCTGGATCTAATAGCAGATGCATAATAAGAGTTTGAATTTCACTCATACTCCTATTATAATAGACAATAATGCCACTATATCAATCACCAACAATCCTGTAAAACACAGTCGCACAAAACATATTGACATTCGTCATCATTATATACGGGATTGTGCTAAAAAGAAATTAATTGAACTGCATCGAGTCGACACTCTTGATAACCTGGCAGATCTTTACACAAACGCATTTGACAGGCCTTGTTTTGAACATTTAGTCGAACTCAATGGGATGAGGAATCCTGAATAACCATTTTTCCATACAAATTTCTGTAAATAAATTTACTGCTTTTCAAAAATCAAAAACATAAAAAAATAGAAAATAAAAACTGAGTTTTCGCTGCGTGGAAAAGAAGAAATGATAGTACATTAGCAAGTTAGACTGTCACACTGAAATTAAAACTAAAATTGCTTAAGTGTGATAGCAGCTTCATCATATGATGTACCAGTAGGCAAAAGGCATGAAATAATCAACTTACCTTTGTGATACAAATATAATAAACTGTGTATGAGTGGGTAACATATCAGTGGCGTATGGTTTTATAACCTTAAATCTTGCGTTGATAGATTGCCAAAATCTGAGGTTATAGGTCTTTATATTGTTTATTCATCTGGGGTATCAAGGTTGTACTTCTGCTGCATCCAGATATAAGCTGACCTAGGCATAACCCGGATATCTTAAAAGAGCTAAAATGCCAAATCCCAAAAATTGAAGAAGCTCTCCTAGAGAGTCATTCAAATGTGCAAATTGCATTATTCGTACCAAAATTTGGTATTTGCCCTAACCCTCGTTGGATATTGATCTCTTTGATGTACGGAAGTACTAACCTGATCATCAATTATCTAACGTTGTAATTCAAAAGGATGAATTTCGGTATACTCACCTACTACGAGGAATTTTGTACATACCTTGATCGTGGGGGTATGTCCTGAAGTGGGACACACTAGTATATCATATAAATTATCAATATTTATCACTAGGTAATGGTACTTGAAATGTTCATGTATTTTGTTTAAGTGGATAAACAATACTGGTAATCGTCTTGAACTGTTTTTCATGAATATTGCATATAGAATTATCAAATAGTGTGAAAACAGTTTGATGTTGCTGATATGATCTTCTTAACGGTGATACTCACAAAAACAGAGTGTTTATTATTTTGTTATTTATTTGCTTTAAGAAAATATAAAAATCCAAAAAGATTTCATTTTCTTGTAAATTCTTAATGTACAAAATATGGTTGTTCATGGAGGAGTTCTTACCAATAGGGGGAGACGGTGTTAGAAGATGAGTTCAAAACGGGTTGTTGTGCTGGAACAGGAGGCTATGTTAAAGGATGCTCAGATTGCCTCCCTGCAGAATCGCTTGGATGTTCGAGATCAAACTATCGAACAGCTGCTGGGGGATGTGATGATGCTGATGACTATTGTGTTCGATTTAAGGGGCAAATTGGAGAACAAGTTTGGCAGGGAGTTTAGCAATCCCACCGATGATCCCATGAATGTTGAAACCCGACATCGTGCAGCACAGCGGCGTATGGCAGAAGAAACCGAAGAACATAGGTTGGCGGCTGAGCAGTTAGCTGCTGAACGTCAAGCCAGTCTTGATGATTACTTAAGTGATCCACGTAAGAAGTTTACTGCCAATCAGAAACGCACTGCAGATCAGAGGAAGAAGAAGCAGATGGTATTGATGAAGAATGTGAACGTGAATCTTCTGGACGAAAATTTTCAGCTGAAAGATCCAACTAATCAACCTGAGCGATACGTGATGGAGTTGGGATCCAGTTATTACAGTAAGGTGGGCAATAAGTCGAAGGTGCTGAGTTGGATGTATGATCATATCAAACACATGTGGATCATTGTGCGACAGGATGGAACGAGGGAATATTATCCAAAAGAGTCGCAGTTTGAGACATGGACTAAAGTAGCACTGACTGATCTTTTAAGAGCTCCGTACACTGACGACGATACTACAGAACGTGGACCAGGTTGGAGGTTCTTTAAGAAGCTTGAACGAGAGGTTAGGAGCGGTTTTAAGAGTATGAAGACTGCTGAACCATACCTGAGAGCAGCCAAGGGAGTTTGTGATGCGCACACAGGCAAAAGGTTCAAATCTGTGATGTGGCCACCTACAGATAAAAAGTTGGTTATTCCCGTTGTTCCTACCTTTCCAAAGGGAATTCTGAAGAACTTTAACTTCTGGTTATACGATCCGAAGGTCGGAAGTGTTGCTATCGTAACGAAGGAGAAGGCGTTTAGGGTGAATGATGTGGTGGATCTGGTTAGCTTTCATGATGAAGATTTACAAGTTCTTGCTTCTCATCAAATACGCACAACAGAGCTATAGGAGGTTTGTGCTAAAGATTGGACGGCTGCAGTTGCTGGTATTATTGCTGGACGTTTGGGAGTGGATGCGGCACCGAAGGACAAATGAAGAAACCTAGGGGGAGAATGTTGGGCTTCGAGCTTTAAAGGTTTATTCATTTATAGTGTATTTGGGCTTCCTAGTGCCTAGTGGCCTAGGGTTGTACTTTTGGGCTTGGTGATGTTTATAAATAGTAGGGTTAGGTCATTGGTTAGGGGTTAGAGAGTTGTTAGCAAAAACTTGTATCAGACATCTTTGGTGTATGCAAGTTATATTATTCAAGTTATTCAAGTTGTTCTTCTTCCTAATCATAATTTCCGCTACTGATTAGGTTAGTGATACCTGTTTGATCCGTTTACGGGACTTACAAGGACCCTCATAAATGTGGCGCACCATGGAGGCATTTCATGGACTATCCATTAATAAAAATTAGGTTATTTAAACATAGATTTTCAACGTAAAAAGTATAGCTTTCTTTTGATGAATGCTTTTATTTTCAAGTTTTATCTTTGTAGGAATAAGATACACTCGAAAGAGGATTAGAGCAAGCCAAAGGACCTTTAACCAGATTCCATGTACGTAAACAGAAGTCCCCCAACTCGAAATCTTCATTACAGTAAGTTCAGCATGGGGCCATGTAAGGTAAGCATGCCTCGTGTCTCTACCGTGTTGAAACAATTCAGTTTTGGACTTGTCACACGGGTCATTTGTTGTAGGCACGCCCCCGTGCCCACCTTCTGGAAAAGTTTCAATACTGGCACTTTTTACACGGGGCTGTGTCTCCCTTCTGAAACTTTTCACAAAAACCATGATACTTTCACTTTTTACATGGGGCCTTTCCTCTCTAATACGACCCGTGTCCATTATCTATTTTTTTAAAAATTTGTTGTTTGTAACCCTGTTGGTGCATATTTGTGACAACAACTTAGATTTGGTCTTTGGATATCTTATAATTAGCAAAATGAAAAACGGTTAGCAGATTTAGTTTTAGTTAATTAGAAGTAATTGGGCTGAACTAGACACAAAAGAGAGCATGGTAGGCGAATTGGGCTTTAAACCCATTAGCAGTCCATGTAGGAAACCCTAGCCCATGAGCATAACCTATCTCTCTATATAGGGAGGTTGTGATTAGGGTTAAGGTTGCTCAGTTAGTTGTTTTGTGCTGAAAGAATTGCTTCAGAGAGATTGAGCGAAGAGTCTTGAATTGATTATAAAACAATTGTGTTTGATAATCAATAGAAGACTGTTTAAAGGAATTTTTGTTCGTGTTCTTGTGTTTTCTGTGAAATCTGATATAGGGGATTCCGCACACTAGGTTTGATAGACGATTATGTCAAGATCTATAAGGTCTAGGGGACCTACAATTGGTATCAGAGCATTCGGCTCTTGATTATTGCTCGGTTCAGAATCGTGACAGTAGAAAAATTGGATTTTTGGGTGTTTTGGCGGCTGACAGTTGTTTTAGGGTTTTTGCAGGTATTTCGGATTTTTTGCAGCATTGCGGATTAATAGCTAAGTATTCTGGATTGAAGACTTGCATTCTGGATCTAAAAGCATAGGAATTCGGATTGAAGACTTGAATTTCAGACCAGAATTTTCATTTCGGATCTGGAAAACAGTGCAATTCGGATCAGAAAATCCATTTCGGATTCCATTTCGGATTGAAATTTCGAATCAGAATTGTATTCCGGATTCCATCTCGGATTAGAACTATTCCAGATTCCATCTCGGATCAGAGTAGTCTATTCCAGATTTCCATTTCGGATCAGAATAGTGCATTCCGGATTTTCATATCGAATCACTATTACGGATCATTTTTTCGGATTGTGAACTCGGATTACTATTCCGGATTTTCATCTCGGATTGTTAATCAGAGTTTTAATTTTGGATTTTACACTGTTCCGAGTTACACAGAAAAAGATGGAAAGTTAACCAGCTGACGTAACTAGAGTTAATCGTTTTCGAACACATCATTTGATCTATAGAGAATTTTGACAAACCGATTGGACAGTTAGATCCGTTTGATTTTTAGGACAAAAAATGTCGAATATGTCAAACTCAAATGAGCTGTTGAGGATGGAGCATGAGGCTGGTACCACAAATAAACCTCCAAAGATGCTGAAGGTGGAGAACTATCTTACTTGGAAAGATAGATTTCAATCCTTTATTGAATATCAGGACACACGGATGTGGATCTGTATTCAAGATGGGTACGCTAACCCAACGCATGATTTTGAGGCAGACAATGGGTTACTGCTTATGTGAATATGTCTGAAGCTTATAAGAGGATGTATGAGTCTGAAAAGAAGGCCTTAGCTGCTGTGACATCCCGACTTTTCAGGTATCTTAAACGCGCTACTTCACGGTTATTCATTCCTACGCTGATTTAATTCGGAGAATTAAATTACACGCTCGCAATAACTAAAGCTAACTTTGTGAATCTATTGGGTGAATTACGTGCTATGTGTTATTAGACGTTTGTAGATTTTGTAGATTATTATATCACGCTTGATTTCGTGATTATTAGTTATAAAAAAATATAATAAATAAATAGCCGAACCGAACCGAGCCGCGAAACGTGTCGACCTCACCTCCTTGCGGCCCAAGGAAATAACCTAAACTTGAGGCCCAAGCCACTTAACCCAAACCGCCCCCCCCCCCATCGCGGCCGCACCCACCCTCCCCTTTCTTTTTCCTTGTTATATCTATATATATGTATGCATGGATTGTTTGTTAAAAAAAACAACAAACCCTAGCACCTAGAGGAAGGCGACAGTAGCCCCCCCCTCTCACGATCGCAAAACCCTACAACTTCCGGATTGATTCCAATCTTGTCCCGGTTCGCTAATCATCATCGTTTCAAGGTTAGGGTTTAATTGTTTTGCGATTCACATTAGGGTTTGTGTAATCTTGATTATGATTATGTGTAATGGTATGATTATTAGTATGAAAAGTGTTATGATTTATGATTAGTTCGGATTATTGTGCGAATCTTTGCGATTGTGATGTTATATTGAATACTAAAATCACAAGCTGCGTTTTAGCGATAAAGATCATGTTATATGATTAGGGTTTGCATGAATGTTGATATACATGATGATATTTGACAAGTAAACCTGTTGTTAATCATTATTATTAAGCGTCATGATGGTTTAAGCATGTTCTAATGCGAGAAAAGCCGAAAACAGTTTGCTGAATGACATTTACAGCCAACTTCAATTGGCTGTAACCTGATCATTATTTATCGAAAAGTGGAATTTCTGAAATCTAAAACGTGTATTTTTGAAAAGTGCTTCTGATGGCACTGGATTCATATTTTTCTGAGGTCGTTTGCTATTTTTACGTGGTCATTTAGTGCAGCAGCTGAAGCTGTGTAAATTCTAAAAAATTTGCTAGTTGTTTATTAAGTCGGATCTCATAATATGTAGGGGGTTGGTTCACGAAATTTGTACAGTAACTGGAGACGGGAATTTCCGGAAATCTCCCACTGGAATTTTGTTAATTGGACGAACGATAATTTTTAAATAATTTTTCCCGTGGACTGCAGTCGGAAAGCAACGAATCTGACTGCAGCCAGGTATATAAATGTTTATAAATAATTGGTAAAGCGTTAGGACTTGAAAATTTTACATAAAATTCTACTGTTTAGTTGACACTTCCTGTAAAAAAATTGGAATTTTTGGAACGTTGGAACTATTTTATAAAAATCCTCGAAAACAGCCCAGTTATAAGCGTACAAGCTGAAACATGATAACTTGCGTTTGTGTGTACCAAAGTTTTGTATGAGTTAATCTGTGTTTATGACAAGTTGGTTTGATCATTATTTTGGTATGATGATACTTTGCATGCATGAATGTGTTTTCGAATTGGTTATTACGTGTGCTGCACTGTGTGTTAGTTATGCGTAGGGTTTTGTATCAGTGTGTTCACACACTAACTTTAAATCGGTTGGCATGTTAGGACGCGATTAGCGGTTCCATCATTTGCTTCTTTTGTGTTATGTTTTCGAATTTAAGGTGAGTTCACGGCCCCTATTTTATCCGGTTTTGAACAACAGGGGAGAAACATGTATACGCTCTAAAACTCTATCTTTTACGTTATGCGAAATTGACGTCGTTAAACTATTCGGTAACTAAGTTAATGTTAATGTACGTTATGGTCACTAAGTAGCTATATCACAGAAGTCCTCAACCAACTCTCGGATCGTTAGTATTGAGTTAGATAGCAGGGAAATTATAAGTAGTACTACTGGGCCCAACAAGCCCCACCCGAGCTAGTCGCGCTAGCCGACCGGGAATGGTCAACCTGTGATTAATTTGGCCTAACTTTCGCCATGGTCAGTGATAGACCTGGCAACACTTAGGCAACAACAGTCAGCTTCGATCGCGAACTCTTATGTGACATAACTTTAGGCTCGCTACCTACATGTTAACATTGAACTTAATTACGAACCAACATTATTATTCCGGGTTAGGAATAATGGAACTATATCGTTATCCTGGGTTAGGGATAACGGGGAAAACAAACTTTTAAACAGAACTTTGGAACTTATAAAAACCTGTGAACTCACTCTTCTTTAATGCTGACACTTGTTTCTTTACATGTTTCTCAGGACGCTAGGAGCGCTAGGTGCACTCACTTGCATTTGATCAAGACATTTTTATCTAGTCTTATTTACGAATAATGTTTGGGATTTTTTTGGTTTTGGCGTTTATGTTGGCGCCCGTTACTTTACTTTACTCCAATGCTTCCGCTAAACTTTGAAACTAAGACATTTTGAAAATGACTATGAATGGTTAAACAAATATTTTTGGAAAACATTTAAATAAATCATATAGAGTCGTTCAATATTACTAGTGTCTCAGATTCTGGTTTGATCACACGCCTCGCGTTAAAACTTCGCAAGTGGAAATTGAGGGTGTGACATATTGGTATCAGAGCCTCCAGCTATAGAGAACCAGGTTTGCATTAAAAGACCTAAACTATGGCTGTTACATGACACTAGACTTAGTTGGCACCGAACTGTGATATCTTGTTATGTGTTACGCTACAATTGTTTATGTGATATATATATATATATATGTATGTATTTTGGTACATACGCAACACGTAACTAACTACACCAACCCAGCAGGCTATGTCATCATCATCATCCAACAAATCTCGCCAATCAAGGGCGCCGGGGAAGGCACCCATGGTCGAACTCGCACCACCTCGTGGCGTGGAGACACGCTCAGCTGCTAGGAAAAGACTCGCTCTAGGAGGGGAGTCGTCCTCCCGTTCGACCACCGCTATACCGGTCGAACCGGTCAACTCGTTAGGAGTAGGGGACGATCTACTTAGGGATATGTTAAGGAAACAACAGGAACAGCTAGAGAGAATGCAGGAGACTATCGAAGCAAAAGGATGGATGATACGTCAACTAACTGGTAAAACTGGAAAGCTCGAGGAAGAGCAATATGAGAATAAGAGAGTTCGAAACATTTTAGCTAAGTTTCTTCGTGCTGAGCAGCTGAGGGCTAACTGGCTCAAAGACAGAGTTCTTGAGTCCAGTTGGAGGATTCAAGAACTGGAGCAGAATCAAGCACCTGTCCCAGTACCCGCACCAGCACCGGCCCCTCCAGCGCCGGTAGAGGACGAAGAGGAGGATCCAGAGGAAGACCCGGAGGAAGAAGAGCCGGAATAGGACCCGGCTATTGAAGCTAAAAACGCCGCAGAGGATGACGGCAATGATAGCGACTTGGGAGATGGAGACGTAGAAGACTAACTCGTCTCGCCAATCCCCGTTTTGTTTCCTTTAGTTTGTTTGTTTCCACTTATGTTTGAACTTGAAATTTTATAATTAAACTGAGATGTTTGGTTGGTATTTTGTGAGACATTGCAATTTATTTAATCGAATGTTCCTTTTGATTGTTTAAATTGTCGGGTTGACATAATTTGTGTGATTATTGAAGTGTGGAATATGATAACTATATTGGATATATATACTTATCGGTGTGTATTTGTGTTTTCTTGCGAAGATCTGAAATGGCAAATGGTCGTCGCGGAAATATCAACATGTAAACTGAAGAATTGGCCGCATTAATCCAAGAACATGTGAATGCTGCTCTGGCAGGTGTTCAAAACCCACCAGCAGGAGGGGGTCTTAACCCCTACAAGATGTTCCTCGATGCAAAACCGAGCAAGTTCACGGGTGTTGAAGGACCCATAGGACTGGTCCATTGGATTGAAAAGTCTGAATCGGTGTTCGAGATGTGCAATTGCCTTGAGGCCAATAACGTCAAGTATGCTGCCTCAACGTTGGAAGATGGGGCATTAACCTGGTGGAACGCACAAGTCCAAATGCGTGGACTTGTTGTGGCGAACGCAATGGCCTGGACCGAGTTTAAGGCCCTAATCAAGGAGGAATACTGTTCGCGGGACAGAGTTCAGCAGTTGGAGCAAGCGTTATGGAACCACAAGTTGGTAGGGTCTGAAATTGAAGCATACATGGCCAAACATCATGATCTGGTGTTCCTATGTCCTGATCTGGCTAACACAGTCGAAAAACGACTTGAGTTTTATCTTGGGGGTCTGGTCCTTGAGATCCAGGGCATGGTAATGTCTAGCAACCCTACGACAGAGCATCAAGCGATTAAGCTGGCGCATAAACTCACCGATAAGGCGGTGGAGCAAAGGAAGTTGCCACCTCGGGGTGCAACCGAAGTTGTCCCTGATAACAAAAGAAAATTTGAAGACTCACCTTCTCGACAGTCTTCGTCAGCCCAATCACAACAAGGAAACCAGAAGCGGTCCAACAATTTCAACAACAATCGGGGTCACAATAATCAGTCTGCCAACAACACCCAGAACTCAAGCGGCTATGCGGGTCGAAAGCCACAATGTAATCGTTGTAACCTCCATCATCACGACCCTTGCGCCGGAAATCGCTGCCAACAATGTGGCAAAGCGGGACACGCGGCAAAGGATTGTCGCGGGGAAATCATGTCTCGACAAAATCAGAATCAGCACCTGGGTCAACAGCAAGGTAATAACCGGGGATGCTATCAGTGCGGTAGCACTGCCCATTTCAAGCGAGACTGCCCGCAGCTTTGCAACAACAACAACAACAATAACAATAACAACAATGGCAACAATGGAAATGGTGGCACAGGAGGTGCCAAAGGTCGTGCATTCACGCTGGGCCGCGGAGAGGCCAGAAACGACTCGAATGTGGTCACTGGTAAGTTTCCCCTTAACGATCATTTTGCTACTGTACTTTTTGATACGGGTGCAGATAAGAGTTTTATATCTAAGTCTTTTAGGAAGAACCTAAATCTCACGCCTAAACCCCTAGAGACCCCTTACGTCATAGAACTAGCCGATGGTAAATCTGTAGATGTGACCCATTTAGTAACTGGCTGTCAACTTAAACTCGCGGGTCACACCTTTACCATTGATCCGATGACAACTACCCTGGGTAGTTTTGACGTGGAATGGACTGGCTATCCGACGTCCGAGCTGAAGTTCTCTGTTAAAGCTATCCGTATTCCGCTCTCTAACAACAAAGTCTTGATGGTGCAAGGCGAGAAGGCAGGCGCCGTCACAAACATCATCTCTTACATGCAAGCTCAGAAGTATCTTCGGAGAAAGAACTCCTTCGCTTTGCTCGCACTGGTCACCGAGCAGCCTAAGGACGAGAAGCGGATTGAAGATATCCCCATCGTCCGTGACTTTTCCAATGTGTTTCCAGAGGAGTTACCTGGTCTTCCACCACATCGACAAGTGGAGTTTGAAATCGAATTGGCGAACCATGCGGCTCCTATCGCCAAGGCCCCGTACCGCCTAGCTCTAGCAGAGCTGCAAGAGCTGTCTACCCAACTTCAGGAATTCTTGGAAAAAGGATTTATCAGACCCAGTACTTCGCCATGGGGAGCTCTAGTCCTTTTTGTCAAGAAGAAGGACGGGACCTTCCGCATGTGCATCGACTACAGGGAACTCAATAAGGTTACCGTCAAGAACCGATACCCATTACCTCGCATCGACGATTTTTTTGACCAGCTTCAAGGGTCAAGCTACTACTCCAAGATTGATCTACGGTCCGGTTATCACCAGTTACGCGTCAGGGAGGGGATATCTCCAAGACGGCATTTCGCACTCGGTATGACCATTATGAGTTCTTGGTCATGCCCTTCGGTCTCACCAACACACCCGGGTGTTCATGGACCTCATGAACCGCATGTGTAAGCCATATCTCGACAAGTTTGTCATCGTGTTCCTCGATGATATACTCGTCTACTCTAAGGGTGAAGAAGAACATGCTGAGCATCTACGCTTATTGCTGGAACTACTTCAACAGGAGAAACTATATGCCAAGTTTTCGAAGTGTGATTTCTACATTCGGGAAGTTCAGTTCCTCGGGCATATCGTGAATGAAAAGGGTATACACATTGATCCCGCCAAGATCGATGCTATCAAGAACTGGGAAGCACCCCAGGACACCGACAGAGATCCGCCAATTTCTGGGTTTGGCTGGTTACTACAGACGTTTCATCGAGGGATTTTCCAAGATCGCACAACCGCTTACCACTCTCACCCAGAAGGGCACCAAGTATGCTTGGGGTGACAAGTAGGAAGCAACATTCAATTACTGAAGCAGAAACTTTGCAGTGCGCCCATTTTGTCCTTGCCAGAAGGGACAGATGATTTTGTGGTATATTGTGACGCTTCCATTCAGGGATTAGGATGTGTACTCATGCAACGTGATAAGGTCATCGCGTATGCATCCCGACAATTGAAGGTTCATGAGAAAAACTACACAACACATGACCTTGAATTGGGAGCAGTTGTGTTTGCACTTAAGATTTGGAGACACTATATATATGGAACAAAGTGCACAATCTACACGGATCATAAGAGCCTCCAGCATATCATTGACCAGAAGGAGTTGAACATGCGACAGCGTCGCTGGGTCGAACTCCTGAACGATTATGAATGTGCCATTCGGTATCACCCGGGTAAAGCTAACGTGGTAGCCGATGCCCTCAGTCGGAAGGAGCACTTGAAACCTCGTCGGGTACGAGCACTACAGTTCACAATTCATTCTGAGTTACCCGAACAGATACGCGACGCGCAGCTAGAAGCAGTTAAGGAAGAAAACATCAAGGCCAAAACTGTGGGAAAGATGGGACGCGATTGGGAAGTGAAACCCAATGGTGCCGGTATTTCATGAATCATATATGGGTACCTCTCTACGGAGACCTCAGGAAGCTAGTTATGGACGAAGCTCACAAATCCCGATACTCTGCTCATCCTGGTTCGGATAAGATGTATCAAGACCCTAAAGCCGCATACTGGTGGCCCAACATGAAAGCGGATATAGCCACCTACGTGAGCAAGTGTTTGACTTGTGCGAAAGTCAAGGTGGAATACCAGAAGCCATCAGGGTTACTTCAACAACCTGAGATCCCAGTGTAGAAATGGGATCAGATCTCAATGGACTTTATCACTAAACTCCCGCGAACTCCGGGTGGCTGCGATACCATTTGGGTAATCGTGGATCGTCTAACTAAGTCTGCACACTTCCTAGTGATCAAAGAAACAGATAAGATGGATAAGTTGACTCGCATCTACATTAAGGAAGTAGTTTCTCGGCACAGGGTGCCAACCTCCATCATCTCAGACAGAGATGCTCGTTTCACGTCCAACTTTTGGCAGTCACTTCAGAAAGCGTTGGGTACACGCTTAGATATGAGCACAACTTATCACCCTCAGATGGATGGTCAAAGTGAAAGGACCATTCAGACCTTGGAAGACATGCTTAGGGCGTATGTGGTAGACTTCAGGAACAGTTGGGAAATCCATCTTCCTTTAGTGGAATTCTCGTATAACAACAGTTACCATACGAGTATTCAAGCGGCACCGTTTGAAGCATTATACGGTCGCAAATGTAGATCACCGGTCTGTTGGGCAGAAGTCGGTGGCAGTCAATTCACAGGTCCTGAGTTGATACTTGAGGCTACTGAAAAGGTTGTGCAAATCAGAAACCTCATGGCAGCGGCACGAGATTGACAGAAAAGTTACGCTGATCAACGACGCAAACCGCTCGAATTTCAAGTAGGCGACCGCCTCCTACTGAAAGTGTCACCCTGGAAGGGCGTAATTTGTTTCGGAAAATGAGGCAAACTAAACCCACGGTACGTAGGTCCATTTGTGATTTCGAAGCGTATCGGGCCCGTAGCTTATCAGTTAGACCTTCCTACCAAATTCAGTGGAGTTCACAACGTTTTCCACGTGTCCAATCTGAAGAAGTGCCTATCGAAGGCACAGCAAAATACCGATTGTCAACGTTCGTTGGGACTCTAAGCGTAGACCGGAGTTCACGTGGGAAAGGGAGGACCAAATGAAAAGCAAATACCCACACCTTTTTGCAGCTGAGCAGCAATCTCACGTTACCACCAACTAAATTTCAGGACGAAATTCTTTCAACATGGGGATGATGTGACAGCCTGGGAATTTCTTGTAGCATTGCTAACAAACTGAATCTTTGTGCGTTGCATTCTAAACCGCGTTTACTCAATTTTCGGGACAAAAATTCTTTCAACATGGGGATAATGTGACATCCCGGCTTTTCAGGTATCTTAAACGCGCTACTTCACGGTTATTCATTCCTACACTGATTTAATTTGGAGAATTAAATTACACGCTCGCAATAACTACGCTAACTTTGTGAATCTATTGGGTGAATTACGTGCTATGTGTTATTAGACGTTTGTAGATTTTGTAGATTATTATATCACGCTTTGATTTCGCAATTATTAGTTATAAAAAAAATATAATAAATAAATAGCCGAACCGAACCGAGCCGCGGAAAAGTGTCGACCTCACCTCCTTGCGGCCCAAGGAAATAACCTAAACTTGAGGCCCAAGCCACTTAACCCAACCCCCCCCCCCCATCGCGGCCGCACCCACCCTCCCCTTTCTTTTCCCTTGTTATATCTATATATATGTATGCATGGATTGTTTGTTAAAAAAAACAACAAAACCCTAGCACCTAGAGGAAGGCGACGACAGCCCCCCCCTCTCACGATCACAAAACCCTACAACTTCCGGATTGATTCCAATCTTGTCCCGGTTCGCTAATCATCATCGTTTCAAGGTTAGGGTTTAATTGTTTTGCGATTCACATTAGGGTTTGTGTAATCTTGATCATGATTATGTGTAATGGTAGGATAATTAGTATGAAAAGTGTTGTGATTTATGATTAGTTCGGATGATTGTGCGAATCTTTGCGATTGTGATGTTATGTTGAATACTAAAATCACAAGCTGCGTTTTAGCGATAAAGATCATGTTATATAATTAGGGTTTGTATGAATGTTGATATACATGATGATATTTGACAAGTAAACCTGTTGTTAATCATTATTATTAAGCGTCATGATCGTTTAAGCATGTTCTAATGCGAGAAAAGTCGAAAACAGTTTGCTGAATGACATTTACAGCCAACTTCAATTGGCTGTAACCTGATCATTATTTATCGAAAAGTGGAATTTCTGAATCCTAAAACGTTTATTTTTGAAAAACGCTTCTAATGGCGCCAGATTCATATTTTTCTAAGGTCGTTTGCTATTTTTAAGTGGTCATTTAGTGCAGAAGCTGAAGCTGCGTAAATTCTGCAAAATTTGATAATTGTTTATTGAGTCGGATCTCATAGTCTGTAGGGGTTTGGGTAACGAAATATGTACAGCGACTGGAGACAGGAATTTCCGGAAATCTCCCATTGGAATTTTGTTAATTGGATGAACGATAATGTTTAAATAATTTTTCCCGTGGACTGCAGTCAGAAAGCGACGAATCTGACTGCAGCCTGGTATATAAATGTTTATAAATAATTGGTAAAGCGTTATGACTTGAAAATTCTACAGTTTAGTTGACACCTCCTGTAAAAAAATTGGAATTTTTGGAACGTTGGAACTATTTTATAAAAATCCTCGAAAACAGCCCAGTTATGAGCGTACAAGCTGAAACATGATAACTGGCGTTTGTGTGTACCAAAGTGTTGTATGAGTTAATCTGTGTTTATGACAAGTTGGTTTGATCATTATTTTGGTATGATGATACTTTGCATGCATGAATGTGTTTTCTAATTGGTTATTACGTGTGCCGCACTGTGTGTTAGTTATGCGTAGGGTTTTGTATCAGTGTGTTCACACACTAACTTTAAATCGGTTGGCATGTTAGGACGCGATTAGCGGTTCCATCATTTGCTTCTTTTGTATTATTCTAACCGCAAGTGAGTTCACGGCCCCTATTTTATCCGGTTTTGAACAACAGGGGGAGAAACATGTATACGCTCTAAAACTCTATCTTTTACGTTATGTGAAATTGACGTCGTTAAACTATTCGGTAACTAAGTTAATGTTAATGTACATTATGGTCACTAAGTAGCTATATCACGGAAGTCCTAACCAACTCTCGGATCATAAGTATTGGGTTAGATAGCGGGG
The DNA here is from genome assembly GCA_947069175.1 of Scalesia atractyloides. NCBI lineage: Eukaryota > Viridiplantae > Streptophyta > Magnoliopsida > Asterales > Asteraceae > Scalesia > Scalesia atractyloides. The sequence continues at coordinate 23,747,783 of CAMTDV010000029.1, read as the reverse complement.
AAATTATAAGTAGTACTACTAGGCCCGACAAGCCCCACCCTAGCAAGTCGCGCTAGCCGACCGGGAAATGGTCAACGGGTGATTAATTTGGCCTAACTTTCGCCATGGTCAGTGATAGACCTGGCAACACTGAGGCAACAACAGTCAGCTTCGATCGCGAACTCTTATGTGACGTAACTTTAGGCTCGCTACTTACATGTTAACCTTGAACTTAATTACGAACCAACATTATTATTCCAGGTTAGGAATAATGGAACTATATCGTTATCCCGGGTTAGGGATAACGGGGAAAATAAACTTTTAAACCGAACTTGTGAACTTATAAAAACCTTTGAACTCACTCTTCTTTAACGTTGAAACTTGTTTCTTTACATGTTTCTCAGGACGCTAGGTGCACTCACTTGCATTTGATCAAGACATTTTTATCGAGTCTTATTTACGAATAATGTTTGGGATTTTTTTTGGTTTTGGCGTTTATGTTGGCGCCCGTTACTTTACTTTACTCCAATGCTTCCGCTAAACTTTGAAACTAAGACATTTTGAAAATGACTATGAATGGTTAAACAAATGTTTTTGGAAAACGTTTAAATAAATCATATAGAGTCGTTCGATATTAGTAGTGTCTCAGATTCTGGTTTGATCACACGCCTCGCGGTAAAACTCCGCAAGTGGAAATTGAGGGTGTGACAGCTGCTATCAAGTTGTCATTACCTGATGGCATCAAACATACATTCAAGCGTTACACTACATCAAAAGAGACATGGGATGCCCTAGAGAAGAGGTATGAGGGCAATCCCGATGTGAAGAAGAACAAGGTTGATCTTCTGAAGAAACAGTTTGCTGTGTTCAAAGCAATGAGATATGAATCCCTGGAAGATATTATCACTCGATATTATCATCTAATGTCAGAAATAGACAATTATGACATAGAGGGATACACAGATGTGGAGATAAACGACAAGTTGCTGGATGCTTTACCTGCAAAGTGGGATATCTACACGTTGATGATAAAAGGTGAAGCTGATTATGAAAAGAAAGACTTGGAAGAGGTTGTTAGGAAGTTGAGAGCTTATGAGCTCAATATGAAGAGGAAGGAAACGGGTTATGACCAGGTTCAAGATCCGAGGATTTATAAAGGTATTACACCTTCATCTTCCAACAATGCTTCTAGTGACACGGCAACTACGTTTCTCTCATGTGAGAATGAACAGATAGTGACAAATTCTGATGGAGAAGTATGTTTCGTTGCTGCTTCAGGAGGCTCGTCAGGGGATAAGAGACAACAATCAAGTAACAGCAGTTCTAAGTCTATGCCTCTGAGTGTCAAAAGTGTTGAAGATCACCTAGCATTGCTTGCTTCTTTTATTGCTTCCTACGAGAACTACATTCAAGGAAAAATATCTGATCCTGCTACGTTTGATGAAGATTATGAAACAGATCGACCCTGATGACTTAGAGGAGATGGATTTGCAATGTTAGATGGCCATGATATCTAGAAGGGTGAAAAGGTTCATGAACAGACCGAGCAGGAAGTTCGTTGGAATGAGTGTGGGCTTTGACAAGTCGAAAGTGAAGTGTTATAATTGTCACAACTATGGACATTTCGCTAGAGAGTGTCAAAGAGCAAAGTCTGAATCACGTTCTAGTTCATCCTTTCAAGATTCTCCTGGTCATGGTTCAAGCAATAGGAATACATCAAAAAACACTGGATCACAGGCCCCGGTTACTGCCAGAGAGGGTTCTTATGATTGGAGTGTTCATCTGGAGAGTGATAACAACGCCTCACAGGCGTTCATGGCTGAGATAGCTCCTGTTGTTGATGAAGAAGTGAAAGCTGATGTTGAGGGAGATCAAGAGAAGGTAGCTGAAAAAGCTGATGGAGAACAGAATACCACAGAGAAGAAGATGGCTGCTGATTTTGCTGCTTACATGGCTGATCTAAGCAACTCAACGTGCGAGGTATGTTCTACCTCTGGTAGTTTTGTTTGTTTAAAATGTTGTGAACTGCAAAGTGATGTTGACAAATTAACACAACAAAACCAAAGTCTGGCTAATGAGCTCTCGAACTTAAAAGAATCACACTTTGTCGTAAAATGAAATGATTCATTATAGTTGAAGAAAATTAAAGGTTATGAAGAAGAAATTAATATTCTAACCTGTACGCTTAATGAAAAAAATTCAAGTTATTGACTTAGCTCATGATACGATGAGTGAGAAAACAAAAGAGGTTTCTGAAAAGTGCAAAGAGTTGTCTGAATCACAACTTAAAATTTGTGAGCTTGAAAAGAAATTAAATCAATTCATAGATTCATCTTTTGTCATGAAACACATGATGAATGGTCTGAAGAAGAGTAATGACAAGACTTGTGTGAGCTTCAAAGGTTTGAATGAAGTTCCATCACCACTTGGTCATGACTATTCTTTCTTGCCAGATGAAGAAGAGCTCAGACTTTGTGTCAACTACACCTGTGAGTTCCACATCAGAGGATGTTGATGTGACTGAAAATGCCAAGAAGGAGAATAACAGAGACACTGTTTTGAAAACAAAGAATACATACCCTAAGAATTAAAAACATTTTTTTGTTAAAAAGGTTGATTTTGTCAAAGGGAATGACATGAATGAAGAGGTCCATGTTATTACTAAAGAGTCTAATGTGCAGTTTACTAAAAATAAAAATAAAGAAAAATCAGAAGTTAAGAAAACTAAACAAGATCCTTCTAAGGCATCATCATCATCACCTGATGAACCTAAGCAAGAGGCTTCAATTAAGAAGTCTTCGGCTAGAAAATCGTGTTTCAAATGTCATGAAAAAGGACATGTAGCCAGCTGCTGTCCTAACAAAAAGAGTGAAGCACAGGTATATGAGAGGAAGAGAGAAAAATCACCAGAGAAAAATGGTGATGGTGAGAAGAAGGTTAACTCACCAAAAATATCTGCTACCAAGCAACAGAGTGTTGCTGTTGGTGTAGATAAGGCTGAAAAAGGAACTCACCAAGTTCCTCGTTTTCTAAGAAATCAACAAAGATTTCAGCCTGCATCTACATCAGGTAGATATGATAGACCTAGAAGTAGTTCACCAAGAATGAATAACTTTAATGGTCCATCAAATAATTTCAGAAGTCAAGGTCAATATCAAAATCGATACCAGAATGTTGGTAATCGAATTTTTTATAAACGATGGCTTTAGAAATTATCATCATCAAAATTCATGGAATCAAAATCATAATTTCCAAAGGTCGTAAAGTCCAAACTTGGTTAGGAAACCTCAGGACCATAGACCTAGTGGAAATCAAAAACCATTTCCATTAATAGGTCTAAGATCTAAGACTCTGTTAGGAGTGATGGATACTGGATGGATGTTCCTATGATTAATGAATCTGGAAGACCCAAGACCATTAAGGCTTGGGTCCTCCAATCTAACTAATTTTGTTGGGTGGTGCAGGAGCTGCTAAGGAGGATTATCAACTTGTGGTATGTTGATAGTGGCTACTCCAGACACATGACGGGGGATGTGAGGCTGTTGATAGAGTTTGAGAATATAGATGGTGGATATGGGAATTTTGCAGGTGCTAAAGGGGGGCACATTACCGATCGAGGAAAAGTGACAAACGGGAAGATCACACTGGACAAAGTGAACTATGTTGAGCAGCTGAAGCACAATCTGATGAGTGTGTCTCAAGTCTGCGACAAGGGTCACTCGGTCCACTTTACAAAGTCTGAAGCTTTGGTGTTGAAACCTGGTTTGGTGATACCGGATGACTGGATAGTGATGATAGCGACAAGGAGAAACGACACTTATTTCATGGACATGGGTACTAAGGATTCTACGTCTGTGGTGGCGTGTTTACTATCAAAAGCATCTGAGGCTAGAGTCTTTGTTGTGGCACAGACGCAGGGCCCACATCCACACCAAAAAATGAATTATATTATTAAAAATGGTTTAGTGGAAGGGGTGCCAGTGCAGAGGTTTCACGTGGAAGATAAATGTCTTCCATGTCAAAAGGGAAAACAACATAAGAAACCTCATAAGTGTAAAACAGTAAATTCCATACATGCCCCTTATGAATTACTTGTAGGTCCACATGAGGATCAAGTTAAACCATTCCTTGTTCATGCAACACACATAAGAATGCGGAATCCAAGTATGCATGCAAACCAAAGCAAAGTAAGAACATGGGATAACCAAAGATTCACTATCTTGATTAAGATATGAGAACCAGTACAAACATACACAAACAATGCTCATACGACTCAACAAACTGCCTGCGTTCTTGTGTCTTCGTCTGCACCAGAAACGTCAATAGAGAGATCCCACCAAAAGATCAACAAAGTTAACAGTGCAACCAAGAGCTAACCTTAACTGAGAGGTGCATGTCTGTTATATAGTGTCCATGCTGGTCATCCATATGAAATTGGTTCATACGGAGCAACTGGTTCGTACGGAGCAACCAATTTCGTACGAAGCAACCAATTTCGTACGGAGCAACTGGTTCATTCGGAGTAACCAATTTCATACGGAGCAACTGGTTCGTACGGAGCAACCAATTTCTATGGAGCAACTGGTTCGTACGAACCAGTTGCTTCGTACGAAGCAATGACGTACACAAGACTAAACGGTATGCACACATGCACCCGTTTAACATATACTAACTAAGTTGTCGTACGAAACCAAGATAGAAGGATATCTTGATTTGGTCGACATGACCAAACTTATACAGACACTTGAGCAAAGACCATACAATTACAAATGTAACTAAGAACAAGTGACTATACAAAACTGTATCAACAAACTCCCCCTCGGATGTTGCTTGGTCTTCGGTCTTTGGTCTTCATACTTTGGTCTTCACACTTGAATGGCTTGGAGTATCAACAAACTCCCCCTTGAATGTTGCTTGTTGTGTTGAAAAGTGGTCAGCTATGGAAATTGATCTTCTTGATTCACAGCTTGCATTCATGTTTTGTGTTTATTCCCGTAACTTGTTTTCTTCAAACTTGTTCTCTTTGTATTTAGCTTGCTTGGATACTTCATCTGCACACACAACAAGACTAATCATGTAATGAAACAACTGTAGGGATGCAATCAACCTTAGAGAATTTTCGTTTGAAAATCTCACAAAGCATTGATTTTAAACAGAATTAGCAAACGACACACATGAGCCCATCTTTCATTCAACTACCAACTGACAATGCCTTAAAAGTTTTTAAGATTGTTTAATTTTAAATTGTTAAACTTTAAAGCTTGTCAACTTCGACTATTTATGAAGATTCAGTTGTTTTCCAGCTTACAATCAGGATTTCAGGTAGGATAGACTTGAGTTCCAATATCGGTTAACCAAAAATAAACTAGAAGAAAAATCTTTTTGGTATTTTGCAAATTTTTAAAGGTAAGGACGGAAAGCATCAAATAAATAGTTACAGACATTCTTTATGCGAATTTCAAGGGTAAGAGAATCATATTAGTATACGGTTCTGTCAAGACACACTTGTTGTTTGATTAGATAGTATTAAGATAAGTATCCTATAACAATTATTGGTATTGTTGTCCACGTAAACTCAACTTATCAGATGTAATCGTGGTTAGGGGATACGATTAATGTATGATTTATACTTACCGACCGGTGTTCATCCACTTCAAGACACATTCCCGTATCAAGATATGCACGAGAGAAAATCTTACCGGTGAGTATACTGCTTTATCATCTGTTTTGATGTATATATGATGTGAGATACTCACTTATTTGATTGAAAACAAGCCCTATGTGATTAAATCACTTATGGATGAGGAACTTGATTTTCATATGCATGTAGGGCACAGGAGTAAGTCCATGAACAGGTTAGTACCATCGTACCGACAGAGAGACGAACTTAGCTCCCGCATAAAGCTTGTGATATTTTATCACTTATTTTGGGGATGTGATATTTTTTATCACTTATTGATGGTCGTATGCAGTATGTACACGTATGTATGATATCATGGAAGTTCTAGACTTGCGTCACCGTTATTTTTTGGATAGAAGATTCAACCATGATACCTAGATGATAAGTCAGCATAAAGACCGTATATCTCAGAACCTCGGCACTCTATCAAACGAAATTTCGGTACCAAGACATATGCCAATGAATGGTTCCCACCTGGTCTTTAGTCAATTATGTTTATATCGCCCTGTTTACACTTTAAAATGATTGTGAGCCTACCGATACATCGAATATAGAGCTACTTATCATTTTTCATTTTAAGTTCAAAGAGGTTTTGACAGACCACTAATTTGCTATCATTTTCTCTTTTCTCGCCAGGAAACTCATTTTTGTTTTTCTCATGTTTTTGTATTTTTCTGATTGGAAATTTACTCCCCCTACAATGCAAAAAGTAGATTTAGACAGTTAAATATACCTTTTTGGATTGTCTTTGAAGAAAAATATTTAGAAAAATGATTTTCCAATGTGGATTAACTAATGTTTTACCTCGATGCTATTTACCAAAATTAATATAAAAAATTGGTTTATCAAGATTTGGAAAAATGAGTTGACATGTTGGTAATCGGTGTGAAGCAACAACATTGATGAGTTTCATATTGAAACAATCACGTGTAAGGTGATATTCTGGATCAATGTGTTTGGTCTGGAGAGCAAAGGTCTTCGTCTTTCTCCTTGAGAAGTAGTGTATGGTTGTTCAAACCATGCCAAGGCATCCGCACACCTAGTAGATTTGTTCAAATAAACACATTTTCTTCAATCACACCCTTGGAGAAATGTATACTGCACGATCATCTTGTAAGCTTTTTCTTGTGGAAGATATAAGATATGAATCTTTGATAATCTTCCATGGTGCTGCAGGCGCATACATTTCTATTGAAACTATCATGTGGATCTGATCCAAGCCTTAAACAAACAGAGTTTTGGTCGTTTTTCATCTTGTCGAAGTTATCAATTTCAAACACTAATTCTTTTCTTTCTATTCTCAACAAAGGCAACAACTCCTAGAGATACCAATGTTGTGGAGCCACATGTCGCCGATCTTGTGCATGGATGCTCTACTATCAATAATCCTAAGATTATCAATAGTTCCTCCTAGAACATCCTTCACACTCATCAAAGATTAGTTAGAGGTGAGGACCCGAGTCATTGTTGACTTTGGTCGTCCGACATCATCGATAATTGATAACTTATTTTTCTGATCATTCGGAATGGATTGTGCTCCCCCTGAAACAATGTTTGGTTTTGGTTTCCAAATCTGTTTTTGTTTTTCAGTTTTAATATTTGATTTTGTTTGGACAACCTTTGGTTTTAAAGCTTTTTCAACCACCTTTTGTTGTTTCTTTCTCTGTTTCATTTTTCTTTGTTTAACAAGACGAGGGTCCTGTTTTGGTGAAACAGATTTTGTATGGTAACGTTTACCATGGGGTGCATCAATCTTTGCTTTTCTTTTTGTAAGATATGGACAATTTTTGGTAATGTGTCCACACTTACCACACTCAAAACATGATCTCCGCTCAACAAACCTCGGAGTATGATGAGATTGACATCTTGATGATGAACTTCATGATCTTGAGGTACTTGGTCTTTCATCACAACAATGTGTGTGTTGTGTGTGGTTGTTCTGACTATTTTGCTTTAAAAATTTTCTTTGTTTAACAAAATCCATTTTGGATTTGTTTACAAAAGATTCAATTTTATCAGTCCCTCTGGATTTCACGAAGTTCATCTTTTGAATTTTCTTCTTGTCTCGGCTTTGTTTTCCCTTTTCTTTTCCTTGATTAGCATGATTTTGCTTTCGTTGATTGTCTTGAGGTTTCCAGTTTTTATTTCTATTTTCAGCTTTTAGGATAGGAGAACACGTAGTTATTACAATTTTCACGCTCGTATTTCCCAAAAACACACTAGTAGAATCTTCAACAACTTTATCAATCAAGGATTGATTGACATTTTTTATGGGAAATTCTTGGTTTGAGTAAACTTTGTCAGAACCAATCAACATATAAAGCAAATTCATGCTTTCACAGGTTTCAACATGAGCTTTAACATTCTTGACATTTTCAGTGACACACGGTTTTGTTGACGGATCACATAGAATGTGATTTTCGAGAGATATATTTTTCTCTTTTGTTACTGTGTTTGACTGTTTAGGTTTATCCTCAGCTGACTCGTTAGCCGAACTATCATAATCATCAATAATGGGAGAATTTTGATTATCCTGAGATTTTGAGTTATTGACGTCATCCGGTTGGTTTTGACTTGAAGATGTGCCCTTTGTGAACCCTAGACCAGGTTTAAACTCATCTAGATCCAAGGGAACAGTGGGTTCAAAATGTGGCATGTCTTCATCATCTGGCATTTTGGTGTAATTGTGCCTAACCGGAGGAGGACATGCCTGATAACCTATGCATTTTACATCACCTTTCTTCTTTTGAGCTTCGATGATGTGATCCAAAACATATCTTGAGTTGGAATAACTGTCCAACTTGAGTTTGATTGCGTCATGTTCACACTTTACACAGGCTAGATCCCTTTTTGTTTCTTCAAGCATGTTAATGTAATTGTTAATGGATGTTTGTTTTCTTAAAACATTCTTTAACAATTCAGAAACATCTTTCTTTAAAGTTTCAATTGTTGTTTTAAATTATTTTTCCTTTTTCTTAAGAGCTGTGTTGCCTCAGTGCATTTTGTTAGATCCACAATAAAGCTCTGATGATGTTTCTTCATGTGATCAAATTTACCTTACTATTCTAAGTATTTATCTTTTAAAAATATACATTTAAAACACTTAGACACAGTAGGTTTATCGAGACTTACCTGACTGGATTGACAATCCAAACGTGTCATGAAAGCTGCACGAAGTGTCGAAGATCTGATTGATGAGAGGTGGTTGGAAAATTCATCAGATGGTTCTTCAGTTTCAAGCTCTGAATCTTCTTTACTGCTATCTGTTGATTCAGTTTCCGTGACTACCTCATTTTCAGATTGTTCTCCACTCGATGTCGATTCTGCTTCATTTGAACTGATGTTGTCCCCTGAACTGTTGTCATTTCTGGATGATTCTACATCGTTACTGTTCTTTGCAATTTCGGCATATAATGCAGTTCCTCCTCCACCAATGTTTCCCAATTGAATTGACCAATCACAGTGTTCGTCAGCTTGAACCACTAATGCTCGGTTGGAATTGTTTGGGGGAACCATTACTCTTTCGTTGTTAGCAGCTTGATTTCTGGTAAACGAATATTGATTCCCTTGTTGTGGATGCTTCGTGCATTCTCTTTTAAAATGCCCTTTTTCCCTGCAGTTGAAACAAGTAACTTTTCTTTTATCAAAACCATATGGAGTATCCTTGTTACTATCCAGATCAGTTCTTTCGGTTTTTTCCATAAAATCTTTTGCTCTACGAACTGCACTTGCGAATGCCCATTTGATATCAATTAACACCATCTCTTCCTTATCAATTTGCGCACAGTCTTCACTGGTTAAGTTGACATTACCAATTTTACCAGCTACTAATCCACAGTAAGAACTTACCAACGTGTTCATAAGCTCCATATGTTCCCGTGCAACTTCCACACTTACCTTGGAAAGATTTGATGTATCTAGTCTGACGGTGTTTGAAGTTGAAGGTTGAGAATTTTTTCCATAGAAAGCTTGTTGTTGAACTTGAGGTGTAGCAACTTGCGGTTGAGGAAGATAGGCCTTTGGATCAAAAGTTCTTTCATAAGTTTGAGCACTTGTACCAACAGACTGATCAAATTTCACTGGAGATTCCCAAAAAGGAATTGTATTTGACACGAATGCTGTTTGAAGTTTTGGTTGTTGAACTGCACTTGTACTTGGTTTAATGCCACCAAAATACATTTCTGGATTTTGCTGAACCGGAAATCGTTAGCTTTGCGAATTTCTTCTTCATCTTTATTTTCAAGTTTCTGAATAAATTCGTAAATGCTGATCACATCCATCACACCTGTATGTTTTAACAATTCAATAAATTGATTCCACTTGGGTGGTAAGGCATCAGCAAAACTTGTAACAATCTCCTTTGTGATGCAAGAAACTTATACGAGTGCATCTCACTCATCAAATGATAGAAACGAGTTATCATATCATTTAATGTTTCATTTTCCGTAAAATAAAATCCTTCAAATTCCTTCTTTAAAAGATCATGTCTAACTTTCCTTGTTGCTGCGTTTCCTTCTTCTCTTATTTTTAATGCGTCCCACAAACTCTTCGTAGATGTACAGTGCATGAATTGATGATAAATGTCTCTGTGAAGTGCTTGTGTAAGAATTGGAAAGGCCTTCTTTTCAAGATCATAGTCCCTTTTATCATTCTCATCTAATTCAGCTAAGAATACTAAGTTTGAAACGATGTCTTCAAGAGATTCTCTGTATGGAGAAACAAAACATGTCCACAATTCAATATTCTGACCAAGAATATATGTATGAAAACGATTGTTCCATGAAGGGTAATCGTTCATGTGATTCAAGTTTGGTGGACGGTTGTTGCTCCCGGTTTCACTTTCGCAGAGAGAAGATTTTGAAGGTTTTGGTATTGGTTGTAACAAAAGCCCATTGACCAGCAGTAAACACGTTGGAGGTATCATCGATTTGGCCCACGAGGTTGTTCTTGACTTGTGGTACACTCCCAATCCCAAAGGATTAGAACTCATTACATTTTCTTGATTATGAAAAATTGAAAGGTTTAAAGTTTGAAAATAATAGTTCCCTCTTAAAATATTAACAATTTTGAAAATATTTGAAAAGCACACAGCTTTGAAAATCTAAAATACGAAAAACAAACAATAACAAAGATTTTTCGTACGAACCAATTTTTCGTACGGATAAGTGTTCTTCGTACGAGCAGCTTCGTGCGGATGAGTTCTTTATGCGAAACAACTTCGCACGGATGAGTTCCTTCGTACGACCAATCGTACGGATGAGTTCCTTCGTACGAACCAACTTCGTACGGATGAGTTTTCTGGTGAATTTCTTCTACAAATGTGTTCAACTTGAACAAAACAAAAGAAAATTTTAATGAAAACTTTCAGGATATAACAGATTTTAACCAAGTTTTAAGTTAGTTATCTATTCAAAACTTAAGTTTTCTGCTGGGAGTTCAAGAACACTCAAGAAACCTTCAAACTAGCTCAGACACAACACTAAGCTTGGTTTTGAACAAGGAAAGAGCCAAAGCTCTGATACCACTTGTATGTCCACCTGAGAATTAAGTTAAACCTATTCCTTGTTCATGCAACACACATACGAGTGCGGAATCCAAGTATGCATGCAAACCAAAGCAAAGTAAGAACACGGGATAATCAAAGATTCACTATCTTGATTAAGAGATGAGAACTAGTACAAACATATACAAACAATGCTCATACGACTCAACAAACTGCCTGTGTTCTTGTGTATTCGTCTGCACCAGAAATGTCAACAGAGAGATCCCACCAAAAGATCAACAAAGCTAACAGTGCAACCAAGTGCTAACCTTGACTGAGAGGTGCATGTCTGCTTATATAGTGTCCATGCTGGTTATCCGTACGAAATTGATTCATACGGAGCAACTGGTTCGTACGGAGCAACCAATTTCGTATGGAGCAACTGGTTCGTACAGAGCAACCAATTTCGTACGGAGCAACTGGTTCGTATGGAGCAACTGGTTCGTACGAAGCAACTGGTTCGTACGGAGCAACCAATTTCGTACGGAGCAACTGGTTCGTACGGAGCAATGACGTACACAAGACTCAACAGTATGCACACATGCACCCGTTTAACACAGACTAACTAAGATGTCGTACGAAACCAAGATAGAAGGATATCTTGATTTGGTCGACATGACCAAACTTATACAGACACTTGAGCAAAGCCGTACAATTACAAATGTAATTAAGAACAAGCGACAGACACAAAACTGTATCAACATTACTTCATATGGATCTCCTCGGTCAAGTGAACGTAAGGAGCGTAGGTGGAAAGTACTATTGTTTAGTTGTAACAGATGATTACTGACGATATTCATGGGTTTTCTTTTTAAGTACAAAAGATGAGACAGCAGAGATGCTGATAGATCTTTTTACAAAATTGGAAAATGTCCATGATGCGCGGATCAAGAGGATAAGGAGTGATAATGGCACGGAGTTCAAGAATCAAGTTCTGGATCTCTATTGTCTTCGCAAGGGAATTGAACATCAATATTATGCTCCTTATACACCTCAACAGAATGGAGTCGCTGAGAGGAAGAACAGGACGTTGATTGAAGCCGCAAGGACTATGCAATCTGATTCAAAGCTTCCAGTTCTTTTCTGGGGAGAAGCTGTGAACACAGCTTGTTATGTCCTGAACAAAGTTTTGACGGTTAAACGGTTTAACAAAACATGTCACGAATAATTGTTTAACCGAAAACCAAACTTAAAAGGCTTTAACCATTTGGATTACCGTGCACCATTGTGCGAAATAAAGATAAGCAAAAATTCAGTGAGGTAGCTAATGAAGGTTACTTTCTAGGCCATATGCCTGGAACACCGAATAAAAGGGTTTTTAATCTAAAAACTGGTAAAATTAAGGTTGTGTTTAACATGGAAATCACTAGTTATACACCTCAACAATCAACGAGTGGTCCTGCTATATTATATGATTATGCCAATGTGTTTAAATCATTTAATATTCCTGATGTTTCTAATACAGATGAGTCTCAAGTGATCCATATGGTGATCAGTGAAGATGGAGAGTGTGACTTCATGCCTAGATCGAGTATATCAATGACAGATGCTCCGGAAACTTCTTCCAGTGCAGCTCCAGAGGACTCTAGTGATAGTGAGTCTGAACCTATTCAGCGGGAGGATTTCACTAATCCATTTGCTAATGCTAATATTCAGGGGTAGGTTGGATCTAATCTGGGAGATAATCTGGTTGTTGACACCATTGCTACAACACGTGTACATAGAGATCATCCAGTTGAAAATGTCTTAGGTGATGCTACTACAGGTGTTTAGACGAGAAGAGGTGTGCTCGAAGGATCCTGTTTGTTTACTTCGATTCATGAGTGTTTGTATAGTTGCTTCATTGCCCAAGAGGAGCCGAAAATGTTCATATGGCTCTAAAAGACAATTGTTGGGTTGAAGCTATGCAAGAGGAACTAGCTCAGTTCAAGAAGTTGAAAGTTTGGGAGCTAGTTGACTTGCCTGAAGGAGAGAAAGAAATAGGCACCAAGTGGGTGTTTAAGTGCAAGAAAGACGACTGAGGGATCATAATAAGGAATAAGGCTCGGTTGGAAGTGAAAGGGTTCAATCGGTAAGAAGGATTGATTACAATGAAGTGTTTGCACCAGTAGCAAGGTTGGAAGCAATTCGTTTGTTCCTAGTTTTTGCCTCATTCAAGGGCTTCAATGTTTACAACTAGACGTGAAGAGTGCGTTTCTTTATGGGAAAGTCCAAGAAGTGGTGTATGTCTCACAACCAGACGGGTTTACTGATCCAGACTATCCTGATCGAGTCAATCGACTTGATAAGGCATTGTATGGATTGCATCAGGCACCTAGGGCTTGGTATGATTGACAGTACCCTTTTCATTAAAAGGAATAAGGAAGACTTTCTGCTGGTACAGGTATACGTAGATGACATCATTTTTGGGTCATCTGATGAGAACATTTGTCATGATTTCGAAGAGGTGATGAAGAGCAAGTTTGAGATGAGTGCAATGGGTGAATTATCCTACTTTTTGGGTTTACAAGTTGAACAGAAGAAGGATGGGATGTTTATTCATCAGAAAAAGTGTGTGTATGACATTTTTTCTCGTTTCAAGATGGAGGATTGCGCTACTTTCAATACACCTATCTGTGAGAATCACAATCTTGGTCAAGATCATGAGAGTGTGGAGGATGTTGATCCAACTCAATATAGGGCAATGATTGGTTCTCTGATGTACTTGACTGCTTCATGACCCGACATCATGTTCGCAGTATGTCTTTGTGCCAGATATCAAGCGAATCCAAAGGAGTCCCACATGAAAGCGGTAAAGCAGATTCTTCGTTACTTGAAAGGGAAACCTAAACTTGGGTTATGGTATCCAGCTGCTAGTGATTTGAAGTTTGTTGCTTTCACTGATTCGGACTTTGGAGGATGCAAATCTACAAGGAAGTCTACCACAGGTGGTTGTCAGTTCTTAGGAGGGAGGCTTGTCTCATGGCAATGCAAGAAGTAGTCTTGCATGTCTACCTCGACATGTGAAGCTGAATATATTGCTGCGGGTAGCTGTTGCTCTCAGGTTCTCTAGATCCAACAACAGGTGCGCTATTATGGTTTGAATTTCACTCGTACTCCTATTATGATAGACAATAATGCCACTATTTCAATCACAAACAATCCCGTAAAATACAGTCGCACAAAACATATTGACATTCGTCATCATTTTATATGGGATTGTGCTGAAAAGAAAGTGATTGAACTGCATCGAGTCGACATACTAGATAACCTAGCAGATCTTTACACAAAAGCATTTGACAGGGCTCATTTTGAACATTTAGTCGAACTTAACGGGATGGGGAATCCTGAATAACCAGTTTTCTATAAACATTTTTGTAAATAATTTACTTTTTTCAAAAACCGAAACATAAAAAATAGATAAAAAATATGAGTTTTACTGTGTGGACAAGAAGAAATGATAGTACATCAGCAAGTTAGACTGTCACACTGAAATTAAAATTAAATTGCTTAAGTGTGATAGCAGCTTCATCATATTATGTACCAGTAGACAAAAAAATGACATAATCAACTTACCTTGGTGATATAAACATAACGAACTGTGTATGAGTGGGTAACATATCAGTGGCGTATGGTTTTATAACCTTAAATCTTGCGTTGATAGATTGCCAAAATATAAGGTACATTCGTCGTCATTTTATACAGGATTGTGCTGAAAAGAAATTAATTGAACTGCATCGAGTCGACACACTGGATAACCTGGCAGATCTTTACACAAAAGCATTTGACAGGGCTCGCTTTGAACATTTAGTCGAACTCAACGGGATGAGGAATCCTGAATAACCATTTTTTCCATAGAAATAGTTTGTAAATTATTTACTTTTTCAAAAATTAAAAACAAAAAAAAATTTGAAAATCAAAAACATAAAAAAACAGAAAATCAAAAATGAGTTTTCACTGTGTGAAAAAGAAGAAATGATAGCATATTAGCAAGTTACACTGTCACACTGAAATTAAAAGAAAATTGCTTAAGTGTGATAGAAGCTTCATCATATGATGTACCCGTAGGCAAAAGGCATGAAATAATCAACTTACCTTTGTGATACAAATATAAAAGAACTGTGTATGAGTGGGTAACATATCAGTGGCGTATGGTTTTATAACCTTAAATCTTGCGTTGATAGATTGCCAAAATCTAAGGTTTTAGTTCTTTATATCGTTATTTCATCTGGGGTATCAAGGTTGTACTTCTGCTGCATCCAGATATATGCTGACCTAGGCAAAACCATGATATCTTAAAAGAGCTAAAATGCCAAATCCCAAAAATTGAAGAAGCTCTCCTAGAGAGTCATTCAAATGTGCAAATTTCATTATTCGTACCAAAATTTTGGTATTTGTCCTAACCCTCGTTGGATATTTTGGTCTCTTTACTGTACGAAAGTACTGACCTGATCACCATTAATCTAACGTTGTAATTCAAAAGATGAATTTCGGTATACTCACCGACTACGATGAATTTTTGTGCATACCTTGATCGCGGGGTATGTCCTGAAGTGGGACACACTAGTATCTCAGTATAAACCATCTAAACAGATCACGATGTAATGGTACTTGAAATGTTCATGGATTTTGTTTAAGTGGATAAACAATACTGGTAATCGTCTTGGACTGCTTTTCATGAATATTGTATAAAGAATTATCAAATAGTGTGAAAACAGTTTGATATTGCTGATATGATCTTCTTACCGGTGATACTCACAAAAATAGAGCGTTTATTATTTCGTTATTTACTTGCTTTCAGAAAATATAAAAATCCAAAAAGATTTCATTTTCTTGTAAATCCAAAAAGTTCAAAATTTTTATGATCTTGCAGGTTCATGGTGTCTTAAAAATTTTGAGTATGTTGGTTATAGTTGCGAAGTGCTTAATCTGTAATACAGTTTTACTATCTCTTGGATAATAATAATTTGTTTAACTTGTGTTGAAAAATTCTTATGGTTTCTCGAGATATTTGTTTTATAGTATACAGATTGTAGCAGTGTGTTGCTGAGAAGTTTGGTGAAGAGGAGTTTTGCTTGGATGCATGGTAGAACCTCCTTTCTACATTGCAGACAAAGTTGAAGAGTTTTGAAGATTGCTATGCAAGGACTAAACTGGAGTTTACTCAAACGCTAACGATTTCCAAGATTTGGTGATTAGATACATCAGCTTAGGGAAAGTCTGTTGATGACAGAAGCTATCCAAAGACCAACGTTTTTCAAAGATGTTGAAGATTGCAAGAAGACTGAAGACTAAGTTATTTTATGAAGCTATTGTCAAGGGGGAGTTTGTTGGTGCATATTTGTGACAACAGCTTAGATTTGGTCTTTGGATATCTTATAATTAGTAAAATGATAAACGGTTAGCAGGTTTAGTTTTGTAATAGTTAATTAGAAGTAACTGGGCTGAACTAGACACAAAAGAGAGCATGGTAGGCGAATTGGGCTTTAAACCCATTAGCAGTCCCTGTAGGAAACCCTAGCCCATGAGCATAACCTATCTCTATATATAGGGAGGTTGTGATTAGGGTTAAGGTTGCTCAGTTAGTTGTTCAGTGCTGAAAGAATTGCTTCAGAGAGATTGAGAGAAGAGTCTTGAATTGATTGTAAAACAATTGTGTTTGATAATCAATAGAAGACTGTTTAAAGGAATTCGTGTTCATGTTCTTGTGTTTTCTGTGAAATCTGATCTAGGGGATTCCGCACTCTAGGTTGGATAGACGATTCTGTCAAGATCCATAAGGACTAGGGGACCTACAAACCCACATTTACATATCTAATCAAATTTAACCATATTAGACACATTTAGGACAATGTGTAATTTAAGTGTGGGAGGGGGGGGGGTTGAATCGTTTGTCGTAAAACAAGTCTTACACAAAACTCTACTTGGAACCGTTAAAATACCCCAATTCTTTTTCAAAATAATTTTTTAATTTTGTTTTGTCTTGTTTTTAGTTTAAGTTAGAAAACCAAGTTCTAAAAATTTTTGTTTTTACAAGTTTACAACCTATAGCGCCATGATGAAAAGAACTATATAAGAAAAATATGTAAAATGGCATGACAAACTTTAAAAGAAAATTTTTGCATCTACATTTTGCACTTTTACCCCTTTTCCACAAATTGTGAGTTTTGAGCCTTTACCAGGTATTCAATTTCGTACCTTTACTAAATGTTCACTTTTCATTTCTTGCGTGATTGCCCCTATGGTTCTAACAAATCTAGAACTTGACAAGACCATACATTCCCGGTCCTTACCGACTAAACCAAATAAGTAAATGATTGAGTCATTAGGACTATAAACCCTTTTCGTTTCGACCTCATTTTCTTTCTATATCCCCATGAAAAGCAAAAAAAATATCCCTTAGTTAACCCCTTTGAGCCTAAAACCTCTTGTTTCAAAACCCGCAAAATACAAATTTTTGCTACAATCACCCATCACCGTAAACCTTTTTATTTTTACACCCTTTATTTTAGTAAAAAAAATTTTCTAATGAAATTTTTAAAAATGTGACCTAGTTATCTTATGGAATAAATTAAGCAAGTTCAAGAAGAATCCCTTGCTACAATCTTTAATTTGTATCCAGGTCACAAATAAACATTTTTTTTCAAAAGAAAACCGATATTTTTAAGCATTTAGCCGTTTTTCAAAATAAAAATCCCTACCCCTATCCAAAACCTATCATTTTAAAGGGCTCTTGATATTCATAATGATTATGTCAAAAAGAAGAAGGTTTGATTAGTTGTCAAGCATATGCCTAAAAATATATATTTTTCTTAAAAAGAGTTCTAAATAAATCATGTCGGATAGGATTATAAATAAAATAAAAACAAGAGTAAAAAAATCTTGGATTCTCGATACTCTAAAACAAGACCCAAAAAAAATTGTTCTCTACGTATTCCATTCGGGTGTGTAAGCAATAGGAAAATAGTTTTGCTTGAATACAAGCAAATATTCAAGTGTGGAGATATTTGATATGCACCAAATGCAACATATATATCAAATAAGGTATAAAATCACCCTTTTATGTATTAACGTTGGAAAAGTGTGTTTTTTGTATACTTTCAGTTTTCAAGATTAAAAGAGCTTAAATGTACAAAAGGAACAAATTAATGGCAAAATCAAATATAAATACAAAAGAAGAGAAGTTGACACATCATACCGACCCTACGAGCTTCACCCCAAGACCAAAACAACAAATCAAAAGACAAGCATGGGATTGTGCCACCAAGGCATGAGGTCGTACCCCACTCAAGATTCCATGAAGACAAATAGTAGGAGACAAGAGACATGGGGTCGTGCCCCATGGACACGGGCCGTGGTCAACTCCAAAAAATGAAAAATCTCCAATACTACATCAAGTGCAAGGCCACAGGGCCGTGCCTCTAATACACGGGCTGCGTGAGCATACAGACTGACAAGCTCATTAAATGAAGAAAGAGAAGAAGGAGATACGGGGTCATGCCCTTCGGGTACTAAGCCGTGAGAAAGGCATATTTCCAGCTATAAATAGGGGTGCTTGGTTCAATTGCAATCCATCCCTTGTCAAACCACTTCTCTCATACCCACCACCACAATACCACCATCATCAACCACATTCCTCCATTATCCATCTTTAGAGTGTGTAGTAGTCTTAGGATCCAAGGTTGATCATAAGAGTTTTTCTCAAACAAAGCCATGCTTGACTAATCTCTTACATCACTTGGTGAAAACAAGTCTTTTATGTATTACTTTTGATTTTCAAGCTTTGGTAAACTTTCTAATTTGGGTATGTATTAATGACTTTAATATATTGTTTTTATATTGAAAGTGAACTTTATTGTATCATTTATTCATGTTTTGTTGATTCACTTATTCGTGTCTTTACGGTCTATAAAAAGCGCTTCAACTGACTGGAAGGGGGTTAGAAGGGTGGTTTGGGTAAAGTTCTTGCCTTGCTTAGTGTATAGATACTGCAAGAACTTGATTCAATCTTAATAGGACTTCCCTTGAGGCAGATAGTGTCAAATCGGGGGAAGTAAGAACGGCTTGAATCCCTTATATAAAACTACTATTAAAAAAATTAAATCGGCCTTGCGGGATTGTATCCCTGCTGACTCAGACTAATATAGCCGAGGGTGGTGTTGCCTCCAAAAGAGGGACATGCATATTTTGCATTAATAAATTACTTAATTATCTTTCAATATTCCGGCCTTACGGGACTGTATCCCTGCTGACTCAGACCAATATGGCCGAGGGTAACGTTGCTTACAAAAGAGAGAAATGCCACTATAACTTAGATAATCTCTTAAAAAACGCAAAGTGCGGAAACTATCAAAGGAGACGTAAAAGATGAGTCGAACCAAATGATTATATCTTGTCTATTTGTTTTTTTTATAATTTTAGTTTCTTTCTTTATTTTTAATTATTAAATATATTTTCTCAAAAAAAATGGTTAGATTAGACATTGACGATATTCCGTTATTAAAAGCTTTTGTGTCCTTGGACGACCTCGGTATCTTAGGGTAATTATACTACGCCAACGATGGGTGCACTTTCCCTAGTGTGTTGTAGAGAGTGATAGTGTTATATCATGTTTTATAAATTTAAAGTTTGATAAACGAGTAAAAGTGCTTAAAAATATATAAAAAATCATCACACGCTCCACTCACGTCAACAAGCATGTAATACTTATAACAAGAGATATAGTTTGTCCCAAGTTATTTAAGAATGGTATACCCAAATGGTATTAACTAACTTTTGAAAAGATTAATAAGAGAGTCAGTTGATTGTATTTACTACTGAAAACTCACATATTTTCAAAAGACTAAGCGTAGTTACACAACACATACAGAATAGGCTGGAGCTACTCGGTCTTTAATTATTGGAATTTGCAACTTCACGGAAAAAACCCTATTAATCTCAAGTCTTATTTATGTCATTCGATCCGCCTGTGGATCTTTTAATACTAATAGCCTGTATAATTATTTGTACTTTATTTTCCAGTTTGTACTTTTGTATAATTTAATTTTAAATTCGCATCTTCCGCTATGCATTATGATTACCGGTATCAACCGTCATGCGTATACCTCTAGTCCGGGCCCACCGGGAAATCAGGGTGTGACAGGTTGGTATTATAGCCACGTTTGAGCAGATTAGGCACTATTCTTTTGTATGTAAGCTCAAATATCACAATTGCATACTCTATAGGAAATTTTGTGTCTAAAATCTTCTTGTAAGCATGTCGCCAAGGAGATGAGGAGTGGGAAACGGTCCCATGCGATGAGGACCATCACAACCCAAACAATTTCACTCCCACCATTCGGAGCATCCACAACACTCAAGCGAATCCCATTCATCATAGTCAACTAGACATTCATTCTCACACCACTCCCTTTCGAACCACTCTCACTCCCATCATACCAAACGCATTGCGCGTTTCATTAGGGGTCTAGCACCCGAGATGAAAGGAATGGTGAAATCCTTGAAACCTACTACATTTAGATCAATAGTGGATCAAGCTCTCTCACTAACTGAGGATGAAGTGAGATTGAGAATGATAAAATCGGAGGTTGACGGGAAAAGGAAGCGAGAGGATAACTACTTCTAAAACTCAAAGAAAGGAATGTTCAGTTCCAACAAGAGTCAATCTAGGTCCAACGAGAGTAGGAACGAATGCAAGAAATGTTGGAAGATACATTGAACCATGTCGAACTGAGCAGCAACAAAGGACGTGCGGCATATTGACATGAACGGAGGGTGTTATGATTTTTTGATATAATTTTGAAGCCCTTTTACTCGTTTATCAAGCTTTAAATTTATATAACATGATATAAAACTATCATTCTCTACAACATACTAGGGCAAGTGCACCCTTCATTGGCGTAGTATAGTGATAGCAAGATACTGAGGTCGTCCAAGGACACAAGAGTTTTTAATACCAGAATATCGTCAACGTCGAATCTAACCAATTTTTTTTAGATAAAAGATATGTAATTAAAAACAAAGAAAGAAACTAAAATAATAATATAAACAAATAAACAAGATAGAATCACTTTGTTCTGATTCATCTTTTACGTATCATTTGATGATTTCCACACTTTGGGTTTTCTAAGAGATTATCTTAGTTATAGTGGCATGTCCCTCTTTTGGAGGCAATGCTACCCTCGGCCATACTGGTCTGAGTCAGTAGGGATACAGACCCGCAAGGCTAGAATATTGTAAGATAATTAAGTAAGTTACTAATGCAAAATGTGGCATGTCCCTCTTTTAGAGGCAACGCTACCCTCAGCCATATTGGTCTGAGACAGCAAGGATACAATCTCGCAAGGCCGGTTTAAAGTTTTAATAGTAGTTTATTTATAAGGGGTTCAAGTCATTCTTACTTCTCCCGATTCGATGATATTTGCCTCAAGAGAAGTCCTAATAAGCTTGAACCAAGTCCTCGCAGGATCTTTACACTGAACGAGGCAAGAACTTTACCCAAACCACCCTTCTAACCTCCTTCTAGGCAGTTAACGTGCTCTATATAGACCATAAAGGCACGAATGAGTGAATCAACAAAACATGAGGAGATGATAGAATAAACTTCACTTTCAATAAAAAAAACTAGTTATTAAAGTCAATAATACATACCTAATTAAAAAGTTAACCAAATCTTGGAAATCAAAAGTAATACATAAAAGATTTGTCTTCACCAATTGATATAAGAGATAGCCAAGCATGGCCTTTGTTTGATAAAAACTCTTACGAGCAATCTTGTATCCCGAGACTACTACACACTTTAAAGATGGATGATGGAGGAATGTGGTGGATGATGGTGGTGGTATTGTGTTGGTGGAGTGGTGGCAAGTGTGAGGGAAGTGGTTTCCCAGGGATGGATTGCAATTGAACCAAATGCCCCTATTTATAGCTGGAAACAAGCTCCTCACACGACCCCACGTGTCTCCTTCTTCTTTGTCTTCATATAATGAGTTGTGTCAGTCTGTATGCTCACACGACCCCGTATGTTAGAGGAACAACCCCGTGGTCTTGTACTTGTTGTATTATTGAAGATTTTGCGTATCTGGGAGTGACCACGGCCCGTGTCCATGGGATACAGCCTCGTGTTTCTTGTCTGCTTCTATTTGTCTTTTCTTATGGAATCTAGAATGGGGCACGGCCCCGTGCTTATCTTCTGATTTGTTTTTTTATTGTCTTGGGGTGAAGTTCAAAGGGTCGGTATGATGTGTCAACTTCTCTTCTTTTGTATTTATGTTGGTTTTTGCCATTAATTTGTTCCTTTTGTACATTTAAGCTCTTTTCATTTGGAAAATCAAAAGTATACAAAGAAATGCACTTTTTCCAATATTAGTACATAAAAGGGTTGATTTTATACCTTATTTGATGTAATTTGTATTTTTGCATTTGGTGCATATCACATATGCAAGAACACTGGCAAAAAGGGCCACATCAGAACTAGTTGCACCAAGCATGCAACCGATGGAAATTCTAAAACTTAGGAAGCAAAGAAGTCCAATGCTCGAGCCTTATAGATAACCGTAAGGGAGGCAGTGGATGATACAAAAGTTATAATAGGTAAGTTTCTTGTTAATAACATCTATGCACGTGTCTTATTTGATTCTAGAGTTGATAAAAGTTTCATAGATCATACGTTTAGTGAATGATTGAATTTACCCATAAGAACTCTAGATCATTCGTATGAAATAGAAATAGCTCCACTGAAATAGCCTCTAAGATTCTTAAGGGATGTGCTATATCCATTAAGAATCAATCTATTACCTATGCCTCTTTTTGGAATTGATATAGTCTTAGGCATGGAGTTGTTATCTCAAAACTAGGCCCACATTACCTGCTATAAGAAGTTGATCGAGATCAATCCTCATCTTGAGAGATGCTCATCATTTATGGAAATCAATATTATAGATTGCCTGAGAATGCATCGCTGCTTAAGGAATCTAAGTGTCAGACAAGAGGATGCATCATTTACATGGCACATGTGACGCTGGATACAACAAAGCCCAAGATAGAAGATATACCAATCATTTTTGAATATCCTGATGTATCCCAAAAGATCTGCCAGGATTACCCCTAGAAAGGAAAGTCGAGATCAAAATCGACATATTTCCTAGGTTAGCTCCAATAGCTAGGGCTTCGTATCGTTTGGCGCCAACTGATATGAAAGAGTTAAAGGCGCAACTTGAAGCACTTCTAGAGAACGGTTTCATAGATCCTAGTTCATCCCCTTGGGGAGCTCCTATTCTCTTTGTTAAAAAGTAAGATGGTTTAATGTGATTGTGCATTGATTAGCTAAATAAGATAACGATCAAGAATCGTCATCCCTTGCCTAGAATTGATGATTTATTCGATCAGTTGCAAGGGGCAATTTATTTTCTAAGATTGATCTTCGATCAGGTTATCATCAAATAAAGGTCAGAAGTGAAGATGTTCCAAAGATTGCCTTCAGAACAAGATACAGACTTTATGAGTTCTTGGTTATGCCTTTTGGACTCACTAATGCTCCAGCAGCTTTCATGGATCTCATGAACAGAGTCTGCAAGCCTTACTTAGATAAGTTTGTCATTGTCTTTATAGACGAC
Organism: Scalesia atractyloides; assembly: GCA_947069175.1. Classification (NCBI taxonomy): domain Eukaryota; kingdom Viridiplantae; phylum Streptophyta; class Magnoliopsida; order Asterales; family Asteraceae; genus Scalesia; species Scalesia atractyloides. The sequence continues at coordinate 23,723,989 of CAMTDV010000029.1, read as the reverse complement.
ATACTTATTTATTCTCGCAGCAAGAATGATCACAAGAAACATTTTAGATGTACTCTTGAGTTGTTAAAGCAAAAGAAGCTTTATGCAAAATTCTCTAAGTGCGAATTCTTGCTTAGAGAAGTCCAATTTTGAGGACACGTGATAAGTGAAAAGGGAATCCAAGTGGAACCAGCCTAGATTGAAGCAATCATGAATTGGGAAGCATCAAAGACTCCTGAAATCTGTAGTTTTCTAGGATTTGCTGGTTATTATAGAAGATTCATTGAGAACTTCCTAACAATGCCACTCCCCTAACGACGTTGACTCGCAAAAATGCTAACTTGGACTAGGGGCTAAAACAGAAAGAATCCTTTGAGATTCTAAAATAGAAATCGAGTATTGCCCCAATATTATCTTTACCCGAGAGGATTTGAAGACTTTTTGGTTTACTGTGATGCTTCTCACACCGGATTAGGGTGCGTATTGATGCAAAGTGGCAAGGTGATTGCCTGTGTGTCACGACAACTTAAAGTGTACGAATACCATCCATGATTTGGAATTGGGTGTTGTTGTATTCGCAATAAAGTTGTGGAAACACTATCTATATGGCACAAAATGTGTTATATACAAATCATAAACGCCTCCAACATATATTTAATCAAAAAGATTAAAATATGCAGCAACTCCGTTGGATGGAAACATTGAATGATTAAGATTGTTCGATTCGTTATCATCCTGGCAAGGCAAATGTCGTTGTTGATACCTTAAGTCATAAAGAAAGAATTGAACCATTAAGGGTTAATGCTAAAAGGATAGAACTACGACCAAGTTTAAAAGAGAAACTGCTTGAGGTTCAAAAGCAAGCCTTATTAGAAGAAAATGCTTTTAATGAAGGAATAGGTGGAACTGTAGAACAGTTGACACCTAGAAATGATGGAATTTTAAGATTCAATGATATAATTTGGGTTCCCATCTACGGAGGACTTAGAGATTTGATTCTCCAGGAATCACACAATTCCAAATATTCGGTAAATCCTTGAGGAGATAAAATGTACTAGGATCTGAAAAAGAATTATTGGTGGATGGGCAGGAAGAAGCCTAACGCCACCTGTGTAGTAAAATGTCTGACGTGTTCGTAAGTTAAAACCAAACATCAGAAACCGTCAGGTTCGCTACAACAACTTGAAATACCCAAATGGAAATGGGAAATGGTAACTATGGACCTGATTACCAAGTTACCTAAAACAAAACGTGACAATAACACAATTTGGGTGATAGTAGACAAAGGGACTAAGTCAACCCACTTTCTGCCAATTAAGGAAACTTTCAGTTCTAACAAACTGGCCAAATTATACGTGGACAATATTGTGTCCTTTAATGGTGTGCCAATATCCATAGTATCCGATAGAGATACCAGATATACATCACATTTTTGGAAAAGTTTCCAACAAACTTTAGGCACGCGATTAAATTTTAGTACGGCTTACCATCCACAGACAGATGGTCAAAGGGAGTGTACTATCCAAATATTGGAAGACATTCTGAGAACATGCGTCATTGATCTAGGTGGTAGATGGGATGATCACCTACCACTGATTAAATTCTCCTACAATAACAATTACCATACAAGTATAAAGGCCGCTCCATTTGAAGCCTTAAACGGGAGAAAATGTATAACGCCGTCAGTTGGGCTGAAGTTGGAGAAAGCCATCTATCTAGGCCTGAGATAGTCCTTGAGACTACAGATAAGATCATACAAATCCGTGAGAGGCCAAAGCTGCCCCTAATATGCAGAAGAGTTATGCTGACAAGAGGTGGAAACCTTTTAAGTTACAAATTGAAGATAAAGTCTTATTAAAAGTATCACCTTGGAAATGTGTCATGATATTTGGAAAGAAGGACAAGTTGAGCCCAAGATATATATGGACCACTCATGATAATCGAATGTGTTGATTTAGCTTATATGTCACACCCCGACTCGCAGCAGAAGTAAAAATGGGTTGTAACAGACACCTCTGGTATAAACACATTGCTTATAAAGATACTATATTGTTATTCAGTTGTCTTTTAGATTACATTGTTGATTACATACTGCATGTATGCTACAATGGCATGTTCCCTAAAACCACGTTAATCTTCTAAAAAACATACTTTTATACACATTTATCAGCGAAGCACATTTTGAACAACAATTGTAGGTATCACACAAGTCTCAAGTTACCTGAAAAGCATGTCAAAATTTTGAAACGTCAACTACAAATACTTGGCGAGTTTCACAAGTTCTGTTTGTATCGTACAATGTAAACGTAATTCAAATTTTGCACAGTCAATGTAATTATATTGAGCCTACAAGCGAAACCTTGACTGTTCATAGTACCGCGTCCCACACCCGACGCCTCAACACTTTCACACACAATGTAGTAATGTCTAACACCACATAGCGTGTTCGTTTACGCATGGATGTGTACAATTGCAGTAGTAACCTTAGCATACGTGCCATTTCAATTGGGTTTGTCAACCAATAGTACTGTTCACATATCCACCAGCCTATAGTTGATCACTCGTGTTTGCGGGGACTTTTAATGTTGGTATAACTCAGATTTCACATCAAAACACGTTTGTATATGCAAGTATGTACGTACGTAACATGCAATTCACCCCATGTAAAATAGGAAAACAGTTTGAAAATGGGGTAGTGAAAACTCACATAATAGCGTAGTCACAGTATGTTAATGATGTAAGGTATCCGGTATTCGAACTTATTATTAGTATGGTAGGGTTAATTACCGAAAACAATTCCCAAGTCGGTAATTATAATATCTTAGGCTTGGATGAGAATATTCATCCAAGAAAGAATTTATAGCATAAAAGTAGAGCGATGGGTATTGTCTTAGTGTCAAAATTGTGTTTGGCTTTCATGCACTGTTTTGCATGCCGGTCACGGATAACTGTTCTAACTATTTGGGCAAGGGCATGATGATATGAACTGTACCAAATTTTTCATATTATAAAATGATTTGTTGCCTATTAAGGAAGTTCGAGCGTTACCCGAGCCTAACTCGTTCAAATTTCCGTTTCCATTTTCATCGTCTGGATTTTCCCCAACCTAGCGTGTTATGTCCCCGAATTACCCAATTGTCCAGGAATAGTCCGGAATTACTCCGACTTTCCAATTATCGCTAATTTAGTTATCGGTCAATTTACAAATTCCAGAAGGTTCGTTAAAAGTTTAACTTGCCGGTTTGTATTAATATAATACAATTTAAATACACAAATTCCAAAGTTGTATTTCCAACTTTGATAAAATTCTGAAAGCTTTTATATAAACTTGTAAAAAACTTTAATAAAATTCTAAAAATTTTTATATAAACTTGTAAGAATATGCATATTTCAAGAAGAATATTCTCAAAATTTATTAAATTAATTTATTAAATTTAATAGATTCGTTTTAAAATTATATTTAACCGATAATTTAGCGATCACGACGATCCAATTTTTAAAATTCCCATATTTTTACGCAAAAAGTTTAGATTTTTATGAATTTTCTAAATTGGATTTCTAGCTGCCGAAACTTCGCAAAAACGCGATTTTTAAAAGCATGTTCAAACTCATTCCATGAACCCTGAATTTTTACAGAATGTTTCCCATATGAAACCAACATCTCTGCAAAGTTTGGTGATTTTTTAAATACATTTGGTATTTTTCCCGAATTAATACCATTAAAACGATAAAATTCACTAAAAATTCTCAAAAATTCTTAAAATTACCAGATTTTGCACAAGTCTTATTTGCCTTACATATGATCACCTGTAAATTTCAAGTCTTAACAATAGCCACGAAAATTGTTACGCAAAAACAAAGTTTAGTTCACCTAATTTCGGTTTTTGGGTATTATACCTCACGTTTCTCAATCAAATGAGTGATCCTTAAGCTTTCAAAGGCTGAGTTTAGCTTTATACAGTACATACACATCATCTATAACACAAAAATGCATTCACCCTCATCAATCAAGCCTTATAATTTTTCTTTTCTAGTAAGAATTTGTTTGGTACGTTTTTTGTCAAAAAAAGCCAAAGATTTGGTCCATAATCTGAAGTTTTGTACCATAAAAAAACATGTAAGATCTTGTTATATGTATTAGGATTATAAACAACATTCATGGCCAAAAGAATTGAAGTATGGATCAAATTCATTTCTTTTTGTTAATAACAAGTTTAATCATAAAAAGGGACATAAAATGCTACCAAAAAGCTTTGTATACCTTGCTTTATTGTTGGGTTTCGTTGCATATAAGGTGGGAAAGAAGTATAGAAGTTTTTATTTGTGAAACAATAGCAAAATTGGAGTTTATATGGTAAAAGAAAGGGTCAACCGGACGTAGGGGATAAGAAGGAAAGAAAGAATCATAAAGGCGATGATTCATGTTGTTTTTATTATTATTATTATTAGTATATTATTATATTATTATTATTATTATTATTATTATTGTTGTTGTTGTTGTTGTTATTATTCATGTTGTTTTTTTTATGTTGTTTTATTATTGTTGTGTGGTCCCGGCAATGGCGGTTCTAGATGGAGGTTTTGGGCGAATGATAGTACTGATTCGGTAGAACGATATAGACAGGGAGTAGGAACAGAATCAGTGGAAGTATTCATTCATTCATGCCAAAAGAGTATAAATCTTGACTAGCTAGCGGAGTTCCTAGAGAGAATCCGCCAGCGTTTCCCCTCAGGGAACTTCCAAAAACTTAACAAAAAATGAACACACAACACCTATATATAGACATGACCAGCTCTTGCGGATGGTTGCTCGTACGCATGACAAGATGTCACTCTTACAAACCACATAAGCTCACTCGTACGAGTGAGATGTTTATCACTCGTACGAGGCACACTATCACTCGTACAAGGCAGTTCTCATTCGCAATTGGGACATGTGTTCGTATCTAATCTATACAATATTCAATACACACTCTTTCTAGCCGATTCGCACAGTGACGGACATAAAGTGCATCAACAATTTCCCCCTTGGACGTCACTGTCGAAGCATGATCTTGATCTTAAAATCTGAGAGTTGTGTTTGAATATTCTGCAACTTCAATCAGGTATCTGTTGAATTCGTAATTCCTCCTTGATTGAAGATCCGGGTTTGCATTCTCTACGTCAAGCAACATTCCCCCTGAAATAATTTTCTGCATAAATTAATATTCAGGTCTTTTGTTTGCACGGTTCAAGACCTCCTCTGATTTTCTTAATCTACAAATTTTCTCGAATAATCACCAACTTAAAATTAAACAATGCAGCTTCTCCATATAAATGTTAACCATATCCGTGTTCGGTTTAGTGCACTTCTCTGATGCTCGATCCTCTGATCTTCAAAACCCAACCGGTAATTGAAAGAAACTTCGAATTACTACAACAATAAACTTCAAATCAATGTATATCCGAAAAAATTTGAAATCCTGATTTCCGTAATCACAATTGATCAGCAAATCGGTAATCTTCTCAATCAGCAAACCATCATCAGAATCATACTATCTGTAACACATCGAATCTAGAAACATTCTTCGGCAATTAGAATCACATTCTTCCTTTTTAGTCACAATAACAGATGTATAGCTATCTCCGCTGGAATCGGGCAACTGAAACTACAAGACATCCTTGTTTGCTGGTGGTTAGCCTGAAAAACAGTTCATTTGCCTTGCAGCGTTAAAGATAAGCAGCCGTATGTGCTTCCAATTCCACATTGGGGATCAGGCATTTAACCCTTGAGCATCAATCTGTAACATGATTTGAAAATTCTAAACATCTTTTGATCACGACATTCCAAATAATGAATCTTTGATCCTCTGTATTTCCCAGATAATCTGTAGTCAGAACCACCCGGATACTGTTGCATCGTCACGAATTTCAAAAATGCTGGAATTTTAACATATACGTGAAAATTTTTATTCCCCCTCATTTTTGCAAATTCTAATGTCTTTAGTTTTTATGGGGATGAAGATTATGGCGCTACTGCAGCTTATGGTACTCAAATTTTGCGGAAAAATTTCCCAAAATTGCAGTTTTGATCAAATGTTGATTTAACGTTAAGGCCCATTAATAGTCACTACACCAGATGATCAATGTTTTGCACAGGTATCAGTGACTACCCCAAAATATTTATCCTTTTGTGACCGTATCATCAAATTTATACTCTGAAGCTCTAGACGGTGTCCCCGAACAACCTGAATTAGACGGTAAAATCTCGAAAAATTTTGTAATCACCAAATTTTTTCTGGACACTCGTATCGTCAATACAATCAAAAAATGCCTTTTTTGGTCAGCACTTCGTACAAGTTGGACTTCGTACAAGCTGGACTTGGTACGATTGGTGCTTCGTACGAGTGATGCTTCGTACGAGTGACAAAGTGTCACTCGTACGAGCCACAAGGCTCACTAGTACGAACGAAACTGATTACGTCTTTTTGATCCAGAATCTTCATTTCTTCGAATTGCAACATGATTTTTGCACATATCTGGTCGAAAGTCAGTCTCTAACAATCCTATGGTTTCAATTTGACATTATGTCTGTGGATTGTACGATTATTTGATGGTGTACGTCTAAAACTCCTCATACGTCCAATAATTCATGAGCGTAGGTGATTCATCAACTGTTAGATTGAATGAATCGGTACCATAGCTCGGATACCAGTTGTGGTCTAGACGGAGGTTTTGGACGGAGGTTTTGGGCGAATGATAGTATCGATACGGTAGAACGATATAGACAGGGAGTAGGAACCGAATCAGCGGAAGCATTCATTCATTCATACCGAAAGAATATACATCTTGACTGGCTGGCGTTGTTCCTGGAGAGAATCTGCCAGCGTTTCCCCTCAGGGAACTTCCAAAAACTTAACAAACAATGAACACATAACACCACGTGTGACAAGATGTCACTCGTACAAACCACATAAGCTCACTCGTACGAGTGAGATGTTTAGCACTCGTACGAGGCACACTGTCACTCTTACGAGGCAGTTCTCGTTCACACTTAGGTCATGTGTTCGTATCTAATCTATACAATATTCAATACACACTCTTTCTAGCCGATTCTCACAGTGACGGGCATAAAGTGCATCAACAATTATTATTATTATTATTATTATTATCATTATTATTATTATTATTATTATTATTATTATTATTATTATTATTATTATTATTGTTATTATTATTGTTGTTTATTATTGTCATTATTATTATTGTAACTTTATAATTAATTCAGCTGTTTCACTCATTCTACTTGTGTAACTGTCAACGTATAACGTTTTATAAAATTGTATATATGTCATTAAGACGAGCTTATTTTTTCTCTACATTTTGACCTAAGTTTCGTTAAAAATGGAGTAGGGTCAAACATAATATAGTTTATTATAGAAAAATGCATGGATAGTCCTTGTGGTTTGCTCCATTTTCACCTTTAGTCCCTAACTTTCTAAAATTACAGCTATAGTCCCCAACTTTTGCAATTTCGTTCCCGGATAGTCCCTAGCATGGATGGGGTAAGTTTTTGGTCAGATCGGTCCGGTGCTCATCGGAGGAGAGCCGATCCCCCCCCCAAATGGTATATGAGCCTTAAGGCCTGATCTGCTGACAAACATCACGTTTTTGCATTCTACCAATAGTTTCGATTCAGATTTACCATTGAAGCTTTCTACTTCTACACTTTCCCAAACAGATCTCGGAATTGGATGAATTCAAGGACAAAATGGACTAGGATTCTGTGATTCGCACAAAGTACTCATTCGTACGAGCAACTCACTCGTACGAGCCAACCTTTTCATTCGTACGAACAACTTGTTCGCACGAGTATCTTCTTTGTACGAATCATCTTGGTTGCATGAATCTCCGTGTCGTACGAACTAATTTTGGTCACACGAACTGTTCTGTTATCTGCACGGAGAAATTTTTATCATTCTAATTAGTTTTTTTGGAAAGTGTGTTTCTAAAATCTTTGTAGAAAAATGGTAGAAGAGTTCTACAGCGCATTTGCTACATCAACGGTCACAACTACCGCAACTCAAAACATGAACCTTGAGAATGAGATGGATATGAAGACGAAGCCGCCAAAGTTGATGAACCTTGAAGACTTTGACAGTTGGAGTGAACGTTTTATGAATTTGGTTCAGGCGAATCATTTTACCTGCTGGTTTGCCATCGAAGAAAAGTATCAAGCTCCTGTTGGAGAAAACGGTCTCGAAAAGACAGTGGCTCAACTCTCGGATTTTGAAAGAGATAAGTTCTTAAATGAGAAGAAAATGATGAAAATTTTACAACAAGCTATCAAGGAAGACATATTGGCGCTGTTACAACATGATGATGACGCACAATCATTATGGAATGCTATAAGGTTGAAATTCCAGGGAAGTGCCCAATTGCGAAAAGGGAAAAGGGCGATGTTTAGTAAAGAATTTGACATCTTTACTTTGATCAAAGGAGAGACAGTAAAACAACTGATTGAAAGATATTGTCATCTGGTTGTGCAAATGAAGCGAATGGGAATCATAAAGACGAACGAAGAATTAGTTGATAAGCTCGCGGATTCCTTACCACAAGGCGAATGGTCTACCTACTTGGGTGTATGGCATCTATTGTTAGACGCGCACAACGCTTCATGGAAATCAACAAAAAAGAGAACTTGGGTGGACTAGATGGAAAACTTGGATTCGACAACACCAAAGTTACGTGTTTTAAGTGTCAGGAGAAGGGACATTTTAAACGTGAATGTCCAAAAGAGACGTTTAGGGTAATCAGAACCCATTTGCCGATGACTACTACAAGAAAGCCATCTATCATCGTCCTCAACCAAGAACAAGAATGGTGCAAATTGAAGATAGACAGTCAGAAACCAAAGACAATATGAAAAAGCACTCAGAGAAAATGACGGAACACTTTCTATGCTTAAAGCGACAGTAATGGACAAGCAAATGGCCATTAATATTCATTTAAATACTATCGCTGAGCTAAAAAGTGAGCTTAAGAAGATAAAAATAGAAACAGAACAGATTAACAAATTGTTAATCAGCTATTCTACAAGCTTATGCGTCATTAATCATATTCTACCTAAGATCAAAAACAAAGAAGAATCTAAAAATGTTGAAAACAAGAGTGCAAGTTACGATCATGTTCCACCACCCATGTGGAATAGTTATGCTTGTAAAAAGCCATCAGGGGTGGAAAAGGCGCTCAATTTAAAATTGAAAACTGAACAGTCAAACGAGCTGCCTACGAACATTGACATAACTTACACAAAATCTGAAAATGAATGTGACTCTGAGGTGGTTAAAGCAGTGGTGGAAAATGTTTTAAAAGGTGAATATGAAAAATCTGAATCTGATGTTGAAACATCGGAAAATAGTTTAAACACTAAACCAAAAGTCATAGTTTATAAATTGCATGGATCTGATAAACTATATTCTAGTGACGATTTTCCATTCCAGAATGTGAATCTGGATTGTGTCGATAAGTTGTTCAAGCTTGTTGAGGTAAGCCATTCTGATTTAGACAAACATGATGTATCATTCTATTCTAAATCAAAATGTGTTAACAGACCCTACCATCAGAGAAACAGAGATTGCCCTGAGAAAAGGAGGGTTGGTTTGGGTTTTTAAAAGCGAAGAAGGAACAACAAGTTCCAAAAGCTAAACTTTCCAAAGAAAATCAATTTTGATTTTGGGACAACAACAAAAAAAGAAAAAGAAATCATCGGTACACGATCCAATGATGATTTCATGAAAGAAAAAGGGAGTAGAAAACAAATTTTTGGATTCCTCTATTCGAAAGGACAGTATGACATGCTACAAATGTAAAAATGTTTGCACAACATTGCTCACAAAAATATCCAAAATTTGTTTCTAACTCTAACAGTTCTACCAAGGATGAGAAACAAAAGGAACCTACGGTTGTACCAAAGCAAATTATAAAAAGAAACAATGAATCCTATAAAAATGTAAAATCAACGATTCAACGTAATTCTAAATTTGAAATTGGTGAATCTTCCACTAAGAATCGTCAATTGGATTCAAAGTTTTATGCTAAAAAGGGAAAATTTGAAAACGCAAACATGGGTTGCAAAAGCCAAACCATCCAAGGTAGAACTGAAACCATTTGTTTCAAACAAAACCGAGCCTAAACAGAATGTCAAAAACAAAGTAGGTCCGAAATTTGATATACCGAACCCACCCAAGACCAAGCAGGCTTGGTTTCTTTGTTTAAATAGTTTCTTCCTCATGTTTGAAGGGGCTCCCACGATCGATCATGTCTAAATGGATTATGGATAGTGGAGGCTCCAGACACATGACCGGGATGCTTGCGTTGCTGAACGACGTCAAAGCTATCCGAGGAGGTTATATAGGTTTTGCCGGAACGCAAGGTGGAAGAATTTTAGCTGAAGGTATTCTGATGAATGGAGTAGTTTCGTTTGATAAGGTGAACTACATTGCTGAACTTGAGAACAATCTACTCAGCATTTCGCAGATTTGTGACAAAAATTCACAACGCACTTCGATGATAAAGAATGCTTTATTTTAAAGCCGGGATTCAAGATTCCTGAGGAATGGATTCTTATGCGTGCTCTGAGAGAGAATGATCTTTATGTTCTTGATATGAGTGTCACAACATCAAAGAAGGTTCAGTGCTTTGTTTCTAAAGCAACCAAGAAGGAGTCTATCTTACAGGATAGGAAGATGGGGCATATTCATTTGCGAAAGATGAATTATTTGGTACACAACGACCTAGTGGAGGTGTTATTCTGAAAAACTTTCAGTTATCTGATCATTGTCTGAGCTGTAAAAAGAGGAAACAGCATAAGAAATCACACCCAGGAAAGCTTTTAACTTCTATCAAGCTACCACTAGAGAGGCTACATATGGGTCTTTTGGGGCCAGTGAACGTCAAAAGCATTTCTTGAGATCTATATTGCCTGGTCTTTACAGATGATTTGTCAAGATTCTCATGGGTTTTCTTTCTAGAGAGCAAAGATGAAACGTTTGAAAGTCTAATGATTCTCTTCAGGAAGCTTGAAAACCTGTACCACTTGCCTATCAAGAGAATCCGCAGTGACAATGGTACCGAGTTCAAGAACCAAAGGATGCTCGAATTCTGCAATGAAAAGGGGATTCTTCATGAATTCAGCGCTCCCTATACTCCTCAACAAAATGGAGTTGCTGAACTTAACTGATCGAGACTGCCAGAACCATGCTCGCTGACTCAAAATTGCCAATTAGTTTCTGGAGCGAAGTAGTCGCATCAGTGTGTTAAACCCTCAATCGCGTGTTAACAGTCAAGCCTCACAACAAGAAATGTTTTAAACTGCTAAACCAACGGAAGCCTAACCTTGCGTTTCTGGAACCTTTTAGATCACCGTTACTGTATTGGACCCGGATGGTAAATTTGGAGCCAAATCCTTGGAAGGATTTTTCGTCGGTTATGCTACTCCACAAAAGCGTGTCTTCTTGCCGAGTTTGAACCAGGTTATTTTTGCACAGCATGTTGATTGTCAACGGTATACTACGCCAACGCAGAAACCTGGGTATCCATGGTTATTCAACTACGAAGGTTTGTCGAATTCATTTGACCTACCAGACGTGCCATCTGAATAAGAACTTGTTATGCTCTTTCAACAGCATCAAATCTCTAATCAAGAGCAAGTTTCTAGACCATTAGTGATTTCCCCGTCACTTCTTGTCATCACTTCTATTGTAGGTCCGAGCTCTACTCTTTTAGAATCTGTATCTGTACCAATCTTGAATACTGCTGAATCATCTGTCGAGCAACCGCCTAATGCCGACTCTGATCAAGAACCGACTTTTGATGATGGAGGATATAGTTTCGATGAAGGAGTTGAACATATAGAAAGCTTCATGAATGATCAAGCTGTTTAATCAAACGTCAAGAATGAAGCTTGGTTGTTGATGAAGTAATCACGAATTTGCAAACTCAAGTGGATGTTCTGAGTGAAGTGATGCCGAGGACACTTTCTTATCATCCATCGGAGAAAATTATCGGCAGCTTACAAATAGGAGTGCAAACTCGCAATCAGATCAACAAGGATCTAAGCTATTTTATACTTGTATTGCTCCACTGCAAACTAGACTTTCTAATAGTTGTTTTTTTCGCAGGTAGAACCGGGGAACTGGAAAGACGCTTTAAAAGAAGAGAGATGAGTGGACGCAATGCAGGAGGAATTGCTTCAATTCCAGAAGTTGGGAGTCTGGAAACTTGTTGACCTACCAGATCATCACAAAAAGATAAACACTAGATGGGTCTTCAAGTGCAAGCGTGATCACAGAGGGATAATGGTCCGCAACAAAGCTCGACTTGTGGTATAAGGTTTTCATCAGTAAGAAGGGATAGATTATATTGAAGTCTATGCCCGGTCGCTCGTCTAGAAGCGATCGCATATTCTGGGCCTTTGCTTCTTGGAAAGGTTTCAAGGTGTACCAGTTGGATGTCAAATCTGCTTTCCTATATGAAAAAGTCAAAGAGGAGGTGTATGTCGGACAACCACTAGGGTTTGTCGATCCAATGCACAAAGACAAAGTCCACCTTCTGAACAAAGCCTTATATGGTCTACACCAAGCCCTGAGAGCTTGGTATGAAACGTTGTCACGACATCTTCTAGACGACGGCTTTCTCAGAGGAACTGTAGATTCTACCCTCTTTACCAAGGAAGTGGATGGACATTTGATTATCGTGCATTTGTCCAGACCTTCATGGAGTCAAAGTTCATGAAACACTATATCGCTCCATGATCGGATCCTTGATGTATCTACCTGCTTCCCGACCTAATATCATGTATCCTACGTGCTTGTGTGCCCGTTTTCAGTCCAGTCCAAGAGATTCGCACTTGCTCACCGTCAAGCATATCATGAGATATTTGAAAGAATGTCCAAGCACCGACTTGTGGTGTCCTCGACATGGCGACTTCCATCTTGCGGGTTACTCCAATTCTGATTTCGGTTGCTACAAACTTAATGCCAAATCTATGAAAAATTGATCATAATCATCCGCATCATCAACATGCTCGAAGACATAATTAACATGCTCAAGATATAAAATCTTTGGCTTTTGGCATGACAGGAACGGTAGATATATCAGTTACAGTGAGATTCCTGCCTGTTGAGCATCAGTAGGGCCTTCAAATCTACCCTAATCACCTCCTTCATTCACTTGATTTGCCGAGTCATCCAAGTACACAAAATAATCAATATCTTCATTCACATTATACTCTGTTACATGGACACCCATACCACCTACATCATTGTAACCCCTCGTTTTTTCGTACTTTCCTTAATTAGAAAGTGTAATCGTATTGGTAGGCGCATGAAACCATAGTGGTTTCTACTGTGTAGATAAAACATGGAACGTAACATGACACCGTACACTACTAGTACAAACTATTGGGAATTAGGTAGAATTGCCATGTTCGACCTAGTCTATAGTTTAAGTGTCCAATTTTGACCATTCTTGATTCATGTTTAAAATGCTAATCATCCCTACCTTGCTTCTATCGTTTTCTTTTGGTCTTAATATATACTATATGTCTTTCCAAAGACATTTACACAATATACACACATTAAGACTTGAAGACACTCATACTAACGAGACGATCTCACCAAAATAGGGGTGAAACCCGCACTTTGGTGGTCACTCTCAATCTGCGTATACGATTTTTCACGAAATTTCGCCATCAATTTAGGAGTGATATCCATACCTTGGTGGAAAATTTCCATTTCAGACTCTAATGGACCCTTGCCAACGAGTCGGAATTCGCTCCTCGTTTGGTAAGTACCAACCATGCTTAGGGTACGATGTAGTCAAGTTAGGGGTGAAACCCACACCTTGTCAACTAGTCCCACTACTCGATTTTTGGATCTCGCCAAGGTTTCGCTTTTTTCGATCAATTAGAGACGTGTAGTAAGTGGAAGGGTAAAATGCCGTTAATCACTTCTCGACGAGAGCATTTTACCTATAGGCCAAAGCACGTTTCTCTAATTTGAAAAGAATCTTCGATTCACTTTGGAATAGTCGACGCTTCTCAACCAAAGCACTCCAATATTTTACTAAGCCTATCTTTTATGCTATATCAATTTCTATGTGTTTTAATACTTATTACCTCGTTCATTTCGAACCCCATGCACAATTCGCACATCTTTCGCAATCAAAAACAATAATAATTCTCGCAAACCAACTAAATTCATACTCCTTACGCAATCATAAGTGTTTATACTATTGAGTACTTGTTATACTTATGTCACCTATGTGAACTCATACATGTTATACAATACTTACATGCTCAAACGTGATTTTTATTGTTGATCACCTAGATGTCTTTTTTCGCAAAACTCAAGTTGGAGAAATGAGTCGAAGTCCAACTCCAACTCGACTATTTTCAAAACAATCACTATATCAAAACTTATACCTAAACCTTTTATCATTGTTTCAATTTTTCTCATTTATGCATAAACCTCGAACCTTACTATTTTATCCAAATGATTTCTCACCTTACAGCATATTTACGTAAATTACATACACGAAACCCCTAATGACACTTTAAACGTTTCTTTCATAATTTTTCAAAAACTTTATGAAGTGCTACCCATCAACTTAGTCGGTCAAACGAACCTCTTGCCCCCGATTTTCACAACTCGTCCAAAACACACTCACTTTATACTACCATTCTAAAGACATTTTGTTTCCAACATGAAACCAACGAAAAACTTTCTCTCACATACGTATAAGTACTTTACTAAAATACTTTTCAAAAATTTATGATTTACATGAAAATTTTCAAAACATGACTTTTCTTGCATCAATAAAATAAAATAGAATAAAATAAAGCAAGCTCGCTATTTTACAACCTTTTCAAAATATGCAAATCTAAATCTGAACACATGGGCAAGAAAATTTCATATGAGAACACAAATTTTAAATCAAAAATAGCATTTCTTTTTACAAACCACAATTTACATCAAAAATTAATACTTTTCTCAATATTCACCCGACATTCACAATTTTGGTCCTTCATTCCGACAAACCCGACTTATTTTAACCAACTCAATGTTTTGACTCAAGCAACTACTCACACATGCATACCGCCTTATACGTTTCTATTTATAAAGTCAATATTACATGACAATATTACACATATCACCATTACACTTCGTATTTTACACACTCGCAACTTCATAGTAACTTATATATGCTAAATCCCATTTTATTCCACCTATACGCTCGATACTGCATGCTAATGTTATACGTATTTTTCTTCAATCATACTCAAAATTTATGCATTCGCACTACTTGGTAGTCATACTTGAAATCAATAAGTAGGTATAACCCGAGTGGTTTCGACTTCGTTCGACACACTCATACATACATACAATCATGCTTACATACTTAATTTTTATACGCTATCTTACATACCCTTTGCTTATTAGATGTAACCTGACCCGTACACTACTAGTACAAACTATGCGGATCATGCACAAACCAAAATAATCATGGGTGCACACATGATTCTATTGGTAGGCGCATCAAACCATAGTGGGTTTTACTGTGTATCGCAACACGGAACGTAACATGGTGTGAACATGGTGGATACGCCGCTGGTACTTCCTATATATAAGTGTCCCTACCATGTTACTAAACTTTCGTAAAACGTGCCATGAGAAATTCGGTGTTTTCCCGGACATTGTTAAATATATTTTATTCATAACAAACATTCCCCAGTTCGAAATATTAGTACTCGATTACCCATGACAAAGCTTCTTCTCAAAATCGTTAGCTTTAACTTCCACAACTATCACTAGCATCTCTCAGCCTTCCATGTTGCATTTTATCCGATATTGATACCATTTTTTTACCCCTCGCATACACCTACCGAATCATTCACTACCATACCACGATTTTCCCAATTCTTCCTTTAACCTTTCATCCAAACTTTATTTACAGCAAATCAACCTAAAACGTTCAATCTATTTTTATAAACGTCATCACCGGCTCAATTTGGTCAAAATGTTCCTTTTTCTTTTAAACCTATCTTTCACTCTTATCTACGCGCAAACTTCAACAAGTTGGTCTATTACCGCCAAAACCTTTTAAAACCATAAATATTTACCATCCTAGCTCTCTCCAATAAACAATTTTTTTCTACAACAAGTGATTTTACTAATACGCATTAGAACTGACAAAACTTTTCTTACAGCTTTCGGTGCGGACCGCTCATTTTAATCAAAATACATCCTTAGTCATACTAAAACCTTCCTCTTAGGTCGCACTCTTTTAAAATATTCCTTACAATGAGTTGTCCATACCTAATCAAACTCACTTGCTTCCACACACATATACACGTTTTTACTTATTCTTATACACATTTACGATTGTTGTCTCAAAAACACCTTAGTCAAACAAATTACTTTCGCGAACCTACCATTTTTTATCCTTCAAGATTTCGATACATATTGACACACTTATACATGAACTCCGCAAAAACTTTAAACTTCAAAATGTTGATTTTTGGCCAAACGTTTTCACCAAAATGATATCTTTTCCAAAGTCTTCCTCTTGAATAAATTTTGGGACGAAATTTCCTAAAGGAGGGAGACTGTAACGCCTTGTTTTTTCATACTTCCCTTAATTAGAAAGTGTAATCGTATATCTATTTATGGAAGCTAGTATTCGTATCGCATTCGTATTTCACTTCCTAATTTTATAATCCAAGACTTCGATCGTAATAAAATTCATACCTGATACATACTTGTCTTACATGCATTTAATTGTTAAATACGTGTTTACATACAAACCGATACTTGTTATACGTGCAAATACTCATACATTCATACTTGATACCTAAAATATACTTACATATACATTATATACTTGAAAACATTCGAAAATATCAAGTTTTACCATGAAATGTAAGATAAACTAAGTTCAAGGACTAAAAATAGCATAATCCAGAGAAAGTGGTTTCTTGCCCATGGATTGGTTCATTTTGTGTTTGTTGGATTGTGTTTCTTGCATTTAATACTCACCTAACTCAACCCCCAAACCTCAACTATAAATACCCACCTCCTCCCACTCTCATTTCACACCTCAAATCATCTCATATCTTCTCTCTCAAAAGCTCTAAGAGCTCTTCTTCTCTAAAAAGGCTTCAAAAAGTGAGTTCTAACTTACCTCTCTCCTTTTGATCTTTCCTTCTTCTTCTTCACACTCGAAACACCTTTTGGGATACTTCCATAGGTTTTCCATGTAAAACCAACTAGGAATATCACCCAACCTTAAGGTCCCAAGTGTAAGAACTCTCTTGCTTTAATAGGGTTTTACCCACAAGTGTTGGATCCCTCCAAGCTTGTTCTCGAAACAAGACTTGAATTGGTAGAGTGTGATCACTTGGAAGCCTTGGCTATCCTACCTTCGATCCACCACCTCACTTGATGTTTTCGTTTACTTTTGTCTTTTACTTTTATGTATTAACTTACTCATGACCATCCTTGTCGTCCTTGTGACGACTTGTGCATTAGTAAACTGTACAAGAGAGGTTTTAAAAGGAAGGTTATCCTCCTACCTCCATGCATGACTTCTATGAAATTACATGATGTTTATGATTTACTTATAACGTATGGTATATAATATATGTATATATTCGCTAACCGAACTCTTGATGGTAATCAAATTATTGTCCTCATGGTACTAGGTTACATCACCTACGTACTTAATCTCTCGTTATGATTCTAATGGGTATCCTAACCCATGAAAACACATCAACCGAATGGGTATTATAGTGTCAAAAACGAGTAGTAAGTCTAGATGATTATTTTTCCGTATAAACTACTTTATTGTATTTTATTTATTCCTAAATCCTCCATTATCATTCGAATACTTACCAACCTACGTTTTCCTCTTGTAGGATAACTCGGCATTCATCCCATCCATCAACCACCTTCACGGGCTTGTCAAGTTTGAAGACTTAGCAAAACCGTGAGTACACTCGACACCCTTTTTACGCTTTACACTTTTGGGTGCAATATGTTAATCTATCATAAATACACTAAATCACACTTTTTTTCTATGAAATCACACAAACAATCCATCATACATGCTATAGTTATGTGATACTTGAATTGTTTCTTGGTACATTCTTATGTGATACTAAATGTCATTAACTTCGATCAAGCCTCCCTTAACATGTATAGCGCTATAGGAGTAACGCACCGCCCGTATTCTTGTGGTCAATGTTAAGTTTTTAAATCTATTATGCGGTACACTAGAGGATTGACTTATAGTTCACATGCCTTGTTTACATTTATCTCATATACTAGCTTATCATGTGGAATTGTTTAAATCTTTTCATACTTATACTATATCAAACTTGTGTACTTGCCAATACTTTTGTATTGAACTATACTTGTTAACATGTTGCAGGTTGATGAGATTGACATGACGAAACTTAGTAGGATTGGCATAGAAAACGCTTAGAATGCTAAGTTATTTAATATGTTTTGTTGAACATGTCTCGTATGTTGTTGTTTCGCATTTGAATTGTATGTATTTGACAATTTGGTGATTTGAAATGAAATGAGTTGTTTAATTAAATATTGTCACAATTAGTGTTATGATGTCTCGAGCAATCTATATCGTCTCACTCTGATGTTTCCGCCATCGGTTGGGGTGTGACAATCATCATCACCATCATCACTATCATGATCAGACTTATCAGAAAATAGATCATCAAAATCATCTAAGTCTTCGGCCTCTTTTTCAGCATCCTCGTCAAACTCATCAACTTCAACTTCAATCTCTTTTTCTAACTTCTTCTTGATTAGCCACTCACGATGTCTTGCTAAAAGATTGGACATATCGATATCAACATATTTTGGCTTACCTATTAGTAAAACTTCTTCGTCATCGAATACACCACAATATCAGTAATAACTGGCGCAGATTCAGCTACTAGCTCAGTTGTAACAGTGATAGGATCCTCAACCAATTTAGCTTTGCCTTTGCCTTGAGCATCTGATAATTCTTTCACAAGGCGTTCACGCTTTGCAACCCGCTCTCTCGCTTCAGCTCTTTCTATCTCATCAATCTCAGCAGCAATGTTAATACCAAGCTTCTTTGTCAGTATCTTCTCAAATAAATTCATCTTTCTGTTGCTTCTGAGCCATTCTTCTTCATATTCAGCCATACGAATCTGTAAATGCTCATTCTCAGATACTATGCTGGCCAACATAACTTCAAGCTATTGTTTGTCTTTGTTTAAAACATTGAGCTGTTCCTACTATTCTAGAATCTTGATCGTGTTTAACATGACCTACTTCTGTAATTCTTCAACACGTGGGTCGTCAAAACATGTCAGCAGTAAAATCTTCACCCCCTGGTATGTCACCAAAGTCAAAGTCAAAATCAAAATGGGGTTGAGACTGTGAGGATTGAGGCGTCAGTTGAGGTGGTGGTTGTGGTGCTTGCTGTTGTAGTGGAGATGGTGGTAACTAAGGAGTAGGTTGATGAACCGGTGATGGTGGTGACGGTGGAGTCGGTTCAACCTGCACTTCTTCTACAGTCTGATTCTGCACTTTTTCCTTTTATTTATCTTTAGGAGAATCAGTGATTCTCACCGCCGGTCTTTTGAGACGTCGAGATTTCTTCTTCACTGGTTTACGCAAAGGAGTATTGTAATCAGAACCCAAGGTATATATGTCGAATCATCTTCTCATGTCGCCTTACATCTCTTTTCTTCAGCTTTTCTCTACAGTTCAGCTAATCGTTCTTTCTCTATCTCTTTAGCTCTTGCTTTCACTCCAGCAATCCTATCTTCCGAATCTATACTGGAAGAGGATGCTTCTTTAACCACTTTCTCTTTTTCTCCAAACGCTTGTCTTTCAATATCACCAGACAGAGCTTCAAGATTCTCCTCTGGCTCTGATTCGTCAATCAATTTCGAGCTTTCTGAAGAGTAGAAGAAGATGTAGACGTTGGCCTTCTCTTGGTTCCCTTACCCCATCTTTAACAAACCCGCTTCGCTTCGCAATATAACCATCAAGCGCTTTAATCTCTTCATCCTCATCACCACTCTCGTCTTTTCTCCATTTCCCTAGTGCTGGAGCGACATAATCTTTGTTAATAATTGCACCAAACACATGCTTTCCATTAGGAAATGTCTTGAGATGTAAATTCATCTTCTTCAGGGTCGAGACATCCATATGCTCTAACTTCACACATCATCCTTCTTTTTCTTCAGGTTGGGATGCAAATGGTCAAGCAGCATTTGGATACACCATGGGTACTGTAAAAATTTCTCTCTCTGTGTGTTCTAGACCATATGAGAAAATATCACCTTCGAAAAGTTATACGGAAAGTTCAGAATGAGTGCGGTGATCATGCACATTTGGTAATCAACTAAGTCTTCAAAACCTCCTTTGCAGTGACTAAGTGCATCTATGACACAATGTGTGATATATCTGAAAGGCGCACTCAGGTTAGCCTTCTTAAAGGGAACAACATTTACGAACCCGGCATAACCCATGCGATAAAAACATCCCTTCACCATGTATTCAGAAAATCCCATAGGGTCATCTTCGTGGTCATTGAATTCCATCACTTTTCTAATCAAATCTTCTGTGATCTTAACCTTAATATCTTCATCTTTAATCTTCATAGTCGAAACAATCGCATTCTCCTCTGTATCATACTCTGCAGCATTCCAGAAGTACTCAATATGAGAGCGATAAGCTACATGACGAACTGTAAGAGCCTTCGTAATCGGAATTCTACCCAAAAAATCTAAAACTTCCCGATAGGCAGGATTTCTGGAATAGAATCATCCAGAAGACAGCAAACATTATGGAATGGCGAGAAAGAAGATTTCTTAACCTGCACACATAAAAATTCAACACTTAGAAATTTTTCAAAAATTACAAATTTCAGCCACTCGTACGAATCACCATTCGTACGAGTCAAATACTTAAACAAAATTTCAAGTTTGGGTCAAAATATCACTCGTACGAGTCACTACTTCGTACGAATGACCAAAAACACTTAGCAAATTTTCAAGAAATTTGACCAAACTGGTCCGTACGAATGATAACACTCACTCTATGAGTCATCAAGATTAAAACATCTAAGAATCCTACTCGTACGAATACTCACTCGTACGAGTGAATAAAATACTTTAACATTTTGAAAACTTCGCTCGTACGAGTGGACGTTCGTACGAGTTGTAAATCGTACCAAATAACACCTAGTTAAACCGAACTTAAAACATGATTTTAACAAATTGAAGGTTGATTTATAAGTTATTAGGGCTGATTTTAACATTTTAAGTTCAATTTTATGTTTTACCGGTCTAATTTCCCTAAATCTACATTTTATGTCCATTTGGTCCAAATTCGGCATTATAATGGCTTAAAACGAGCATAAGTACCTTTCCCATTGCAAGCGGTGTGCCAATCAACCTCTCTAACGTATCGGTACGTAGTATAGGTCAACAAAATGAAGTATAAGAACTGGTTCGCACAAACGTTTCTCTCAACCGCACAGAGACAATAGACTGACTCGTGCAAATGAGTGAGCCTTTTATACTCATTCAGCCATAGTTCGTACGAGCACAGGCTCGTGCGAATGAATCCAAATGTCACTCGTACGAGTCAGTTCTAACACTTGTTAAACTTTTAGATTTTTTATAAAATTCTTATCTGTTTAATTACCCACTCAGTTAACCAAGTCCAAGTTTATGACCTTGGTTAACTGATTTGCCTACTAAGTCCAACTTAATGACCTTGGTTGACCATTGTTTGACCAAAACAGATTTATTTAAAAATGTAAACTTTCAAATTAATGAACTTTGTTGACGTTCAGGTAATTTCTTCTTTTCTTGATTAGCTCCCAACCCGTGGTCTTCAACTTTCCTTTAGCAAGTGTCGTTGTGACTTGAACTATCGGTGTTTTCATCATCGGTAGACTAAAACTAAACTAAAATGCTAAGAAAACTGAAAATCTTTTTGGGTTTTGGGATTTTTCTGAAAAGAAATAACAAGTAATGATATTATATATATATATATATATATACATACGTATTTTTGTGAGTTTTGAGTTAAGAGGATCATATCAAGTATTTAAACAAATCACTAGTACCGTTGATCTTGATAGAATCATTAAGTTTTTAAACAGATTTACCTAGATTGCGAATATACTTATCCACTTAAACCTCTTCTCGTTTCTCAACTGTTTTAAGATATGTTAGGTAATATTAAGAAACATAAAATGACTGTGTTTACCATCTCAGAATATACTCCCGCATCGAGATTCCCAGAATATCATTTCACAGGTGAATATATTCAATTTATATTTGTAATTGGGGTGAATTGCGAGACCTTGAGAGCTCAGGTTAGTATTTCCATACAGACAAAAAGATAAAGGCTCGTCTTTAGGTGGTGTTCCTTAAAGGAATCTTTTGAACTGTAAATGTCATAAATATTTATGACATACTCATTTTTTTGTGCAGCTTTTATGGGCGAATACTGCGTAAATTATTATACAAGTTCTAGGCCATTGCTGACGCAAAATCAAAAGAAGTCGGATAATACCCCAAATATCGATTAAATATGAAGACCTAGTAACGCATAATCTGGCATTCTCTCAAACGAAACTTCGGAGTACTAAGTCCATATATCTGAGAGATGTTAACCCACAAGTTACTCCATTTTTCTTTTCGGTTTATATCTTGAAGACAATTTACTGAACGAGTGAAGCCTATTGGCACATCCTAAGTAAGACGTGTGTAATTACTTGTTTAAAACATTTCATATCTTTAGCATACTGCGACTGTCATATTGATGTAATATGATCTCTCTTTTTCACAAAAACTCCTTTTGACTTTTATAATGTTTTTGTATTTTCCCAAGTGGTATCAGAGCCTTGAGGCCTGATCTACTAACAAACATCAAGTTTTTGCTTTCTACCAACAGTTTCAGATTCAGATTTACCATTGAAGCTTTCTACTTCTACACTTTCCCTAACAGATCTCGGAATTAGACGAATTCATTGACAAAATGGACTAGTATTCTAGGATATCACGTTAAAATCAATCCTTAACAATTTCAGATCTAAAATCGAACTTAATCATGTCAAAATTGGTAAAATTCATTCGTTTAGTGACCTAAGTTGCTTCGTACGGGTAGAGAGACCACTCGCACGAACGACTGTCCGTACAAGTTAAGTCATTCATACGAACGAGTAAACAGAAGTTTTTAAAATTACAAGTTAAAAGTTGAAACTATGATTCGCACGAGGTAGTCTTTCGTATGAGCAACTCACTCGTACGACCCAATGTTTTCATTCGTACAAACAGCTTGTTCGCACGAGTATCTTCTTTGTATGAATCATCTTGTTCGCACGAATCTCTGTGTTGTACTAACCAATCTTGGTCGCACGAACTGTGCTGTTATCCGCACGAAGAAATTTTTATCAATCTAATTAGTTTTTTCGGAAAGTGTATTTCTAAAATCTTTGCAGAAAAATGGTAGAAGAATTCTACAACGCATTTGCTACATCAGCGGTCACAACTACCGCAGCTCAAAACATAAACCTCAAGAATGAGATGGGTACGATGACAAAGCCTCCAAAGTTAATGACCCTTGAAGACTTTGACAGTTGGAGTGAACGTTTTATGAATTGGGTTCAGGCGAATCATTTTACCAGCTGGTTTACCATCAAATAAAAGTATCAAGCTCCTGTTGGAGAAAACGGTCTCGAAAAGACAGTGGCTCAACTCTCAGATTTTGAAAGGGGAGAAGTTCATTAATGAGAAGAAAATGATGAACCTTTTACAACAAGCCATTAAGAAGACATATTGGTGCTGTCACAACATGATGATGACGCACAATCATTATGGAATGCTCTTCGGTTGAAATTCTATGGTAGTGCACAATTGCGAAAAGGAAAAGAGTGTTGTTGAGTAAAGAATTTGACAGTAAAACAACTGATTGAAAGATACTGTCATCTGGTTGTGCAAATGAAGCGAATGGGAATCATAAAAATGAATGAAGAATTAGTTGATAAACTCGCGGATTCCTTACCACAAGGCGAATGGTCTACCTACTTGACCATTCTGAAGAATGGAACTGAATATGGTAATTTCTCATTACCTAGATTCATTGAGAGATTGGAGGGACACGAACTTGAAATGCAGTAAATGGCGAAGAACAAAGGCGGCCTAATACAATAAGATGTTATATCTGTATTACAAAGGAAGTTCTGCCGCTCAGATACAGTCTCCAAAGATCCAAACTGCCTTCAGCGCTTACAACACACCGAGTCCACCCTCAAATCAACACAGAGTTTATAATCATTTGCTACGGTCAACCCAAACACGTCCCAAAGCCCACAATCATCACATGGTTCGAGCAATCCCCAGATTAACCAAAACAGTCAATATCATCCTACTCAAAGAGTTTTACCGTACAATATCGCTGTTGATTTCCAAAACGCACAAAACTTTGATGAGAAGACCGCAAAGCAACATATGTCACTATTAGCATCGGTTCCGAATCTTATGACAGTCTTGTAGGAGGCAAAATTGGAAATTTCAGATGACCAGAGAGGACTATGATCAGATTGATCTGGTAGAGATGGAGTTGATCGACATCAAATAGTGTATGGCATCTATTGTTAGACGCGCACACGCATCATGGAAATCACCAGAAAAGAGAACTTGGGTGGACTAGATGGAAAACTTGGATTCGACAAGTCCAAAGTTACGTGTTTTAAGTGTCGGGAGAAGGGAAATTTTAAACATGAATGTCCAAACAGAGAAGTTCAGGGTAATCAGAACCCATTTGCCGAGGACTACTACAAGAAAGCCATCTATCATCGTCCTCAACCAAGAACAAGAATGGTGCAAATTGAAGATAGTCAGTCAGAAACCAAAGACAAAGCGCTTGTTGTGACTTAAGAAGATGAAGGCTTTAATTGGAACCAGTACATTTCCAAGAATGAGAGTTTGGCATTAGGTGCTAAAAAATCGAAGAACTTGAAGATGAATCAGAGGTATCTTTTAACGAGGCTCCTGAAGATTATTATCACACATCATCAGAAGAGGAGGAACTATTAAACAGTGTTTTAAACATCTCCTGCCTAATGATATTCTGAAAATCTTTGCAGGTTATTTTGAACCAAGTCGTCGATCATCTTGTGAATAACAGAAGAAGCCTTATGTTGAAGAGATAGTTGTTGAAAAGATGGAGAAGTTGTCTTATGAGGCCAACAAAGCTTGTATGGCAAACGTAAAAGAGGTAAATGCATCTAAAAGTGAGTTTGTGATCGAAAAACTATGTTTAAATGTGCAGAGCCATGCAGTTTATGTGTTGTAAAAGACACACGATATAATGAGCTCAAATGTTTAACAGATAATTTATCGAGTGATTATAAATCAACTAAAGAAGCTTATGACAAATTAAAATCTTTTAAACAATATGAAAAAGAACTCAGAGAAAATGACGGAACACTTTCTATGCTTAAAGCGACAGTAATGGACAAGCAAATGGCCATTAATATTCATTTAAATACTATCGCTGAGCTAAAAAGTGAGCTTGAGAAGATAAAAATAGAAACAGAACGGGTTAACAAATTGTTAATCAACTATTCTACAAGCTCATATGTCATTAATCATATTCTACCTAAGATCAAAAACAAAGAAGAATCTAAAAATGTTGAAAACAAGAGTGCAAGTTACGATCGTGTTCCACCACCCATGTGGAATAGTTATGCTTGTAAAAAGCCATCAGGGGTGGAAATGACGCCCAATTTAAAATTGAAAACTGAACAGTCAAACGACTGCCTACAAACATTGACATAACTTACACAAAATCTGAAAATGAATGTGACTCTGAGGTGGTTAAAACAGTGGTCGAAAATGTTTTAAAAGGTGAATCTGAAAAATCTGAAACGGGTGTAGAATTATCAGAAAATAGTTTAAAGACTAAACCAAACGTCATAGTTTATAAAAAGCATGGATATGATAAACTATATTCTGATGAAGACTTTCCAATCCAGAATGTGAATCTGGATCGTGTCGATAAATTGTTCAAGCTTGTTAAGGTAAGCCATTCTGATTTAGACAAACACGATGTATCATTTTAGTCTAAATCAAAATGTGTTAACAGACCCTTCCATCAGAGATACATAGATTATCCTGAGAATAAGAGGGCTAGTTTCGGTTTTCAAAAGCGAAGAACGAACAACTAGTTACAAAAGCTAAACTTTACAAAGAAAATCAATTTTTTTTGGAACAACAACAGAAAAAGAAAAAGAAATCATCGGTATACAATCCAATGATGATTTCAAGAAAGAAAAAGAGTGTAGAAAACAAAGTTTGGATTCCTCTGTTCGAAAGGATAGTAGGACATGCTACAAATGTAAAAATGTTTGGCATATTGCACGACATTGCTCACAAAAATATCCAAAATTTGTTTCTAACTCTAACAAGTCTACAAGGATGAGAAACAAAAGGCACTCATGGTTGTACAAAATCAAATTTAAAAAAGAAACAATGAATCCTATAAAAATGTGAAATCAACGATTCAACATAATTCTAAATTTGAAATTAGTGAATCTTCCACCAAGAATCGCAATTGGATTCAAAGTTTTATACTAAAAGGGCAAATTTGAAAACGCAAACATGGGTTGCAAAAGTCAAACCATCCAAGGTAGAACTGAAACCATATGCCCCAAACAAAACCGAGCCTAAACAGAATGTCAAAAACAAAGTGGGTCCGAAATTTGATATTCCGAACCCACCCAAGACCAAGAAGGCTTGGGTTTCTTTGTTTAAATAGTTTCTTCCTCATGTGTGCAGGGGCTCGCACGATCGATCATGTCTAAATGGAGTATGGATAGTGGAGCTTCCAGACACATGACCGGGATGCTTGCGTTGCTGAACGACGTCAAAGTTATCCGAGGAGGTTACGTAGGTTTTGTCGGAACGCAAGGTGGAAGAATTTTAGGTGAAGGTAATTCTGATGAATGGAGTGGTTTAGTTTGATAAAGTGAACTACATTGCAGAACTTGAGAACAATCTACGCAACATTTCACAGATTTATGACAAAAATTTCACAACGCACCTCAATGATACAAAATGCTTGATTTTAAAGCCGGGATTCAAGATTCCTGAGGAATGGATTGTTATGCTTGCCCAAGAGAGAATGCTTGATTTTAAAGCCGGGATTCAAGATTTGTGACAAAAAATTCACAACACACTTCAATGAGTGTCGCAACCACAACATCAAAGAAGGTTCAGTGCTTTGTTTCTAAAGCTACTGAGAAAGAGTCTATCTTATGGCATAGGAAGATCGGGCATATTCATTTGCGAATGATGAATTTCTTAGTGCACAACGACCTAGTGGAGGATGTTAATCTGAAAAACTTTCAGTTATCTGATGATTGTCTTAGCTTTTAAGAAGGGTAAACAGCATAAGAAATCACACTCAAGAAAGCTTTTAAATTCTGTCAAGCTACCACTAGAGAGGCTACATATGGATATTTTCGGGCCTGTGGACGTCAAAAGCATTTCTGGTGATCTATATTGCCTGGTCGTTACAGATGATTATTCAAGATTCTCATGGGTTTTCTTTCTAGAGATCAAATATGAAACGTTTGAAAGTCCAATGATTCTCTTTAGGAAACTTGAGAACTTGTATCACTTGCCTATCAAGAGAATCCACAGTGATAATGGTACCAAGTTCAAGAATAAAAGGATGCTCGTATTCTGCAATGAAAAGGGGATTTTTCAGGAATTCAGTGCCCCCTATACTCCTCAACAAAATGGAGTTGCTGAACGTAAGAATCGCACTCTGATCGAAACTGCCAAAACCATGCTCGCTAACTTAAAACTGCTAATTAGTTTCTGGAGCGAAGCTGTCGCATCAGCGTGTTACACCCTCAATCCTGTGTTAACAGTCAAGCCTCACAACAAGACTTGTTTTGAACTGCTAAACCAACGGAAGCCTAACCTTGTGTTTCTAGAGCCTTGTGGATCACCGTGTACTGTATTGGACCAGGATGGTAAATTTGCCAAATCCTTGGAAGGATTTTCGTCATTTATGCTACTCCACAAAAGCGTGTCTTCTTGTCGAGTTTGAACCAGGTTATTTTTGCACAGCATGTTGATTGTCAACGGTATACTAAGCCAACGCAGAAAACCTGGGGATCCATGGCTGTTCAACTACGAAGGTTTGTGGAATTTTTTGACTTACAAGATGTGCCATCTGAATAAGAACTTGTTATGCTCTTTCAACAGCATCAAATCTCTAATCAAGAGCAAGTTTCTATATTTTAGTTATTTCCCCGTCACTTCTTGTCATCACTTCTAATGTAGGTCCGAGCCCTACTCTTCAAGAATTTGTATCTGTACCAATCTTGAACACTGCTGAATCATCTGCCCAGCAACCGCCTAATGCCAACTTTGATCAAGAACCGACTTTTGATGATGGAGGATCTAGTTTCTATGAAGGAGCTGAACATTTAGAAAGCTTCCTGAATGATCAAGCTGTTCAATCAAACGTCAAGAATGAAGCTTCATCTTCTGCATTGGTTGTTGATGAAGTAATCATGAATTTGCAAACTCAAGTGGATGTTCTGAGTCAAGTGATGCCAAGGACACTTTCTTATCATCCATCGGAGAATATTATCGGCATCTTACAAATAGGAGTGCAAACTCGCAATCAGATCAACAAGGATCTAAGCTGTTTTTATACTTGTATTGCTCCACTGCAAACTAGACTTTTTAATAGTTGTTTTGTTTCGCAGGTAGAACCGGGGAACTGGAAAGACGCTTTAAAAGAAGAAAGCTTGGTGGACGCAATGCAGGAGGTATTGCTTCAATTCCAGAAGTTGGGAGTCTGGAAGCTTGTTGACCTACCAAATCATCAAAAAAAGATAAACACTAGATGGGTCTTCAAGTGCAAGCGTGATGACAGAGGGATACTGGTCCGCAACAAAGCTCGACTTGTGGTACATGGTTTTCATTAGTAAGAAGGGATAGGTTATATTGAAGTCTATGTCTCGGTCGCTCGTCTAGAAGCGATCCGCATATTCTTGGCCTTTGCTTCTTGGAAAGGTTTCAAGGTGTACCAGTTGGATGTCAAATCTGCTTTCCTATACGGAAAAGTCAAAGAGGAGGTGTATGTCGGACAACGACCAGGGTTTGTCGATCCAATACACAAAGACAAAGTCTACCTTCTGAACAAAGCCTTATATGGTCTACACCAAGCCCTGAGAGCGTGGTATGAAACGATATCACGACATCTTCTAGACAACGGATTTCTCAGAGGAACTATAGATTCTACCCTCTTTACCAAGGAAGTGGATGGACATTTGATTATCGTACAAATATATGTTGATGATATCATCTTCGGATCGACAAATGATAAGCTGTGTAAGGACTTCGAAGAAGTCATGAAACTAAAATTCGAAATGAGTGCGATGGGGGAGTTGAAGTTCTTTCTAGGACTTCAGGTTGATCAATTGCTTGATGGTATCTTCATCCATCAAACAAAGTATGTTCATGACATATTGGAGAAATTTGATATCACAGGAACTAAATCTACCCCATTAGCTCCTAATCATGGCATTTGTCCAGACCTTCATGGAGTCAAAGTTGATGAAACACTATATCGCTCCATGATCAGATCCTTGATGTATCTAATTGCTTCCCGACCTGATATCATGTATCCTACGTGCCTGTGCACCGGTTTTCAGTCCAGTCCAAGAGATTCGCACTTGCTCGCCGTCAAGCGTATCATAAGATATTTGAAAGGAAGTCCAAGGACCGCATGTGGTATCCTCGACACGATGACTTCAATCTTGTGGGTTACCTGGATTCTGATTTCGGTTAACTTAATGCCAAATCTACGACGGCTGGTTTCCAATTCTTTGGAACTCGTTTGGTAATGTGGCTATGCAAGAAACATACCGTCGTCGCTTTCTCTACGTGTGAAGCTGAATATGTTTCAGCATCCAGCTATTGCTCCCAGATACTCTGGATACAACAGCAGATGAGAGACTTCGGACTGCAATTTCTTGACACGCCCATATATGTAGATAATCAGGTTGTTAATGATATCACTAAAAAGTCATGTTAACACTCACGTACTAAACATATTGAGATTCGACACCACTTTATCCGTGACTGCTATGAGAAAAAGTTGTTTAGAATTGAAAAAATCCACACTGATGACCAAAAAGCATATTTTTATACCAAAGCATTTGATCATTCAATATTTAAATATCTTTTAAATTAAATGGCTTAAGAAATCTGACATAAAGGGATATTCATGAGGTTGAGTTTGAGGATGACGATGACTTGACATGATTCTCACTGGTATGACGTGTTTTCTGTACATACTTTCTTAAAAATTCTAAAAATCCAAAAATATGTTTTTTTATTTTAGGGGGAGAAAGTTTGGGAAAATACAAAAACATTATAAAAGTCGAAAAGAGTTTTTTTGTGAAAAAGAGAGATCATATAAGATCAATATGTCAGTCATAGTATGCTAAAGATATGGAATGTTTAAACAAGTGATTAAACAGGTCTTACTGAGGATGTCCCTATAGGCTTCACTTGTTTAGTAAATTGTCTTCAGGATATAAACCTAAAAGATAAATTAACTTGTGGGTTAACATCTCTCGGATATATGGACTTAGTACTCCGAAATTTCATTTGAGAGAATACCAGATTATAAGATACTAGGTCTTTATATTTAATCGATATCTGGGGTATTATCCGGGTTCTTCTGATTTTGCGTCAGCAATGGCCTAGAACTTGTATAATACTTTACGCATTATTCGCCCATAAAAGATGCATAAAAAATGAGTATGTCATAAATATTTACCACATATGCAGTTCAAAAGATTCTTTTAAGGAACACCACCTAAAGACGAGCATTCATCTCTTTGTCTGTATGTAAATACTAACCTGAGCTCTCAAGGTCTCGCAATTCATCCCAGTTACAGATATCAATTGAATATATTCACCTGTGATATGATATTCTGGGAATCTCGATACGGGAGTATATTCTGAGATGGGAAACACAGTTATCTCATGTTCCTAAATAGTACCTAACATATCTTGAAACAGTTGAGAAATGAGAAGAGGTTTAAATGGATAAGTATATTGGCAATCTAGGGAAATCTGTTTAAGAACTTAATGATTCTACCAAGATCAACGGTACTTGTGATTTGTTTAAATACTTGATATGATTCTCTTAACACAAAACTCACAAAAATATGTATGTATATTCATCTTTTACTTGTTATTTCTTTTTGGAAAAATCCCATAACCCAAAAAGATTTTCAATTTTCTTAGCATTTTAGTTTAGTTTTAGTCTACCGATGATGAAAACATCAATAATTCAAGTCATGGCGACACTTGCTGAAGGAAAGTTGAAGACCATGGGTTGGGAGCTAATCAAGAAAAGAGGAAATTACCTGAAAGTCAATAAAGTTCATTAATTTGAAACTTTACATTTTTAAATAAATCTATTTTGGTCAAACTTTGGTCGACCAAGGTCATTAACTTTGACTTGGTAGGCAAATTAGATAACCAGGGTCATTAACTTGGACTTGGTTAACTGAGTGGGTATTTTAAACAGATAAAAACTTCATAAAAAATCAAAAAGTTTTACAAGTATCAGAACTGACTCGTACGAGTGATACTGACTCGTAGGAGTGACATTTGGATTCATTCGCATGAGCCACTGCTCGTACGAACGACTACTGCATAAGTATAAAAGGCTCACTCATTCTCACGAGTCAGTCTATTGTCTCTGTGTGGTTGAGAGAAATTTGTGTGCGAACCAGGTCTTATACTTCATTTTCTTGACCTATACTATGTACCGATACATTGGGGAGGTTGATTGGCACACCTCTTGCAATGGGAAAGGTACTTATGCTCGTTTTAAGCTGTTATAATGTCGAATTTGGGCCAAATGTACATAAAACGTACATTTAGGAAATTGGACCAGTAAAACATAAAATTGAACTTAAAAATGTTAAAATCGGCCCTAATAACCTATAAATCAACCTTCAATTTGTTAAAAGCAACACATTTTAAGTTCAGTTTAACTAGGTGTTATTTGGTATGGTTTACGACTCGTACGAATGTCCACTCTTACGAGCGAAGTTTTCAAAATGTTAAAGTATTTTATTCACTCGTACAAGTGAGTATTCGTACGAGTAGGATTCTTAGATGTTTTAATCTTGATGACTCGTACAAGTGAGTGTCATCATCCGTACGAAGCAGTTTGGCCAAATTTCTTGAAAATTTGCTAAGTGTTTTTGGTCATTCGTACGAAGTAATGACTCGTACGAGTGATATTTTGACCCAAACTTGAAATTCTATTTAAGTACTTGACTCATACGAATGGTGATTCGTACGAGTGGCTGAAAGTTGTAGTTTTTGAAAAATTTCTCACTGTTGAATTTTTATGTGTGCAGGTCAAGAAATTTTCTTTCTCGCCATTCCTAATTTTTGTTGTCTTTTGGATGAATCTATTCCAGAAACCGCCGCTTATCGAGAAGTTCTAGATTGTTTGGTCATAATTCTAGTTATGAAGGCTCTTACTGATCGACATGTAGCTTATCGCTCACATACTGAGTATTTCTGGAATGCAGCAGAGTATGATTCAGAACAGAATGCGATTATTTCGGTTGTGAAGATTAAATATGAAGATATTCAGGTTAAAATCACAGAAGACTTGGTCAGAATAGTGTTGGAATTCAATGACCACGAAGATGACCCTACAGGTTTTTCTGAATACATGGTGAAAGGATGTTTTTATCGTATGAGTTATGCCGGGTTCGTTAATGCTGCTCCCTTTAAGAAGGCTAACCTAAGTGCGCCTTTCAGATATATCGCACATTGTGTTATACATACACTGAGTCACCGCAAAGGAGGATTTGATGACTTAGTTGACTACCAGATGTGCATGATCACCGCATCGTTCTGAACCTACCGTACAACTTTTCGAAGGTGATATTTTCTCAGATGGTCCAGAACACACAGTGAGAGAAGTTTTTACAGTACCCATGGTTTATTCAAATGCTGCTAGACCATTTGCATCCCAACCTAAAGAAAAAGAAGGATGATGTGCTGAAGTTAAAACATATGGATGTCTCGACACTGAAGAAGATGAATTTACATCTCAAGACATTCCCTAACGTAAAACAAGTGTTTGGAGCAATTGTTAACAAAGATTATATCGCTCCAGCACTAGGGAAGTGGAGAAATGAAGGTAGTGGTGACGAAGATGAAGAGATTAAAGCGCTCGATGGTTTTGTTGCAAAGCGAAGCACATGGTTTGTTAAAGACGGGGGTAAGGGAACCAAGAGAAAACCAACGTCTACATCTTCCTCTTCAACTCCTCAGAAGAAAAAAAAAACTTCAGAAAGCATGAGACTAATTGACGAATAAGAGCCAGAGGAGAATATTGAAGCTATGGCTGCTGATATTGAAAGACAAGCATTTGGAGAGATAGAGAAAGTGGTTGGAGAAGCGTCCTCTTCTAGTACTGATTCGGAAGACATGATTGCTGGAGAAAACGAAAGGGCGAAAGAAAGAGAAGTTGAACGTCGGGCCGAGCTAAAGAGTAAAGCTGGAGAGAAAAAGAGAAAAGCTTCAGGAGAAGATGATACAACATATGTACCCTCTGAATATGATACTGATACTCCAGTATGTGAGACGCCAAGGAAAGCTGCTCGACGACTCAAACAATCTGCAACTAGAAGTTCGGATTCTCTAGTAGACAAATCTAAGAGGAAAGTTCAGAAAAGGACTATGGAAGAAGAGGTTGTTGAACCGATTCCACCAATTCCACCATCTCCACCACGTCAGTCTACACCACAACCGACACCACAGTCGACGTTGCAACCTTCGCAATCCTGACCCTAGTTTGACTTTGATTTCAATTTTGATGATATTCCTGGGGGGAGGCTTTCTCAGCTGATATGTTTAATGATGCAAGAGTTGAAGAGCTGGAGAAGCAGTTTATGTTAAATTCGGTCAAGATTGCAGAACTGCAGGAACAGCTCAACGGGCTTAATGCAGAAAATCAGCAACTTGAAGCTATGTTAGCCAGAGAGTATTTGCGAATGAGCGTTTACGGATTCGTATGGCTGAATATGAAGAAGAACGTCTCAGGAGCGACATAAAGATGAATTTATTTGAGAAGATACTTACTAAGAAGCTTGGTATTAATATTGCTGCTGAAATTGACAAGATAGAAATAGTTGAAGCGAGAGAGCGGGTTGCTGAGCACGAACGCCTTGCGAAAGAATTATTAGATGCTCAAGGCAAAGGCAAAGCTAAAGTGGTTGAGGATCCTGTCATTGTTACAACCGAGCCAGAAGCTGAATATGCGCCAGTTATTACTGATATTGTGGTGTATTCGATGACGAAGGTGTTTGTACTAATAGGTAAGCCAAAAGATGTAGATATCGATATGTCCAATCTTTCAGCAAGAAATCGTGAGTGGCTAATCAAGAAGAAGTTAGAGAAAGAGATTGACGCCGAGGTTGATGAGTTTGACGAGGATGCTGAAAAAGAGGCTGAAGACTTAGATGTTTTTTATGATCTATTTTCTGATAAGTTTGATTAAGATAGTGATGATGGTGATAATGATATAGGTGGTATGGGTTTCCATGTAACAGAGTCTAATATGAATGAAGATATTGATTATTCTGTGTACTTGGATGACTCGGCAAATCAAGTGACTGAAGAGGGTGATCAGGGTAGATCTGAAGGCCCTACTGATACTCAGCAGGCAGGAATTCTCATGGTAACTGATATATCTACTATTCCTATCATGCCAAAGCCAAAGATCTTATATCTTGAGCACGATGTTGAAGAAGGAGAGTTCGTTCACAGCTACACTAAAGAAGAGATAGCTAAATGCTGGGAATGAACGAAGAAGAATTTGTGTTTGATTTTGAAGACGAGCTGAATGATATTAGAGCTTTCGAGCCAGTTGATTATGTCTTCGAGCATGTTGATGATGCGGATGATTATGATAGAGTTGTCGTGGAGGATGATTCTGATGACGATGTTACTAAACTTGTCGATAAGGGTACATATGACTCCCCAACTTTTAGTGAGTTGTTTGCAGCTGGAAGTGATGATCTTTTGAAACGAAAAGTTGAAGAAGCTGTTAAACAAGGAACCGTTCCTCAACAAATGTCTTCTGAAGAAATTTCGGAGATGAGGAAGCGGTGGTTCATAGTTACACCAGCTGAGCGAAAGTTTAAGCGTCCTCTAGCATTATTTACGCGTAATGCGGATATTTATCTAGGGGATATAATTAGTTGGGGATGGATCGAGGAGCTTAATGTTTATGCTATTAAGAGGGAGTTTGGGATCTAGTATTTTAGATACTTGAGCGATATCAAGTCCTTGCCGTGTTGGGATATAAAGAGCTAGTGCAAACAAAGATGATTAATCTGAAGATGAAGTTTCACGATCAACGGTTATGGAAATTGATCAAGCTTGAAGCTACGCACGGATTTACCCACTGGAAGCCTCATTTCCCGAAGCAAATTACAAAGATCAATCCGGTAACTCAAGAGAAAGACATGACTCTAATCGTCAAGAGGCCGAAAGTGATGAAGAATATGCTTCTCATAAAAATGGAACAAGACTTCCACAAGATCTTCAAATGGTGGCACTACAATTCGAATACGGGAGAAGTTGTTATATGTGTGCACCTAGATGATGATTCTTGGAAGACCACAGAGGAGCTTACCGAAGCCGTCATAGCGCACAAGCGAATATATGGGTTGTGGCGTGGCATTCGAGTACTAGACCCGATGTGGCTGGTCAACTGTTCGAAGAAAGATATCGAATGTTTGTTCTACAACAAAATTAACTTTGAAGAGAGAGATAAAGAACAAGCACTCCAGTTTTAGAATATAGTTTAATGTTTGTTTTGCCAACGACGTTCATTCAGGCACGGCGTGGAACACTTCGTGGAGGAAACTAGAGGAGAGAGCAAAGGAGGAGAGACAAGAAGGAAGAAAGGATTGCGGAGCGAGTACGTATTGCGTCGCTAAGAAGTTTTCGGTTTGGTAATACAGTTAACCGACCTCCTCCTACAGATCAAATGCCTATAGCTTTTGAGGAGCGTCGCAAGCCGTTGAAGCGTTTCTTTGGTCAATAAATGTCAGATCTTTTGAAGCTTTTTGAAGACTATCCAAGACTGCGGCAACATCCAAGGGGGAGTTTGTTGGTGCATAATGACTATTGCCTTCGTCTAGGATATGTTGTTTATGTATCTAAGAACGTCAGTTTGTATGTGTTAATGTATATTTTATTTGTTTTGTAACTGACTCATATGAGTAAGTCATATGACTCGTACGAGTGACACTTTGTCACTCGAGGCAACCACTCGCACGAGTCACTCTCTGTTACACACTCTCCTGTGCGAGTCATGTCGACCTATAAATAGAAGAGTGTTGTGTCATTGTTAGAAATCTTGTTGGTGTGGTGAAGCCCTGCTGAAGTGTTTACTTGCATTGTACTTGTTCACGTCTATTAATAGATTCAAGGCATTTAAATGGTAGATCTCACTTGTTTGTTTGTCAACCTCACTAACAATGAATTCCGCCTCAGTTAGTTGAGTCATATCGGTTCGGTGCTCATCGGGGGAGAGCCGATCCCCCCTCACAATATGACATACAACATATTTACTTACACTAGTTAATGCACACTTTCTCAATAAATTAAACATATTATTTTCCTAATAACAAAGAGATTCACTCACCAACTTTTGTTGACCCAAAAACTACTTTTACACGTGATACAGGTGAACATGCATGAAGAGAAGATTTGGACATAGGATGGGCTTTTATCTGTTTTTTTGAAAACATTTAATATGGATTAATAATTGTTAAAAACATGTAATAGCAAGTCATAAGCTTTGGATCAACCAATCATGCCCCGACCACCTATTCCACTACCAGGTCGGGGTGTGATAGATTGGTATCAGAGCCATTAACTTTAGGGATATAGGTTAGGTTATTAGACCCTTAGAACCTATACTCTAGTCAACTAGGACCTATGTGCTTATGTGATTTCATGTTTTGTTTAACTTATGATTTGCTATTGCTTACACATTTAACTTTCTTTCTTTCTTTCACACACAAACGCATGCAAGCATTCTATTTGTTACTTGATTAAGTGATACATGCACTGTGTTATAATTATATCATGGAGTCTACATATATGCATATATATATATATATATATATATATATATATATATATATATATATATATATATATCACTCCACCTGAAATATACCATATGAACCTTATAAAACCCTTATTTGTAAGTTCTCGACTTCCTTTAAATTTTTGAAACATTTCCCTCCATTTCCAAATACTTATTTTTATGTTATTCAAACCTTTGTGATGTTTTTGTTTTGAAATCTCATCAAATTGAGTTCATGTGACAGGCAAGTAGTAACTGGAAGGGTTCGATTACTAGTAGTCAGGACGTCCTATCTAGGATTAGTATTCGTATAAATCAGAATTAGCAGACCAGTTTGCCTACCTGGGGACTAACAATGAGTACTATGGACCTATTAGGCCAAAGCATGCCACACCAAACGTCATGTGAACTAACCCCACTTTGAGTTGTCACCATGTCCACTCTTGGATGCCCTCTGACTTTCATACATTACATTCGTATTTCTCGATTTTCTCCGGGTTTTAATGTACGTTACTAGGCTAATACATGCGAACCATACGAAAGCCAGGTAATCATGGGGGCCCACCTGATTACGAAGGTGAAGTATGGCAGCATGCAAGGCCCAATTACAAGCAAAGCCCAAGAACACTTTAAAAGTGTTGTATTATCATGAATTTTTGTTTTCTAATACACCCCAAAAGTTTTCATTTTATCATACTTTTGTATTTTTCGCATATCTACTAGCAAATCCATCAAAAATCTCACAGTCTCGTTTGCGTTGATTCCTGTAGATGTCTTCTACGCACCTTCGCGGGGGCCTTCAAGATATCATCCAAGACCCAGTCCTAAGCAAAGAACCAACAACCTTTAAGCTGCCATTCGAATAGCTTCCCAACTCACTGAGCATCATGTCAAGTCCGGGGATCTTAAAAGAAAAGAAGACAAGAGTTCGGTTGACAAAATTCAAGAGGACCCAAAGGAACCAAACGAACCCAAACCAAGTCATCCTCTTGTTTCAATTCCAAAAGAAAGCGAAATGATTGGAACTATGTTATAAGCTCCAGCAACCCATAGATACAAGTCGCCATACAAGTTGTTCCCATACAAGTCGCACCCATTACCTAGGTGGCACCTAACACCACGTATCCAAATAAGAAACCCTACACTGGTCCTCACCCTTAATGCAACTACTGCCACTACCATCGTCAGTCCAATGTCACTTGTCGACTGTGCGCCAGTTGTGGATGCTACAATCATCTGAGTTACACCTGTTGCATAACCCAAAACCAGGCAACCAACCTCAAAACCAACAAAATGCTCAAGGCATGGCTCAACCATACCCCGAGCCCAACCTTATCATGGATCCACCTCCTACTCCGAACATGATCCAAACCTACCAACAACCAAACTAGCCCTTTTTACATCTTGAAGACTCAAGACTCCTCTAAAGTTGTTTATTTTACTTTTATTTCCACTCCAAGCTTTTATCAGTTCCATTTCGTGTTTTGACTATTCAAGTTACAATTGTTTTCAATTTGGGTTGTAACCTTACAAGTTAACATTATTTCATATTACTTCCATCATTGCAATTAATATTATGCTACACCAGTTGTTCTTCATTACATTTCATTAATGTCATTTTACATCGCCTAAATTTCATGTCATTTCATGTCATCATACCTCATGGTGGACCTCATCTCATAACTTAGGGAAAGTGGGTCACGTCTCACTTTTCATAGACTGGCCACTTCCTTATAACACACAAGATAGAGGTACCGCCAAAATTTCGTCTTGCTTTCTTCAGACTTCGAGGCTCAAGCATTGGTTGTTGTGTTCGTTTATATTATCTAGATTTTAGGACGAGTCACATAGAACTAATCATGACTTGATTACAAAGCTAATGAAAAGTTGAAAGGACATGGTGGATACGCTACCGGTACTTCCTATATATAATTGTTCTTGTCAAATGATCAAAAGCATTGTTAGACTGTCATGGGAAGTTCTATGTAAGTGGTGTCAATCATGATTTGGATAGCGATGTGGTTAATGATTTTGTTTTGTGATTTCATATGCAACTTTATCATTATGACGCTTCGATTTTCTCAAAAATCCCTTATCATGATGTAAGTTCCGATTAGACATCATGAATACAACTCAGTAATAAAACCTCTATCATGACATTTTCCATTTCCACACCTCGGGCATCAAAAAGCGATTCATGTAGCAGGGTATTCAACCCTTACCATGAACGTTACCGCCTCAATCAAAATCCAAACTTCACATCCACCTGGTTATGTATATCCTTAGCATCATCAAGATTTTATTACCCAGCATACTCGAGATCCAATCTATAAGAAACCCTATTAACTAACCCTCAAGAATGGTTTCCCTCCTAATTTTGGGACAAAAGTTCTAAAGGTAGGGGAGACTGTAACATCCGCCCAAAACGGATATCAAGAATTTCAACCCGTTTTGAAATCCGGATCCTAACCTTTGAACTTTCAAAATTTTTGCAAAATAAATAACCGTTGAAAGATTTTACTCTTTAATTTAAATTCATATATCGATTTAGTTATTTACTTATTTATTTACTTGTTTATTTATTTAATATCACAATTAAAATCATTAATAAAAGCTAGTTATGTTTTAAAGTGAGTTTTAAGGTAATATGAGTTAGTAGCCAAGTTAGTTCGGTTAGTAGAGTTAAGAGGGCTGATTTGTAACATTTGAAAACTTAAAAATTTAAAAAGAAATATAAAACAGTGGACCAGGGATTCGAACCCAGGTCTCATCAACAAACAAACAAAACACCCGAGCCACTCCACCACATCAAACCTTTGTTAAAATTTCAATTTTCAAAATCCTTAAACACTACAAACCCTTTTGAATTACCTTTGTCACCCAAATGTTAAACACCTAAATGATTACCTCCTACTTTCAGGTGAAAATTCCAAAAACTAGGGGAGACAGTAACATCTGTCAAAAAAACAAATCCTAAAACCCGACCCGTTTTGTAATCCAGTCCATTTTCAAATTTCCATGTATTTTTATTTAATGTTTAAGCAATAAAATGTCTCGGATTCTATGTTTTGATCATGCATGTTATCATATCTGGTGATTTATCATCTTATACATGTTTTATACAATTTTTTTAAAATTCATTTCCATGTATTTTGAAGCAGTCAACCATCTCTCAAGGTCTAAGACTACAGTTACCACTAAGTTGATCAGAAACTTTGGAGACTTCGTGAACACACCTAACACTCATATCCTGACCTTCTTATCATCTAAACTTCGTTACATGCCTTAAGATAGCACATTGTGTTTTGGAGGGTTTAGATGTAAATGATAGCAAGTAAAAAGCTCTACATGTTGCATTCTTAGTTTTGTCATAAGATGACTTTCGGGTGACTTTCTTGCCAACTTTTCTCCATCCTTGAGCTATCATTATGGTCCATTCAAAGCCCCAAGATATACTTGTTATACTAAGGATAAAGTAGGTTCAAATGGTGCATAAAACTGAGCCCAAGAGTAACGGGAATCATAAACACAAGATTGAGAAAATAACCCTTAACCTGCATCAAGATCCAAGGCTAAGCCATATTCTCGACACCATGAATGTTGGATTACTTTTATTCATATGATAGTACTCAAAAAATAATGACCGTAGGAGAAAACTGTGCACGAAACGGAGTTATAACGAAGCGGGAATCGTGAAAACAATTTTTGGTGTTTGTTGCTGATTTGCAAGACGCGAAAACCCATTTTAAATTCGTCCCACATAGCCCCAAATACCATTTTGTGCTCCCTTTCAAACCTATAAATACCCTTGCTTGGTTCCTTATAGCTTGAAACACCTAGTTTGAATATAAACAAGTGGAATAACCAAATTTGGATGTTCCAGAACTGCAATACCCCTTGGGTGTTGTGTGTAGTATTTTTTATTTCCGCTCTAGATGAGGAGGTGTTGCCTTCAAGCTCTTCTCATTTTGTAAAGTTTTCTTTGAGGTAACTTTCCTTTCCTTTTCATTATTCATTTATTTATTACTTTCTTAGTTTAATTTATTTAATGCTTTCTTAGTTTAATTAGTT
The DNA here is from genome assembly GCA_947069175.1 of Scalesia atractyloides. NCBI lineage: Eukaryota > Viridiplantae > Streptophyta > Magnoliopsida > Asterales > Asteraceae > Scalesia > Scalesia atractyloides. Next base: position 23,682,638 of record CAMTDV010000029.1, on the reverse strand, counting down.
TAGTTTGGTTTCTTAGTTAAGGAGCATTAGGCTCGTTTAGGTAGCCTTGTTTAGGCTCGCCTTTAGTCTTGGTATAGCCTTGTAGAGGCTCGTTAAGCCCAACGAGTCCAACATATCGTGTTCGTTTATTTAGTTATGCATAGCATAACGTTACCCTTTCCTTGTTGCATTCTTTTGTCTAGGTTTTAAATCACGCTTGTCATTTGGATTTGCTCCTTATTCTCGTGTGGTTTTTCACTAAGGAGTAATGGAACGCAAACTGCGGGTGAATCTTACAACTCCCCCTTTTCTTTATTATATGTTTTTGGGGTTATCATGTGTCGCACATTATTATTACATTTTACAAATTCAATTACGTGTGATTACCATTATGTAAAGTATATGTGATATGTGTTGGTTGTTTGTTTGTCACTTGGTGCATTTCATTCATTTTAGACATGACATCATCATATGCTCATCGGTTCCCCATTACCTATGAGCGGAACTTGACGCTGCAAACTATACGAGGTAAGCTCCGTTTGATTGAGCTTAGACCTTGTAGCACACCATAATATCGTGCACCATGCATACATTCATTTGAATCATTACAGTTGATTTGTTTATTGTTTGAGGTTGTGTTATGTGTTATTGCTTGTTGTTTACTTGGTGCATTACATTTATTTCAGATGTTACATCATCATGGGCTCGTCGGTTCCCCATTACCTTTAAGCGAAACTTGACGTTGCCAACCATACGAGGTCAGCTCCATTTTATTGTGCTTAGACCTTGCAGCACACCATAATACCATGCAACACGAATACATTCATTTGAATCATTACAGTTGATTTGTTTATTGTTTGAGGTTGTGTTATGAGGTTTGACATATGACATACAACATATTTACTTACATTGGTTAATGCACGCTTTCTCAATAAATTAAACATATTTTCCTAATAACAAAGATATTCACTTGCCAACTTTTGTTGACCCAAAAACTAATTTTACACGTGATACAGGTGAACATGCATGAAGAGAAGATTTGGCCATAGGATGGGCCTTACTTAACAAGAAACGGATAAATGTAGCTTAGTATTTATGAACAATGTCTCATACATTTAAATGGTTTTAGTTAGATTATCTGTTTTGTGAAAACATTCATATGGATAATAATTGTTAAAACACGTAATAGCAAGTCATAAGCTTTGGATCAACAATCATGCCCGATCATCTATTCTGTTGCAGTCGGGCTGACAATAACAGTGAATATATAATCACACATCCCGCTGATATGACTACGTGCTGTATCAATTTGGATCAGGCATTATAATCCAACCTCATAACGAATCTATAGTATTCTTAAAGTTTCATTATTCGGGTTGGAACGTTTTCAGAATTTAGGCAACCTAAATCCAGATCGGGAGAGAAACACTTAGAATAGGGTGCAAACATAAGTAGCATTACATCAATTGCTTTACATACCCCTACCATAGGAGGAAAGTAGTCAAGAGCGAATTCGTAATATGAGCCCTGTTATAATTGTTTTGAGATCACGGTATGGCATTAACCCTTAAGAATTAGTAAGAAACAAGATATATAACTGATGTGGGTATTAATCGAGTAACAATGAAAATGGTATGCTACCATGCCCTATAGCGATATTAGATCACGAGGGACATCTAAATATCACATCGTAAGAATGATGTCCATAATTATAGAGGAAAAAATGAATGTAGAAGTTATAACAATTTTATAAAGGATGACTAGCTAATGAGTCATTGAGTACCAATCTTAAGTCAACATGGCACTACACACATTATTACAAATATAGATACTCTATACCAATGTACCAAGAGGAAGGTTGCTTGAGAAGAGAGAAATAATTCTTCTTCCGATAGATTCATTAAAGGCTGAATTATGTGTAGGTGAAAACTTTCTTGTACTGATCAATGGATTGTTTAACATGACACCTCGGAAATTTTAATCGAATAATGCGGAAACACCTATCCGAAACTCTCAAATATTCTAGATATGTTGGACGAGAGGAACAATTTTGTACAAAATATGCAAAATTATAAGTGGAGGGATCAAGTGTGAATATATGCCAAATTTTTTGCTCCTGGAGGTCCTTTACGGATCGCAAGCTTTATGTTTTACGGTCTGTAAGGTTTTTAAATCAGTGGGCGCCAAAGAGGTCCTAACGGACCGTAAGACATAACCATTGCGATCCGTAAGGGTGTCGCTGGCAAAATATTTTGACCTGGCAGCTACAGCCTGCTCTCCATGCCACTTAGCTCCAAATCTTGCCCCATCAACCTTCTTTTGGACACATGCTAGGACATTTATCACCCTCCTAGAGCTCCTGGTTACACTTGGCACAACCTCCTTCCACTTAATCAAGTATAAATAGCTGATCAAGTTCACCATTCAAACTTGCACCATTCATAATTTCTTCTTTCTCTTGAGTGCAACTGATCTAACAGAGGCATCCCACCTGCTCTAGACTTCCCTTGAACTCTTGTAAGTGTTCTATCTCAATTCTTTTCATTCCTAGGCTAGTTATTAGCCAAAAGTCAAGAAAATTGACTTTTAATTTGACTTTCGGTTCTGATCATTTTGGTCAAGTCAAAGTTTTTATCGCACTTGGCTACGTATTCATAATAATGAAGATCTCTTGACATTATACCCTCTGAAGATCACGTTAAGTAGGTGAAATGACGAGTCAAAGTTATATTAAATAAAAGTCAAAACGTAGATTTTTGTAAACTACACTAAATGAAATTCTAAGTATCGAAACCTTATTTTTTATTCATTATAACAGTTCACATAACATATTAGGACATGTTTAATCATGTCCAACTCATCATTTCCTACTTAGAGCTAGTTTCGCAAGCAAAAGTCAAACACTTTGTGTAAGTCCCGTAGAACGGATCAAACAGGTATCACTAACCTAACCAATAGCGGAAATTATGATTAGGAAGAAGAAAAACTTGAATAAATTCAATGATTATAACTTGCATACACCAAAGATGTCAGATACAAGTTTTTGATTTCAACTCTCTAACCCTTTCTCTATGACCTATCCCTACTATTTATAAGCATCACTAAGCCCATAATTACAACCCTAGGCCCATTAGGCACTAGGAAGCCCACATTAACCCCAAAAGCCCAAATACATCCCTAATGAATAAACCTTTAATGCTCCAAGCCCAACATTCTCCCCCTAGTTTACTTCATTGGTCCTTCGGTTGAGCATCCACACCTAAACGTCCAGCAATAATACCAGCAACCGCAGCCGTCCAATCTTAAGCACAAACCTCGTACAGCTCAGCAGTTCTAATTTGATGAGAGGCAAGAACTTGTAAATCTTCGTCATGAAAGCTAACCAGATCCACCACATCATTCACCCTAAATGCCTTCTCTTTGGTCACAATAGCAACACTTCCGACTTTCGGATCGTATAACCAAAAGTTGAAGTTCTTCAGAATTCCCCTCGGAAAGGTAGGAGCAACCGGGATAACTAATTCTTTGTCCGTTGGCGGCCACATCACAGATTTGAACCTCTTGCCCGTGTGCGCATCGCGAACTCCCTTAGCTGCTCTCAAGTACAGTTCAGCAGTCTTCATATTATTAAATCCGGTCCTAACCTCACGTTCAAGCTTCTTAAAGAATCTCCACCCGGTCCATGCTTTGTAGTGTCGTCATCAGTGTATGGGCTCTTAAAAGATCAGTCAACGCAACTTTAGTCCATGTCTCGAACTACGACTCTTTCGAATAGTATTCCATGGTTCCATCCTGGCGCACGATGATCCACATATTTTAACATGATCGTACATCCAACTCAGCACCTTTGACTTGTTTCCCACCTTACTATAATAACTTGATCCCAACTCCATGACATATCTCTCGGATTGATTGGTTGGATCTTTCAGCTGAAAATTCTTGTGCAGTGGATTCACGTTAACATTCTTCATCAAGACCATTTGCTTCTTCTTCCTCTGATCAGTAGCACGTTTCTGACTGGCGGTAAACTTTCTGCATGGATCGCTCATATAATCATCAAGAAATGCTTGACGTTCGGCTGCCAACTACGCAGCTGCCAACCTCTGTTCTTCAGTTTCTTCTGCCATACGCTGTTGTGCTGCACGATGTCTAGTTTAAACGTTCATCGGATCATCGGTAGGATCACTAAACTCCCTTCCAAACTTGTTCTCCAACTTGCCCCTTAAATCAAACACAAGAGTCATAAGCATCGTGACATCTCCCTACAGCTGATTGATAGTTTGATCTCGAACGTCTAATCGATTCTGCAGAGAGGCAATCTAAGCATCCTTTAACATAACCTCTTGTTCCAACACAACTACCTGTTTCTTCAAATCAACTACATCCACCTCTCTATCATCGTCATCACTGTCCAATCCTCCGAACTCGAATGCCCTTTTTCAGATCTTCGTACATAATCTTCAGCAACATCATCAGTATAACCGACTCCACTACCACCCGCTTCTGAACCACCAGCACCTGACGAACTACCTCCAAATTCCATCATTTGCAAAGCTGTGTCTGCAGGAATCGACACAACTGTGGACTATGTAATGATAGGAACGGTTTGCTGCGCAGATGAAATAGGCATGTCTACCATCAATGTATGAATAACATATTCAGCAACAGTAACCTCAGAAGCAGCAACAGTAAAAACAACAGGAGCTTCAGGTGTACTAGTGAAGTGCTCGGCCCAGTTCTTTGCCTCTTGATTAACGATACCTCATCTTCGTCATCTTCTTCAATCTGAGCGGTTGGTGCAAGAACGGATGGAATGTCGAGAGGAGGATCACCCTGTTTCTATTGGATATATTTCAAGTGAGCGATCAAGGCTTCTAAGTTCTCAGACGACAACTCAAGCAAAGCGAGAGTCAAAGTGGCATTAAACTCATCAAGATCGTCAAGAAAGGCTTGGCCAACATCATCTTCATCATCAATGACTAAATCCTCTACCTCTATCTCCTTTTCTTTTGCAGGCATGTCGTGTTCTTCGGCCACTATAGCGTTTAATAGAGGAGGAGGAGGTGGTGGTGGAACATGCAAACCGACAACTTCGGAAAACTTCCCGAACTTCTTCAGAGGAAAACGACCTACAAACACCGTCTTTAACGTAGAGCGGTTCTTCTTCATTGTAGAAAAAATAGTAGGCCCCATCGGCTTCATATTCAGCAGGTTGGCATCTGTAGCATCTTTCGCCAAATGAGGATAGCGCGCATCAAGTATGAGCTGGACAAAATGTGGGTATAACAGGAACATCCGCTTCTTGGACTGCTCTAAGATTTTCTTCATGTTATCGAAGATATAACTAAAATAGTTATACTTCCAGTCCATGACTAACGCAACTATCGCAGATGTCTGGGCTTAATTCGGCTGATCCAGACTGCCCTTGTTTTCCGACACACACTGCATGAACATGTGCACAAGTAACCTCCAGTATGCCGAAAACATTTTCTTCAACAGTGGCGGATAAGAACCCTCATATCCCATCTCCATAAGTACATGCAGCACCTTCTCTTTGGCGTAAGTGGTTGGATGACTAAAAGTATTTGTCAGCTGCAGCACCTCTCTCACACAAGCTTCGTTCACCACAATCTCTTTCCCTTGAATCTGCGAACGTGTAAATGGACTACCATCTTCACCCCATGGCTGAATACGTGCTCTTTTCCAAAATGAATGGACTAGATCTCTATATATCACAGAGTTAGCACGGAGGGCGTAAGCAATTCTGCAAGTGTTGAGCCCCACTATCAGCGCCTGAAATTCCTGAAAGAACTCAGCTAGCAGGTCTGAGAGATACCCGGCTTGGTTGTGGAATTGTTCCTCAACTAGCATCACCGCATCAAAAGCTTCTTCCACCATATCTATTAAAAATCAACCAAGTTAAATCCAACTAACGGAGGTTAATGGAGTTTAACAATATAGCAGTTAAAAACTAACTGGATAGGTCAAACGGAAGTCAAGGTTCAAATTAATACTAGTTAAAATTAATTAAGGGGTTCAACAGTTGAAAAGCTCCAAAAACTTCACATCCGGATTACTGACAGTTCAAAATGAATCCTTTCATCAATCCGGATTGAAGGAGGTCAAACAACATGGTCAAAGATGCAATCCGGATTATGTATTGTATCTCGGATAGATATGCATTCCGGATGAAGATCCAATCCGAAATGATATCCGAGTTCATCATTTCAGATGAATACCAATCCGGAATGCAATCCGAAATGCTTAAAAACTTGAAGATCAATCTGGAATACGATCCGAAATGCATTAAATATTCATTAATTTCATCTTGAATACATATGTAACTGCAGTTGTACCTAATCCGAAATGAGCTGTCCGAAATGCACAACTCGAAAGAGAGAATCAGAGAAGACAATACTAATTCGGATAATCCGAAATGAAATCAGATATGCCAATATATATTTCCGAAATGGGCTTGGGCCTGGGATTTTGAATCCGGAATGGGCTTGTGATAAGCCCAATCCAGAACAGTAACACAGTGGGCCTGTCCGGAAAGATCCAAATGGGCCTTTCCGGAAAAGCCCAATCCGGAACAGTAACCTTTTTTGGCCCAAAGTAGCCCGATTCGGAACCGTAACATAAGGTTCCAGTTTTCAGACTTTAAACCAAGTTCGTTTGGCTGGCCCAAATCCCAAAGCACACTGGGCCAGTCCAAGATCTCTTGACAGAAAACATCCCACCAAAATTCATCAAGTAAACTAACCAAGCATCCAACCATCTTTTAACATTTCATAAGAAGAACTAACTAAAACAGATATAAACATTTAACACAGCCTTGCTAAGGGATCAAATCGTTTCAAAGGCTAACTAAGGAACATTTTTCAGTATGAGCAGGTTCAGCTAGTCTTGGCGATTGTCAATATACTTGTCCACTTAAATCTAAAACTCAACCCTTGTAGATCAGGAACTATGATACGCTTAAGGTAATATTATACTAAGATACTCGTGTGTCCCATACCATGACATACCCCCGCGATCAAGGTAAGCACAACAGTTCATTGTAGCAGGTGAGTATACCGAGGTCATCCTTTATTTTACAACATCAGGCTATTGGTGAACATGTCAGTACTCCGTACAGCAAAGAGACCAATAGTGACTGACGAGGGTTAGGCAAATACCTTATGAGGTACGTAAGAACTTAGGAAGGAACTTTTGTTCTCTTAGGTTTTGGCCTTTCCATTTTGGCTCTTTTTCAAAGACATCCTGACTGTGCCTAGGTCTGCATATAATCTGGATGCAATAGAAGGGCAGTCAAGATATCCCCGGATGACTCAACAGCATAAAGACCCGAAACCTCAGATGTGGGCTATCTATCAACGCAAGATTTAAGACCATAAAATCATACGCCTAAAGTAAGTGACCCACTGAGTACATAGTTTATTATGTTTATATCATTTGACTTTCCCCATCCGATTGAGTTTTAGACCTACTGACACATCACTTTCGATCCAAATCTTTTCCGCTTATACCTTACATGTGTTAGTCAAACATTTTATCACGATATTCATTTCATTTCCCTATCCTTGCAAAACCATTTTATTTAAGATTTCTCCCCCTAAATTTGTGCATATATATATGAACAAATTTATGAAGCAATGAAAATAAAAGAAGAACAGTAAACAAACATGAAGACAGCAGATGCCTAGGTAGAAAACCAAATCATTTTGAGAAGATCCACAAGTACTTGAAAACGCGCGTTGCTAACGGGTTTCGAGAACAAATCCGCCACATTTGCATCAGTGTGGATTTGCTCAAGCTTTACGAGACCCTTTTCATAGCAATCGCAGATAAAATGAACTTTAATGTTTATGTGCTTGGTTTTGGAGTGGAAAACAGGGTTTTTAACTATTTGGATCACGACATCATTATCACAATAAATTGTTGTGTTTAGATAAGTCAAACCGTAATCCGCAAGCTGATGTTGCATCCATAAAACCTGGAAGCAGCAAGCAGAGGCTGCAACATATTCTGCTTCTGCAGTGGAAAGCGAAAACGTTTGTTGCTTCTTGCATTGCCACGAAAAACGATCTCCCAGAAATTGGCAACCAGCCAAGTTGAGCGCATGTCCCTATCTGTACCTCCAAGATTACTGTCAGAGAAAGCAAACAGTTCAAATTCAGAACTTTTAGGATACCAGTGGCCCAGTGATGGAGCCCCTTTGAGGTACCTAAAAATTCTTTTAACAACATGTAAATGAGAAAGTTTAGGAGTAGCCTGATAACGAACACACTGGCAGACAGAAAACATGATATCTGGCCGACTAGCAGTGAGATACATGAATGATCCAATCATTGAGCGATACATGGTAGGATTAGCAGACGTTCCTTCAGCATCTTCATTTAGCAGAGGCCGTTCTACAATAGGGGAAGCCATAGGCTTGGAATCTGTAAGCTTGAATTTGGCAAGAACGTCGTGTACGTATTTTCCTTCATGAATGAGTATACCCTGTGGGCTCTGACGAACTTGAAGTCCGAAAAACATGGTCATCTCCCCCAATGAGCTCATCTCAAATTTCTTCTTCATGATTTCTTCGAATTCGCGGCACAAACCATCATTGGTGGAGCCAAAAATAATATCATCAACGTAGATTTGGACGAGGATAATGTCCTTATCAACGCGTTTGATAAACAGAGTTTGGTCAATGATTCCTCGTGTGTAGTCATGAGCAAGCAGATGCTCTGTAAGAGTAGTGTACCATACGCGAGGTGCATGATGCAACCCCGTCTAGTTTGTAGCATAATCTGGCTTGTCAGGATCAGTAAAGCCCGGTGGTTGTGCCACGTATATTTCCTCTTTCACCTTGCCGTATAGAAACGCAGTCTTGACATCCATTTGATAGACAGTAAAATCCATGTAAGACGCGTATGCCAAGAAGAAACGTATAGCCTCCAAACGCGCGACAGGTGCATAGACCTCATCATAATCTAAACCTTCAATCTGTCAAAACCCCTGAACCACCAGTCTAGCTTTATTCCGAACGATAACTCCAGTGTCATCTTGCTTGTTGCAGAAAACCCAGCGAGTTCCAAGAGCACGCTTGCCCTGAGGCAGCTTCACCAATTGCCAAACACCAAGCTTTTCAAATTGATTGAGTTCCTCGTGCATAGCATCAACCCAGCCTGGTTCCTGCAAGGCAACATCAATACTTTTAGGTTCAATTTGGGAAATAAAACAAGAATAAAGACATGTATTGATATCCCCAGATTGGCTGCGTGTACAAACAGCAGCGTTGACAGGACCAATGATATTCTCAACAGGGTGATCACGCTATAAACGCTGCGGCATCGGTGTAGCGGGAACCAAAACGACTGTTTGCAAGTTGGTGACACTAGCTGAAGCAACTCCAGATGTCTCCCCCTCAACAGAGGCACCAGTAGAAGTATGTGTTGAGGAATCCATCGCACAATCGAGGGGAGTAGGCTCGGGAAACAAAGAGGAACCTAAAACATCAGGAGAAAGGCCTTCATTTATCGTAGGAGGCTCTGGATCAGAAACCACATCTTCAGGGAGGATCCGTCTGAGCAGGCGAAGAGATAGTTGGATCTTGAGAATGCAAAACTGTGGAGGAAGGCGAGACAGCGTCATTGAATCCAGGAGGATCCACACTTAGCTGCTTTAAAGTCTCATTTAGCGCGGCAACATCAGCATCATCTTCATAAGTAATGGGCACCGTTGTGAGGATAGAATTCGAACTATTTCATGTAGGCACATTAGAAGACACATCAATGATTAAATAAAGTAGAGTAGTCATATAACCAGTCAGGAGCAATGCGTTTGTCCTTCGGATTTTCCTCCAGCTAACCCACATTGTAGGTTTCAACTACCATCTTCTTGATCTTGGTACAAACGCGATATGTCATATTTTTAGAATAACCAACGAAATGCAAGGATCCCCGCGTGCTTCAAACTTTCCTTTAGCGTCCATGAGCAGGAGAACACAAGGACATATGAATTTGCGGAAATGCTTGACCGAAGGTTTGCGACCTTCAACCACTTCGTGTGGAGTCTTCATGTGGCGTTTATTGATCAGGGCATGATTCTGAATATAGCATGCAGTGTTAATTGCTTCTGCCCAGAAGATGAGAGGTAACTCGGATTCAACAAGCATAGTGCATGCAGCCTCAATAAGTGTGCGATTTTTACGTTCTGCAACCACATTTTGTTGTGGGGTTCTGGCTGCACTGAACTGTCGGTCAATCCCCTTGGAGGAGCGGAAAGAGTTTAAGGTATGATTCTTAAACTCTGTCCCATTATCACACCGAATAGCCTTCACCGTAGAATCTGTCTGGTTTTCCATAAGCGTGACAAATTGTTTGACTAGCTCAGCGGTTTCACTTTTATTTGTGAGAAAGAAAACCCAGGTGAATCGAGATTAGTCATCAATAATAACCAGACAGTAAGCCTTCCCTCCAGTGTTGCGGATGTCTGTTGGACCGAAGAGATTCATATGGAGCAGTTATAAGACCTGAGAAGTGGAGGGTACGGCTTTGGTTTTGTGCGGCTGTCGATGTTGTTTCCCACGCGCGCATGATTCATATTTTTCGATCTGCATGAAGTCACAAACTAGTAGATCTCTGACTAAACCACCTTTTTCAAGACGATTTAAATTCTTCATGTTGATGTGACCCAGTCTGCAATGCCATAGCATGGCGTCATGTTCGGCTGTCGAAGAGAAAAGGCAAGTGAGCTTGTCAGAAGGAGCCTGGTTCATATCAATTACGTATGCGTTTCCTTTTCGTGCAGCTTTTAGAAAAATCCAATCATCTGGAATGATTAAACCTGGTTTTAGCACATAAAATCCTTTCTTAGTGAAGAGAACATCCAGATGATTGTCGCAGAGTTGAGACACACTCAACAGACTGTGCTTCAATTCTGGTACATAATTGACATTCTTAAAGCTCAGGCCTCCATTGCAAACAGTTCCTCTCATTGTGATTTTCCCTGTTTCTCCACCTGCGAAGGAAACAAACCCGCCATTAAAAAACTGAATGTCATTCAACTACGAGATGTCTCTAGTCATGTGCCTGGAACAGCCGCTATCAATATACCATTATCGAACAAGAGCGCACTAAAGCTGTTCCTGCACATTTCAATAGGTTTTACTTAGAAACGGGAACACAGGCCATGGAAGATCTGGGTTTGCCATTAGCATCAACATAAGTAACCTCGCGAAAGATCAAATTAGTTGAGGATGAGCTTGATGATGCTTTTGATTTATTAGACACGGGGGTAGCAGACTGAATCTTGGCCACTAACTTAGGCCTCCAGGTTACCGAATCAGACCTCTGCACATTCCTAGGAGTGCTAGAGGGATTCTGTGAAACTGAAGGTCTCAAGGGTTTAACATTTTTTTCTTGGCCAAGTTCCAGTCTTGATCAGAAGACTTAGCCAAAATCGAGCCTCAGGTGGGTGATTAGGCATGGCCTTCTGATGTCTGGAATACAAAGGTTTGAAAGAGGTAAAGGTTATTGATAAAGTTTTGTATCTGTCGCTTGTTCTTAATTACAGTTGTAATTGTACGGTCTTTGCTCAAGTGTCTGTATAGGTTTGGTCATGTCGAGTAGATCGAGATATCCTTCTATCTTGATCTAGTATGACATCTTAGCTTGTTTGTGTTAAACGGTTGCATGTGTGCATACCGATGATTCTTGTAAAAGTCATGACTGCTTTGTTCTCCAAGAAGAAGTATTCCGTGCGAGTCAGAGATTTCGTACGAATCACATGATTCGTACGAATCAATGAGTGTTTTCATACGAAACAAGTGTTTCGTACGAAACAGCTGTTCCACACCAATTTTCTAGAGTTGTGTCTCGTGTGAAATAGTGTGTTCAGTATGTCTAGATTCGTGTTTCGTACGAATGTTTAGACAGACACTATATATAGCAGACGTGCACTTCTCAGTCAAGGTTACTGACTAACTCACTAGACTGAAAGAATGAGCTAGCAAACTGATCTTTTGGTGAGATCTCTCTATTAGCATTTCTGGTGAAGACGAGACACAACAACACAGCAAGTTTGTTTGAGTCATACGAGCATTGTGTGTATATGTTTGTACTTGTTCTCGATCATTAATCAAGATAGTGAATCTTTGGTTACCCCGTGTTCTTTACTTTGCTTGGTTGCATACACACTTGGATTCCGCACTTGTGTGTATGTTATATGAACAAGGAACATGTTTAACTTGATCCTCAGGTGGACCTACAAGTGGTATCAGAGCTTTGGCTCTTTCCTTGTTCAAAACCGGGCTTAGTTGTGTCTGAGCTAGTTTGAAGATTTCTGAAGTGTTCTTGAATCTCCAGCAGAAAACATAAGTTTTGGATAGTTAACTAACTTAAAACTTGATTAAAATCTGTTGCATGCAGAAAATTTTGTGGTAAAATTTTTCTGAAGAACACCCTTGAAGAAGAAATATGCAAAAATTTGAATCTGATTAGTTTTGGTAGGGTTGAAAATTTCTAAACTTTGATCTGGACTTGGACTGTTGACTGTTAAAACTCTGTGTTTTAACTAAAAGTGGGTAAGACAACAGGTATTTTCGAAAAAGAAGGTCTACACAAGAAAGGAAATTTCTCACCAAACCATTTTTGAAAAGATTCCTCTGAAAAAGGCTAAACAAAAAGTTTGTGAGACTGAAAAGATTCGTGCGAATCATCTGACCCACACGAAACATCATTGTTTCACACGAAACAGGTGTCTTGCACGAAACATTATTGTTTGTTTTTCGTGTTTTTCAAAGCTTTGTGATTTTAAGAATTTGTCATATTTTCAGATTTGTGAATTTTTAAACGGTAATTATAATTTTGAAATTTTAAAACCTTTAAATTTTCATAAAACAAGAAAATATAATGAGTTCTAACCCGTGGGATTGGAGTTGTTCAAGCTCAAATCAGGAGTCTTCGCAAAGCTCTGCAACATCATGGGTAAAATCTTCGATGCCTCAACATACAGCAATGATCTCTGCAAATCAATGGGCGTGTGTTGCGAATCAGAATCAAAGCATCCAAACACTGTTAATGAGCGAAAGTGAAACAGAGAGTAATAACCGATCGCCAAAGTTAAATCACATGAATGATTATCCTTCATGGAAAAGTCGTTTTCATACGTATGTTCTCGGTCAAAACACGAATTGTGGACGTGTTTCACTACCCCCTACAATGAAGCACTTGAAGAAGTTGGATCAAATCCAACCACATTGGCCAATCTAGTCGAAAGTGACAAGAAAGCTTATGATCTAGAGAAAAAGGCATTTGCTATCCTCACACAAGCTCTACATAAAGACATTTATCATCAGTTTGTGTATTGTACTACAACGAAAAATTTGTGGGACACTTTGGAAGCAAGAGGTGAAGGTAACGCTGCTACCAGGAAGATTCGCATGATCTGCTCAAGAAAGAGTTTGAAGGTTCATGTTCATGGAGAATGAAACCTTGAATGATATGACCACTCGGTTTTATCATCTTCTCAGCGAAATGTACTCGTATAAAGTGTTAGCAGCACCACAAGAAATTGTGATGCGATTTGCTGATGCTTTACCACCAAAATGGGGTCAATTTATTGATCTTTTAAAACATACAGGTGTTTTGGACTCAATTAGTATTTATGAATTTGTGCAGAAACTGGAGAACAAGAATGAAGAAGAACTCCGGAAGGCACAACGAGTCTCTGCTCCACAAAACCTTGAAATGTATTTTGGAGGTATAAATGCAGGTACAAGCTCAAGTCAGCAACCGAAGCTGCAGACCGCGTTTGTGTCAAATGTGAACCCTTTTCTACCCCAACCTGTCCAATCAAGTCAGTCTACAGGTTCAAGTAATCAAGCCTATGGATAAGCTTTTGATCCGAAAGCTTTTCTTCCACAGCCAAGGGATTTAGCGCATAAAGCTCCACAGCAAGCTCCTCAACAAGCTTTATGTGGAAGCAACAGTCAATCTGCAAATCCAAACACTGTCAAACTTGACACGTATCTCTCCAAAATCAATGTAGAAGTCGCACAGGAACATGCGGAACTTCTAAATACCATGGTCAGTGCGTATTGTGGTTTAGTTGCAGGTCAAATAGGAAACATCAATTTGAAAAACAAAGACTATGAACAAATTGACCGAGATGAAATGGAGCTGATGGACATCAAGTGGGCATTTGCAAGCGCTATGAGAAGAGCAAAGGATTATATGAGAAGAACGGGTAGAACCGGTTTGGAAAGAAAGAAGGATACAAAATACGGCTTTGACAAAACCGCCGTTACTTACTTTAATTGTGGAGAAAAAGGTCACTTCAAGCGGGAATGCACAAGACCCAAAGGAAGGAAATCACAACCCCTTTCGAAATCAGTCTCAACATCCAACACAGCACTGTACAATAATGAAAGAAGAATAGTAGATGTTGGCAACTCTAACAACACCAATCAATTAGGACCTTCAAACACACATAGAGCTTTGGTAGTTCAATCTGATGAAGGATGTGATTGGTCAGTACAGTTGGGAAGTGAGAACAACGGAAGAACTGCATGCTATACGAAGATCGTGGATTAAATCAAGCATGATCACAACATCAACACTCCAAATAATGATGATACATCTGGGGATGCTGGTAGTTCTGATGAAGAATGTTCAAGTTCAGATGGCTATGAATCTGATTATGATGTGAAGAAAGGAAGTGATACTGAGGTTGAAAAGTTGTTGAGTGAAGCTGAGTTGTTAAAAGGTGAAAAGGTAGGTATGACGGGAAATGCAGAAGCTGCAGTAAAAGAGACAGAGGCACTCTCTACAGATGGTGCAGCCTTTCCTCATCACACTGTCTTTATGGCAAATGTTGAAGGTTCTTCAAAACAGGTAAATTCTGAATCTCCTACTGTTTGCAATGATTGTGTTGAGTTGAAAATAAAATATGAACCGTCAACAGTCATAATCAAAATTTAGTTGTTGAATTATCAAAATGCAAAGAGGCGAATTTAGTGCTAACTAGAAACGAAAAATAATTCAAATCTGTAATAGAAACCCTTAAGAAAAATGTTTCTGAATTGACAAAAACAGTTTTGAATGAATAGACATGAATTAATAACTACATTAATCTCCTAGAAGAAACAAAGAAAGAGTTAGCCATCGCCAAATGCGAATATGATTCAATCAAACGCAAACTGGAAAGTTATTCTAACTCCCAATATGTGCTTGATCATATCATTGAAATTCAAAAACTAAAGGGAGATGTTCAATGCATAGGGTATAATTCGTGTCCACCCCCAATGAAACACAACTATACCAAAATGTCTGATGAAGAGGAGATGCCTCGTTTTGAACCCTCTGTACCTTTGAATGCTGAGGAATTCGCAGCAGGGTTAGGGTTCAAATTAGACAAATCCTCTCAAGAACCATGCAAGCAAGAAAATTCAACGTCTGATGTTGTTCAAACTCCATCTGATGAGGAGGAGGATGATACATTAGATGATGAATCAAGAAATGATGATCAGGATCAGCCTCTTGATGAAAGGAAAAGAGTAGAATCTTCTGCTACTCCTAGTACTCAATCTGTTGAGAATCAAGAGACCGTTCCTAAGAAATCTGTGAAGACAAGTGTGTCTACACAAGAAGAAGATAATGTGTTGTATACTTTGGTTGGAGATAAGAAATCTATTCAAACAAAGATTTTCCAATTAAAAACGTAAATCCAATCTCTATAGATCAGGTGTTTGAAAACTCAACAACCAAACCTTTAGAGAAGAAAAAGTCCACCAAATCACAACCATTATCCACTTCAAAAGAAAAACAATGGGAGCAAGTTGAAAAGCCTACAGTCTCTCAACCGAAGGTTGAAGCAAAAGGCTCTCGCTACCAGAAAAAGGCCAAACTGTTCTAAAGGTACCGATAAAGTCGAAACTTTTCAAGGAAAATCTAATGTTGATTTTGTAATGGAAGTTAAATTTGAAAAGAAACAGTCAAAACAATTACACCCAACACACTGATGGATGTAATGAAAATGAACCTAGTACCTCAAAACCCACAAGTTCAACGTCAAGCCAAGAAACACGATCTCCTAGTTTTGTTGAAAGGAGAACATGTTTCAAATGTGGAGAATTTGGCCACATTATAAAAGATTGTCAAAGTCCAGCCAAATCAAGATGTGTAGAGAAAACCCCTCATGAACCAACTTGCAAACGTAAATCTATTTCTCCAACTCAAGATAAAAGAATCATTAAAGATCAAAAAGAGAAACAAAAACGGAAACAAGTAAAAGCAGTTGAGAAAGCTTTAAAGTCGGATTCTTCGAAAAAGGATCAAAGATCTTCAAAGTCAATAAAACCAGAGACTGTTAAAACTGTAAATAATAGTAAATCTGGTAATAAACAAGGATCTTGGAAACAGAAGACCGAAAATGGGTCAAAAGGAGGTTCTCAGTTTGTTAATCATCAAGAAATTGAGATTACATTTCTCGATGATAAGGGATGACCCAAGACCACTAAGGCTTTGGTCCCCATCTCAAACTAATCTTGTTTGTGGAATGTGCAGGGTGTTCCAGGAGGAACTGTAAATAGTCATTGGATTGTTGACAGTGTAGCATCAAGGCACATGATGGGCGACTTGCGGCTCCTATATGATGTGAAAAGTATTAGGGGTGGTTATGTTGCTTTTGCTGGTGACAAAGGTGGATACATAACTGGAGAAGGAATGGTTTCCAATGGTGTTGTGAGCTTCGACAAGATCAATTATGTGCGGCAAATTGATCACAATCTTCTTAGCGTTTCTCAAATCTGCGATAAGAAGTTCACGGTACATTTTGATGATGCCGGATGTTATGTGTTGAAGCCTGGATTCAAGATCCCCAAGGAATGGATTCTCCTGTCGGCTCCAAGAATTAACGACTTGTATATTCTTGATATGAGCCAAGCTATTACAACATCTGCACATGTCACATGTTTTGTCTCTAAAGCCATCGAGAAGGAATCAATCTCTTGGCATAGACGTATGGGACACATTCACCTGAGAAAGATGAACTATTTGGTGAAGAACAATTTAGTGAATGGTGTACCAATGAAGAACTTTAATCTTAAAGACGTTTGTGTGTCATGCCAAAAGGGGGAAGCAAGCAAGAAAGTCCCATCCCGTGGAGAAGATCAACACTGTGAATATGCCACTGGAACGTCTTCATATGGACCTGTTTGGACCTATGAAACACAAGACAACCTTTGGTGATTCTTATTGTCTGGTAGTTACTGATGACTATTCCAGATTCTCATGGGTAAACATGTTGGCACACAAGACCGAAGTTCCTACTATCCTCAAGAATCTCCTGACTCTGTTGGAAAATTTGTAAAATCTGAAGGTAAGGAGAATCAGAAGCAACAATGGCACGGAATTCAAGAATCAAGTTATGGATGAGTACTATTCCTCAAAGGGTATTCTGCATGAGTACAGTTCTCGCTACACTCCACAACAAAATGACGTCGCTGAGAGGAAGAATAGAACTCTTATTGAAACTGCAAGAACCATGTTAGTAGAATCAGAACATCCAGTTCAATTTTGGGGAGAAGCTGTTGCTACTGCGTGCTACACGATGAATAGAGTTCTGACGGTGAAGAGACATGGGAAGGCATGCTTTGAGTTGTTACATAAAAGGAAACCGGATGTTTCTTTCTTAGAACCTTTTGGAGCTCCATGCACTATGATCGACCCACATGGAAAGTTTAGTCCAAGGCTATCGAAGGTTTCTTTCTTGGATATGCTACTCCAAATTTCCGGGTGTGGAATTTGTCTTCGAAGAAGATTGAAGAATGGGGTGAAGTCAAGGTTCAGAGATATACAGAAGCAGTTAGTGCTCCGGGTGCTCCTTGGATGTTCGACTACGATGGGCTATTTGACTCCTTCAATCTGCCAACTTTTGATGATGCAACAGCTGCTGCTCAGATGTTATTGGAAAGTGATACTGCAGTAGATTCATCACTAGTTCGACCAATATTGTTAACCCTCAAGTGTCGATTTCGGTTACAATCTTGTTCAAAATGAGGAATTCGAAGACGCTGCGGATTATAATGTTTCATCAGAAGATGATGAGTTTCATGATGCAAATGAAGCTACCTCTGGTGCGGTTCCTGGATTTTCAGATGGTACGTCAAATATTCAACCGCAAGGGACGACTGAAGGTCATGCATCTACTACATCATCAAATCCAGCTCTCGATTTAACTGTTGATCTGAATATCAACAATTTGGGTATCAACTCTCGGGTTCCTGATGTGCCAGAAACTCGAATTCATAATATCCATCCTCAGCAGAATATTATTGGAGATGTCCAGAATGGTGTGCAGACTCGTAATCAGCTTGGAAACAACCAAAATGCTGGATTGTATTCGAAAATCAGGGAATCTGGTGGTCTAAATGATTGGTCTTTTTCCTGCTATGTGTGCCAAGTAGAACCGAAATTTTGGAAGGAGGCAATAAAAGAAGACTCTTGGGTTGAAGCCATGCAGGAAGAACTTCAGCAGTTTCAGAAGTAAGGCGTCTGGAAATTGGTTGACAGGCCTGACAACTACAAGAAGATTGGTACACGATGGGTGTACAAGTGCAAGAAGGATGACCGAGTTGTTTTTGTGAGAAACAAAGCGCGATTGGTTGTTCAAGGCTTTAATCAGGTCGAAGGGATCGATTACAATGAAGTTTATCCACCGGTTGCATGACTTGAGGCCATAAGAATCTTTTTATGCGTCCTACAAGAAGTTCACCGTTTATTAGATGGATGTGAAGAGTGCATTTCTTCATGGTGTGGTAGAAGAGGAAGTATATGTTGAGCAACCACCAGGTTTTGAAGATCCACTCCATCCTGACAAGGTTTGGCTTCTCAACAAGGCGTTATATGGTCTACATCAAGCTCCGAGGGCTTGGTATGAAACGTTGTCTACCTATCTGTTGAAGAATGGTTTTCGACGAGGCCTGATCGACTGTACTCTCTTCATCAAGGAAAGGAACGAGGACTTGCTGCTCGTACAGGTTTATGTTGATGATATTATATTTGGGTCTACTAACACTCTAATGTGCAAAGATTCGAACAGGTTATGCAGGAGAAGTTCGAGATGAGTGCTATGGGAGAAATGACTTTCTTTTTAGGTTTGCAGGTTCAGCAATCAAAGGAAGGGATTTTTATCCATCAAACCAAGTACGCCGGGGATATTCTCAAGCGATTTCAGATGGATAACTCAAAACCTTTGGGAACTCCATTAGCTCAAAATCATGGGATTGCTCCAGACGGAATGGGTGAACATGTAGAACCATCTCTCTACCGTGCTATGATCGGATCTCTCATGTATCTTACTGCTTCAAGACCCGACATAATGTACCCAACATGTCTTCTGGCGCGCTATCAATCTAGTCCGAAGGTTTCTCATTTGATGGCTGTAAAAAGGAACTTTCGTTATTTGAAGGGTCGCCCTGACACTGGTCTATGGTACCCTAAGGATGATAACTTTGATCTGACAGCATTCAGTGATTCTGATCATGGCAGCTGCGAAATTGATGCAAAATCAACAACAGCAGGATGTCAGTTCTTGGGAAATCGCCTAGTCACGTGGCAATGCAAAAAAGCAGACTTGTGTAGCTACATCAACATGTGAGGCTGAGTATATTTCAGCTTCTGGTTACTGCTCTCAAGTTCTATGGATTCAGCAGTAAATGCGCGACTACGGTTTTGAATTTCTTACTACTCCTATTTTTGTTGATAATGAAGCTGCTTTACAGATCACTTGGAATCCTGTACAGCATTCCAAAACAAAACACATTGAGATTAAGTATCATTTCATACGTGATTGTTATGAAAAGAGACTTATCGATGTTGTTAAAATCCACACTGATCACCAACGTGCTGACCTTTTTACCAAAGCCTTTGATAAATCACGTTTTGATTATCTGCTCTTGGTCAATGGCATCAAGGTGAAGCCCGAGTAACTCAACCATGGCTAACTATTTTTGTATATCCTTTTCTAAAAATCTAAAACTTCAAAAAAAGACTTTCAGTTTTATATTTTAGGGGGAGTAAATTTCAAGAAAATACAAAAATATGTCTTTTATTTACCTTCTTTGTTTAAGGGGGAGAAAATTCAAAAAAAATACAAAAACAATAGAAAACCCAAAAATGAGTTTCTTGGATAAGTTGAAGATGATGAAATTCACCGGTAAATCTGTAAAAAATGGTTAAAAGCATAGAAAGAAGATTGATAAGTAGCTTTACTAATGATGTATCGATAGGCTCACAATCAGACTAAAATGTGCAGGTTGATATAAACCTAACAGACAGAACGCCAGGTGGGAACCATTCATTGGCATATGGTCTTGGTACCGAAATTTCGTTTGATAGAGTGTCAAGGTTCTGAGATATACGGTCTTTATGCTAGCTTATCATCCGGGTATCATGGTTGAATCTTTTGCCGAAAAATAACGGTGGCGCAAGTCTAGAACTTCCATGATACCATACATACGTGTACATACTGCATATGACCATCAAATAAGTGATAAAAATATCACATCCCCAAAATAAGTGATAAAATATCACAGCTTTTTACGGGAGCTAAGTTCGTCTCTTTGTCGGTACGACGGTACTAACATGTTCACGAACTTACTCCTGTACCCTGCATGCATATGAAAATCAAGTTCCTCATCAATAAGTGATTAAATCACAAAGGGCTTGTTTTCAATCAAAAATAAGTGAGTATCTCACATCATTCATATACGTCAAAACAGATGATAAAGCAGTATACTCATCGGTAAGATTTTCTCTCGTGCATATCTTGATACATGAATGTGTCGTGATGTGGTTGAACACCGGCTAGTAAGTATAATTCATACCTTAATCATATCTCCTAATCATGATTACATCTGATAAGTCTGAGCTTACGTGGACAACAATACCGATAATCGTAGTTGAATACTTATCTGTTTAATTTTGAAGTCTAAACCAAATATCATTTTTGACAAAGATTAAAATGCTGGTATGATTCCTTTACCTTGAAATTCGAAAAAGATTGTTCAATAGATATATAGCTTATCTGTATTTTTTTTATTTGTGTCTAGTTTACTTAGTTGCTTATAAAATTACTTTTTGAAAGTTAGCCAAAGTTGATACTCAAAAGTTTTCTACCAAGATACGCCAGAAAACCAGTTGTTTGATATTGCAACTTCATAAAGTAATATCTTGCAACAAGTAACTCATCAAAAGAAATCCAAAATCTGAAATTCGTTTGAGTGTGTGTATCTCATACGAATGAACCTAGTCATTTGATTTGACTTGGTGACTTGTTTTTCTCAAATCTGCTGGTGGAATTCATACGAGTGTGTGTATCTTGTTCAGGGAGTACAATCATACAAAGAAATTATGATAAGTCTTTCGTGTGTATTCCCTGAGAAATTTGTGTTCTAATTATATTTGGCTACTGAGTACAGATTGATACAAAAGAACATGAACAAAGACCAGCAACGAAGAAATCTGACAAGTCAGAAGAGGAAACAAGAAAGATTTGAAGTTTCTTAGAAGTTCGAAGACCTGATGCTCTAATCATTGGATAGCAGATCTATCAATGAATAGCAGATCTTCAGGGAGAGTTTGTTGATACTCCAAACCATTCTATATGAAGACCAACATATGAAGACCAAAGACCGAAGACCGAAGACCAAGTAACATCCAAGGGGGAGTTTGTTGATACAGTTTTGTGTCTGTCGCTTGTTCTTAATTACAGTTGTAATTGTACGGTCTTTGCTCAAGTGTATGTATAGGTTTGGTCGTGTCGTAGATCGAGATATCCTTCTATCTTGATCTAGTATGACATCTTAGCTTGTTTGTGTTAAACGGTTGCATGTGTGCATTCCGATGAGTCTTGTAAAAGTCATGACTGCTCACGTTCTCCAAGAAGAAGTATTCTGTGCGAGTCAGAGATTTTGTACAAATCACATGATTCATACGAATCAATGAGTTTTTTGTATGAAACAAGTGTTTCTTACGAAACAGCTATTCCGCACCAATTTTCTGGAGTTGTATCTCGTGTGAAATAGTGTGTTCAGTATGTCTAGATTCGTGTTCGTATGAATGTTTAGACAGAGACTATATAAGCAGACGTGCACTTCTCAATCAAGGTTACTAACTAACTCACTAGACTGACCAGACCCGAAAGAACGAGCTAGCAAACTGATCTTTTGGTGAGATCTATCTATTAGCATTTCTGGTGAAGACGAAGACACAAGAACACAGCAAGTTTGTTTGAGTCATACGAGCATTGTGTGTATATGTTTGTACTTGTTCTCAATCATTAATCAAGATAGTGAATCTTTGATTACCTCGTGTTCTTTACTTTGCTTTGGTTGCATGCATACTTGGATTCTACACTTGTTTGTATGTTATATGAACCAGGAACAGGTTTAACTTGATCCTCAGGTGGACCTACAAAGGTCTTTTGACAATTTCGAGCAATGTGCCTGGGAGATCCAAAATTGAAACAGGTCTGCCTCTTCTGGAAGAAAACAGTCCGTTCAGCTTGGGAAATTCTGGGCAATTTGTCTGTCAGTTTCTTGCTGGCGTTTACTGACGGCTGACGCACGGTCTTGGTCTTGACGGTGTCCTGTGCACAACCATCAGTACACTTGTTAGTTTTTGATTTGAATTGAAAGATTTTGGACATTGAGATTTTGGCAAAATTTTAGCTGATATTTGTTCAGCTGGTTGCTTAACAGATTCAGCGTGCGATTGCTGAGTTAATTCCTCAGTTTAATGAGAAGACTCAGTAGTTGTCGTTTCAGTTTTTGTAGACGCTTGTTTCGTTTTATTCTTTTTAGTCTTACTCTTCAAATCACACTTCGTGATAGATTCTGTAGAGGACACGAGTGGCTCTACAGGGACATCCTGTTCTGAAATTTCAGCAGATGACTGTGGAACCTCGCAATTTTGAGAGATTAACCTATTGCGTTGCCTCCTTGCCACCACCTTTGCCATCATCACCTAGTCTGAGTCAGTTTCCTCTGCCTCCTCGCCACGGTACACCATGTGCTCTTGAATGTATGTAATGTCGGAGCTTATAGAGGCTACATTTGTCACACCCCAACTGATGGCGGAAACATCAGGGCAGGATGAAATAGATTGGTCGAGTGAATATAACACTAGATGGTGACAATAATTAAGATAACATAACTTCATTTCATTTCGAATATTCGATTACAAAGCTTTGGAAACAAAATACAACAACAACGTGTCAAGTAAAATACATAGCCTTAGTCAGGAAACACGTCCTACAATACATAACTTAAAAGTGTGTTTCTAGTCCTCCTATTAGATTTCATCAATGTCGACATCATCAACCTACAACATGTTAAAAGTATAGTTCAAAATAAAACCATTGGTGAGTACACAAGTTTAATATAGCATAAGTATGTAAAAAGTGATTAAACAAATCCACATGGCAAAAATAGTTAACTAGATTAATGTATCATGGCATGCAATTTAACAAGTTAACCCTCAAGTGCACAACAAAATTAGAATACTTAACATGACCTCAAGAATACGGGCGGTGCGTTACTCCTATAATGCTATACATGTTAAGGGGAGGCTCGTACGAAGTTAATGACCAACGAAATACATAAGAATGTTCCAAGAATACAAATCATGTATCACGTATTTTAGCATGTATGATGGATTATTTGTGTTTGCATAAAGTATAGGTGTGATTGTGTGTATTTTTGATAGATTAAACATGTTGAACCCAAAAGTGTAAAACAAAAGGGTGTTCGAGTGTACTCACGGTTTTGCAATGCTTCTTTTGTTAATTCCAGGAAGTGTTGGAGGTTGGAAACACCAAGGTTACCCTAAAAGGGGTAAACGAAGGTGTATAAGTATTCTGAGTTTGATTTGAATTACGGTTTGGGACAGAAAGTGGTAGAAAGTGAAATAAGGAAAATGCCACTTCGTACGAGGTGATCACTTCGTGCGAAGTGACTGTTTCTATAACACTTTAGCTCATTTTGCACCCGTTTCGACACTGGGTTTCTTAAACAGGGTATTGGGAATGAGGCAGAACAGTCTAGGACCATAATACGTAATCTGAAAGCGATTAAGATTCTGTTCTGACTTGTTTATTTAAGAAAATACGAAAATTATGTATGGTTTAAGTATATAGATATTCAAGTTGGTCATAGATGTCAAGCATGGAGATGGCAAATCTCATTATATGATTCACCAAAGCACAAGGTTGCAATAACCCGGTTGGTCATGAATGTACAGAAAGTAAGTGCAAAAATGTTCAAGTGGGGCATGGAACTTAATTCGGGGAGCCAAAGCTCCCAATGTTCTCACTAGCTAGAACACTAATCCAATCCTATGAGGATGATGATGAACTAGGTTAGCTTACAACAATTGGTACAAATAAAAGAGGTAAAAGTAGAAGAAAAGTTATGAAATTGCAAAGTGTTAGTGAGTTAAACTCACTTAGAAAAATCTGAGATGATTCTGCCGAAAGTCAAGAAATCTGAGAGTGAAAGTGTGCGGAAGGTTGGAAGTGGTGAAGTGCGTCTGTATTTATAGGAAAACAAGTCAGTTCGTACGAGTTGGCATCCCACTTCGTACGAAGTGGCATTCACTTCGTGTGAAGTGACCTCACTTCATGCGAAATGGAATGCACTTCGTGCGAAGTGACTTGTTCGGTTCCTTTTCGCGTGTTATAGGTGGTTGTTTAAGTATTTTAAGCATGCATAAATGATGTATAAGTATAATTGCATGCAGAATTGAGCGTTCGAGTATTTCAAGTATGAGTTTCTTGCATGCAGAATTGAGCGTTCGAGTATTTCAAGCGTATTAAACTGTATAAGTATTAAATAAAGTTCCATTATGATCATAGTCTTAGAGTACAAAGGTTGAAAATGAAAGATACGATTACGCTACAACTTTCCAAATATAGAAATTCGAATGAACTTTCTAAATAAGGAAAGTCCAAAAATGCGGAGCGTTACAACATTCCTCTCAATCCCGCCAACACGGGTGCTGATTCCTTGTCCAGTAGTAAGGGCGTTGCGGGATATCTAAAGTGATTCCTGCATAAGATTATAAAGATTGTGTATGTTAGGATTTGGTCAGGATCATTTGGGTTACAAACCCTTCCCTTGATGTCTTTGAAGCGCAAGAGACCATTCTTGCACTCGGCGATGAGGTTCAGACTGTAGCAAAGTGAGATGTCAGCCCGGGTGACGCTTACCCCTTTTCAGAAGCTTCGTGGGATGCGTCCAACATAGGTCCTTTAGACCCAGGCAATTCAGCCACCGAATAATATATGGGTGCCGGATATGTGGTTATAGCATTTGTAGCCATATTCTTTAGCAGCATCAAGGTGATGTTTAGGGGTTGTCGGTTCATGATGCAATAAAGGCAAGTTAGCTCCCGAAGATTATCGACACCTCCACTATCCATCCTTTGGCAAAGGTATCGTTCAGGACCGATGAATGTAGTGAATGAGTGGGTCCCGAATTTTGGTACTTTTGGTTTTGCTTGGATTGTAGATCCCATCTCCAAGGGTGGCCCAAAATGTGTTTCTTGAGTTAGCGAGTAACTCGATAATGTTGTGGTTGAAGATAGGTTTGGCAAGCTCATTCTCGGTATAGAGCCCCACATCCATATCAAACTGGGCTACCAAAATATCGTACCAATTACCACCACATCGGAACGTTACAGCTTCTTTATCGAACATGTCCTCGATGTCTTTCTTGAAGGTAAAAGTTCTTAGGAATTCAAGATTGAATTCGTAAACTGACTAAAGTGGTGCCTCAAGAAATAGTCAAAGAGGACCTGTCATGAGACTGTCATAGCGGTCTCTTTGGACCACGTGTCCAAGGTGTCATAGCAGACTTGCCTTGGTAGCTGTTCGTTGCGTGTTTTGAGATTTTCCATTCGATCCTCAAAATAGGAGTGCACTATCTTGAACCTGAGCCACTTGTGTGGTGCCATTTCCTACAAAAATCCAACATTTAAACAGTCAAGCACGGTAAAAACAGCAAAAATTTAAGAAACAGTGATCTGGACACGGCCCCGTGTCTTTCAGACATGATCCCGTGCTGCAAGCTTTCAGGGGACACGACCTCGTGCTTCAGAGGCACAGCCCCGTGCTCGGCTACTATTTTGACCCAAATTTCAACTTTTCGAGTTGGCTTCGAAAAATCCAAAAATTTTTGGTTCCCTTTGTGCAGTATACCCTGAAAAACAAACCCCAGGTATCAATTTTCACTTAGCAGCCCGTTTTACCCTTCTATTTTTAGTTTTTTCGGTTATGAACAAGGGTTTGATAAAATGGGTTGAAAATGCCCGATTTTTTATAATGGTTTGGTGATTTACTTATTAAAACACTAATACTAACTACTACTAACAAGATCTATGAAAACTTTTCGGATTCTTTGGACTGACACGGGTCTAGTTCAAGAACCCTAGATTTTCCCCCAAATCGCGATGTTATATAACATGCAAAGCATGAGTCGAACAGATTTAGATGTTAGTAACATACCTCGTCAGTAGATTATGAAGGAAATTGTGAAAAAGTTGCAGGAGGGGGAAGGGAACGGTGGTTGCAGAGAGATGGGGCATGCAAGTTATGAAAAGATAAGGCTGCACTTAAGGGTTTTATCTTGTCTGCAGATAGGCACGGCCCCGTGCCTGATAGGCATGACCCCGTGTCTAGTTTTTTATATATATGCCTCGTTACTCTGTTCACTTGGTTCCTTGGCTTGTTTTACCTGGTATGTAGACTTTTTCCGTGTGTTACATTCTTCCAAAATATACCTACAGGATGGATTACTAAAACAAAATGAATAGATACAATTTTGTTAATGTTTTTGTTAGGAAACTTTTATGTAAGTATTGAAGAAAAATGTGATCTATCTGATCAACTGCTGAAGATAAAGTCATGAAGGTCAAACAAGAAGAAGAAACAAAACAATCTGGACAGAAGAAAAAAGAACACATCTTCAATATTCATCAGAAAAGGATCACAAGGAAATAAAGACGATCAGAAAAGACTGATCTGATGGACCCGATGATATTTCTATTGATTATCATAAGATTCTAGTGAATTCTGATCATCAGAAAATCTGGCGATCTGTTCAACAAATTTTCTGATGAGCTGGCTATCAAGAATTCTGATGAGCCAACTTGTCTGAAAGATAATGCTCTGCCATATATGTAACGTAGCAAGTTGACCTTAGTAGATTCAATGAACATGCCAAAAAGCTACTATATACAGGGCAAGTGCATGAATAAACAAATGTTTATTCATGCTCAAGACTCTCTATAAATAGAGAAGTAAATCATCGAATGATAATGAGTTAAACCAAGCATTTAATACCTATAACAGAAACTCCATTACCCTTTCACCACAGAATTATCAAAGTATCCGTTTGTAGTAGTCAATAACCTTATAATCACCTTGTAAACCATTTTGTTTCAAAGTGATATAAACTTGAAAATTCTGTACTTGTGTTTCTTGAAAAATTGATTTCTAATTCCGCACATTATTTTCATACTTGTTGAAATCACTTGTCATAGTAAGTTAAAAGAGCATTGTTTATCTGGGATCAACAATTGGTATCAGAGCAGATTAAACTATTTTCTTTCCTCAGCTTCTCCTTGTGTTGTCCCATTGCCTTAAGTTGCTCTTGTTTCTTGTTCATGTAGTCTTTGATATAGTTGAGGGTCTGATTTGAGAATCGGCATGTATCGTCAACTCTGAACAGAGCCTTTTTCTTTTCATGATCCCTGAAAACAACAGACAATTCAGGTTTCTCAAAGATGACCCTTGTTCTGGCTTCTGGCTCAAGTTCAGCTAGAATGGATGTATCAGGAGGAGGTACTTGTACTTTTTTACTCAACATATAATCAAGGGTAATGCAAAGATCAAAATCAGCTAGGGCTGCCCTTGTGAACATTTTCTTTCCTGCTTCTGGCAAGTTATGAAGGGCCTTTCTATTGTTTTGCATTTCTTTGTTTCTTATCTTAAATTGTTTCAGTTTCATTAAGTCCACAGGATAAAGTTCATCAGCCAATCAGCATCCACCACATTGTTTTCCCTGCCGTCCAATCTGATCAAGGTGACTTGTTTTGTAGCATTGAACACCCACTATTTGTCTGCAGTGGTTTGGGTTTTGTCTTGAGCATTCTTTACTACTAGTTGGGTTGAGTTTGTGAAGGCTGGCTTCTCCTCTTTTTACTTTTTCTCTTCACCTTTTGTCATGGGACTTAGAGGTCTATCCAATTTTTCTCTCTCATCATTCTAGTAGAAATCTTTCAGATGGAATTCAGGAAACATCATGCTGTCTTGATCAATCTCCTGAACTAGATACTCCTCCTCCTTTCCTTGCGAATCCATTTTGGCCACAACCTTTGGTCTCTTTGATAAAGTGGCAGAGTCATGCCATTTTCTCTTTTCTGATAGGTTTAATTGTTCACTAAAGGTTGTTTCTCTAGATGAGGTTCTTTTAGATTGTTCATGTTGTGTACCTCTTAAAGAAAAACTGGAGATTGTAGTGGGAGTTGCTTCAAGTTTCTTGATCATTTCAGTTCTTGAGACTGGTGGTGGTGGGCCATAGATGTAGGACCTGACTGGCTGAGAGGGGGAACTGATATTGCTTGTGCTTGCTGGGTGACTTCTGGTTCTTTCTGTTGTGAGGTTTGAATAGGGGTTCTAAGTTCATGAACATTAATGTTTGCTAATTTGGTAATATTTAACTACAGTCTCTTCACAAGTGATTGTACATCAACCATGAGTTGAGCATTCCTCTTTTCCTTGATGCACTCTTTTGAACTCTTCTGCATTCTCTTTCTGATGTGCAGCCCATTCTCTTACCAGTTTTCAAGAGCATCTGTTAGGCTGTTGTTGTTGGCTCTTAGACTGCGAATTTTCTCTCCAGTAGTTTACCAAATTTGTGGAATCTCTTGTTTCCACAGCTTCCTACAACTTTGTCTTGACATCTTTTATTTCTTCAAATATTTTCTTGAAATTTGTTGCAAGTCTGCAGCTATCTGGTGCCTTTTCAAATTGTTGCATTTTCTTTAGGATTTCAGGATTTCAGTATTCTTTTCTGACTGGTTTCTCATGGCTTCAACTGAATCTAACAGATTCTTCACATTAGACTTCTTGCTTCGGATTTCTTCTATTAGCACATCCAGCTTTGCTTCAACAGGAGACTTGTCTACATAGATTTTGATGACATTGTCTAGCATATGGCCAATCTGTTCTTTTGAGATGATTGGTGGTTCAGTGGGTACTTGTGGAACAACAGATGTTCCCTCTTTCAAACTAGTAGAAGGCACAATTGTTGTTATTGTTAAAAGGTTAGGTTGGTCAAAAGACCAATCTTGCACACCTTTACCAGAACTGTGAAACCTATTCACATCCTAGATATCTTCACTTATTTGAACCATTCTTGAGAATAATCCTCTGCGAATTGTTGAGAAAAGCTCATTTTCTCACCTAGGTTTCCTTGATCAGCATGTTGTTCTCTACCTGTTGCCGTCTCAATCTCCTCCTCATTAAATGATTCAGAGACAGGACCTATGGAACTACTAGCCACTTTATTTACTATTTTCTATTTTCTAGGCAACATTATGTAATCCCCTCTAATAGATTCTTCTGAATTTTAATCTGTTGAGTTTCTAACAGTAAATAAATCAGGATTAGTTTGAGCACATGATTCTGCCATGTGTAATGCTTCAACATGATGTTGTTCCAGATTCTTCCGCATCTTTTGATCAACCTCCATTGCTTCAGGTGAAGACCTGATGTTTTGATGCTAATATCCTCTGCTTCATCAGCTTGTGGAGCCACAGATTCTTGATCATCATGTTCTGGTGAATAGTTGTTGTCATAAAGCTCAGTGTGCTCTATTTTTCTGTTCAGAATTGCCATATGTTGTATCCTATAGGGTGAGTCTCATGCTATCAGGCACATCATGCTTTATGGCAGGTTAGGTACATCTCTGTTAGATTTTCAGGCTAATGTTGCATAACAGGGTTCATGACAGATGATTTCCACATGTTTTCTGATGTAGGAAGTTCAACATTCCTTTCTAAAGATGTCTCAGTAGTTATGATTGACTAGAATTTGGAAATGGCAGATGAGAGCCAATTCTACTAGATTTGGTCAGTATAGTTCTCTTCATTAGATTGAAGATTTTTGTTCCATAATCAATGTTGGACCAAGTAATGAGTCCATACGTGACTGTTAGAACTTTAAGTTGATCTGATCAATGCCCCCAATCTTTGAAGTTAGGCACTTAGTTAAGGTTTCCATCATCACTTACTAGAAGGCAGGTAGCTCGTTCCTTTTAAATTCACCAATCTTCAAAATCCTCTTAGCATATGCCATCAAATTAGTAAGTTGGTCCATCAGAACCTCCTTTTCTTAGGCGATTGAATGTGGTCCTCATGAATTGGAAGTTCCAAGGACTCCCTGATTTTTCATGGAGTTACGGTGACAGAGATGTTTACCAAGAGGTGAGCTGTGACTACATTCTCATTGGTCTCTTCAAGTATTAACAAACTATTGTAAAATACTTTCCGGTACCTCTTTGGTTTTGGTCAAGGCTTGGGCAATAGGGCACTTCAGCAGGAATTCGACCAAAATTTGACATTTTTCGTCGTATTCTTCGTGTTTAGTGT
This sequence comes from Scalesia atractyloides, assembly GCA_947069175.1. Classification (NCBI taxonomy): domain Eukaryota; kingdom Viridiplantae; phylum Streptophyta; class Magnoliopsida; order Asterales; family Asteraceae; genus Scalesia; species Scalesia atractyloides. Next base: position 23,651,952 of record CAMTDV010000029.1, on the reverse strand, counting down.
TCATCAGCAAGTTGTTTTCTTTCATTGGTAAGAAATCATCATCCCTGATGAGTGGAACAGAGTGTTCAACAGCTTGGATGTTGAGGTTGACGAGGTTTGGCACAGCCATGGTGAGTTTGAATTTTGCTCTTAAAAAACTGAAAGGGTTTTTAGGGTTTTGTGGATTTGGAGGTTGCATGTGAGTTTCTCGACCTTTTTGAGTTGGGTATATATATGATTTGTGGGACAGAGATCATGGGTATTAGATCGTGGGTGGTTAGTATTTAAGTTGGTTAGTGACAAGTTAATGATGCTTTAACTTTATCCGAACCATTTTAAAAAACTTCAATTTTTTATGTATCTCCAATTTCTTTTGATATATCTTTTAGAATTTTGAAGATAAATTTTTTATTGGTGAATACTAATGGTCAGGTTATACATTTTACCTCTTGTGGGACCCTTTTGTAGAGAGAAGGTCCAGTGATATTCTTGTTTGGAAACTGACAGTTATTCCCCCCCCCCCCCTTTTTACAAGCAAAATTCAATCTGATGACATCATCAGAAACTTGATCAATTTTCTGATGAGAAAATTCTTGATTTTCTGATCATTTTTTATCAAAAAGTCATTAGGAACAAACGTTCTCCCTGGTTAAATTGGGAATTAATTTATATGTTTTTAGATGAGAGGGAATGAGTAGGGTATAGAAAAATACTTACACTGTATGATCTTGTAGAGTTTCTTTCCTCCTCTTCAAAAGTTGATTTATTTTTACAAAAGAAGGTTTTGACTCTTTTAATGTTATCAAAAAAAATTCATGAGTTTTGACTTTTCAAAATAAGGAATTATCATATTTTTGTGTCAAAAACTTATTAGATCTAACGTATGCCTGATAATTTTTTTATGAATTTCCAAGATTCAGTCAATATATATATTTTATTATATATATAATATATATATATAGAATATCTACAGCTACACAAAAAAGAAAGGAAAACTTATGGAAAAGAGAAAAAAAACTAATCTACTTAAAAATAAGTTTAGCAAAAAGGTCATATACCCGGAATGGTTGGCAGTGGGCATCAGGATGGCATTATGAATGTTTTCTTGAAGTACCACCTGAGCTCTAGGGTACCAGTTGGGGACTCCCCGAAGTCCAGTTGACGAGTGATTATCCTCATTAAGAAACGAGCATAGATCAGGAATGGTATGTGTGAGTGTAAATTGGTAACAAAATCTTTCAATAGATACTGAGAGAAGTTGTATGGGAATTCTTGCACTACTGCATGTACAACCTCCATCAACTTGTATGAGACTTCATGAAAGTTGGCATACTATCTTGAGAAACATACTCCAAGCTGGGTGACCAAGATCTACCATGGTCGGATGAATCCGGATTTGTAGATCCCTCTTGCATGGTTCTCCGTGTAGTATCCCATCTCGCTTAGGGTAGTGTCCAGTACCTCATGAGTGAAGGTCTTGACATCGTTGTCATCATTGAGGTGTAGAACCTCTCTGATGATTTCCTCGGTTAGGACGATGTCCTTTCACATCACTTGACTTGATGCTGGCATCTCTCTTATTGAATGTGGTGTAGGCATTCATCTAGAATTCTTGCAATAAATCTAGGGGATCCAGATATATGCTTACAACGCATATGCAAGGGGGCTTTGCATCATCATGGAAAGAATGACGCCGCACGCTTCCCATGCTGGTCCGTCGAGGTTCCTCCAGACTCTCATGTTGATGCACTTTATGTCGTTGTGCGAATCAGCTAGAAATAGTGTGTATTGAATATTGGTTAGATTAGATACGAACACACGACCCAAGTGTGAACGAGAACTGCCTCGTACGAGTGACAGTGTGCCTCGTACGAGTGATAAACATCTCACTCGTACGAGTGAGCTTGTGTGGTTTGGACGAGTGACATCTTGTCACTCGTACGAGCAACCATTCGCACGAGCTGGTCATGTCTATATATAGGTGTTGTGTGTTCATTGTTTTTTAAATTTTTGGAAGTTCCCTGAGGGGAAACGCTGGCGGATTCTCTCCGGAACTCCGCCAGCCAGTCAAGATGTATACTCTTTCGTTAATTCTGTTCCTACTCCCTGTCTATATCGTTCTACCGAATTGGTACTATCATTCGCCCAAAACCTTCGTCTAGAACGGCCGTCACCGAGACCACAACTGGTATCAGAGCTATGGTACCGATTCATTCAATCTAACAGTTGATGAATCACCTACGCTCATGAATTATTGGACGTATGAGGGGTTTAGACGTAAAACATCAAATAATCGGACAATCCACAGACATAATGTCAAAATGAAACCATAGGATTGTTAGAGACCTATTTTCGACCAGATCTGTGCAAAAATCATTTTGAAATTCGAAGAAATGAAGATTCTGGATCGAAAAGACGTAATCAGTTTCCTTCGTACAGCCTTTGTGGCTCATACGAGTGACACTTTGTCACTCGTACGAAGCATCACTCGTACGAAGTTCCACTCGTACGAAGCACCAATCGTACAAAGTCTAGCTTGTACAAAGTGGTGACAAAAAAAGGGATTTTGATCGTATTGAAGAGACAAGTGTCCAGAAAAAATTTGGTGATTACAAATTTTGTTAAGATTTTAATGTCTAATTCGGTTTGTTCGAGGACACCGTCTAAAGCTTCAGGGTATAGATTTGATGATACAGTCACAAAAGGATAAAGATTTTGGGGTAGTCATTGATACCTGTGCAAAATGTTAATCATCTGGTGTAGTGACTATTAATGGGCCTTAACGTTAAATCAGCATTTGATCAAAACTGCATTTTAGAAAATTTCCACAAAATTTGAGTACCACATGCTGCAGTCGCACCATAATCTTCATCTCCATAAGAACTAAAGACGTCAGAATTTGCAAAAAATGAGGGGGAATAAAAATTTTCACATATATGTAAAAATTCTGGCATTTTGAAATTTGTGACGATGCAACAGTATCCGGGTGGTTCCGACTGCAGATTATCTGGGAAACACAGAGGATCGAAGATTCATTATTTGGAATGTCGTGATTAAAAGATGTTCAGAATTTTCAGATCAGTTAGAGATTGATGCACAAGGGTTAAATGCTTGATCCCCGATGTGGACTTGAAACACATACGAGTGCTTTTCTTTAACTCTGCAAGGCAAATGAACTGTTTTTCGGACTAACCGCCAGGAAACAAGGATATCTTGTAGTTTCAGTTGCCCCATTCCAGCGGAGATAGCTATACATCTGTTATTGTGACTAAAAAGGAAGAATGTGATTCTAATTGCCAAGAATGTTTCTCAAATTCGATGTGTTACCAGATAGTATGATTCTGATGATGATTTGCTGATTGAGAATATTACCGATTTGCTGATCAACTGTGATTACGGAAATCAGGATTTCAGATTTTTGTGGATATTCATTGATTTGAATTTTATGTGTAGTAATTCGAAGTTTCTATCAATTGTCGGTTGGGTTTGAAGTTCAGAGGATCGAGCAATAGAGGAGTGCGCTAAACAAAACGCGGATATGGTTAACGTTGAAACGGAGAAGCTGCATTGTTTAATTTCAAGTTGGTGATTATTCGAGAAAATTTGTAGATTAATTAAATCAGAGGAGGTCTTGAACCGTGCAAACAAAAAACCTGAAGATTAATTTCTGGAGAAAATTATTTCAGGGGGAATGTTGCTTAACGTAGATAATGCAAACTCGGATCTTCAATCAAGAGGGAATTACGACGTCAACAGATACCTGATTGAAGTTGCAGAATATTCAAACACTGCTCTCAGATTTCAAGATCAAGCTTCGACAATGACATCCAATGGGGAAATTGTTGATGCACTTTATGTACGTCAACGTGCAAATCGGCTAGAAAGAGTGTGTATTGAATATTGTATAGATTAGATACGAACAGACGACCCAAGTGCGAACGAGAACTACCTCGTATGAGTGACAGTGTGCCTCGTACGAGTGACAGTGCCTCGTACGAGTGATAAACATCTCGCTCGTACGAGTGAGATTATGAGTGAGATTATGTGGTTTGTACGAGTGACATCTTGTCACTAGTATGAGCAACCATTCGCACAAGCTGGTCATGTCTATATATAGGTGTTGTGTGTTCATTATTTGTTAAGTTTTTGGAAGTTCCCTAAGGGGAATCGCTGGCGGATTCTCTCCAGGAACTCCGCCAGCCAGTCAATATGTATACTCTTTCGGTATGAATGAATGAATGCTTCTACTGATTCTGTTCCTACTCCTTGTCTATATCGTTCTACCGAATAGGTACTATCATTCGCCCAAAACCTCCGTCTAGAACCGCCGTCGCCGGGACCACATCTCATGTTATGAGTTAGATGGTGTGGTAGTGGAAAAAGTGAGAAGTCAAGTTGAGCCATTGTTAGGGTTTGAAAGACAACAAGATTTTTAGGGTTTTTTAGAGGAAGATGATGACAAAGATAAATGAGATGAAGTTAATCTCCAAGAGGTAGTTATATATAAGTGAAAGTGATAGTTCTACCATAAATGGCATTTACCACCTTAGATTTTCCATCCCCATTATCCTTTATTACCTAAGATCTTTTGTCAGAAGCAAAAATAATAATGTGAGATAAAATTTTCTCTTCATTGAATATCTAGGCAGCTAATATCTCAGAAATAATAATCATTATTTGTCCAGGTGTCCCCTCTTTTCTCTCTATGTGTGGATGAAAGCATTAAAGGCCAAGAGAGAGTGTGGGTGTGCATTGAATTTTTGTTCAGAAAGCTTACTTTGTGACGTAATCACCCCTAAGTCTAATAGTTTTTATTGGATTTTTTATTTTGTGTTGAAAAAACAAAGCAACAAGAATGAATGAAAAGATCTTTTATGATGAACATATGTACTAATGTTGTATTCTTTAGTGTGGATGTATGGAGCAATATATAAAGGGGAAGTATAAATCATTAATCATATCATATTTTCTGATGATTCTAACAAATCTGATAAATCACTAGAATTTCTGATGAACTTATGCAGTTTCTGATGGATCATCATTGACAAAATTCTGATCATCTTCTGATGATTCACAATTTTCCTTTTGTAACAAAACTTTTTCTGAAGTTTCTTCATATCTTATGTTGACCATACCTGTTGGTGCATATTTGTGACAACAGCTTAGATTTGGTCTTTGGATATCTTGTAATTAGTAAAATGATAAACGGTTAGCGGGTTTAGTTATGTAATAGTTAATTAGAAGTAATTGGGCTGAACTAGACATAAAATAGTGCATGGTAGGCGAATTGGGCTTTAAACCCATTAGCAGTCCATGTAGGAAACCCTAGCCCATGTGCATAATCTATCTTTATATATAGGGAGGTTTGCATTAGGGTTTAGGTTGTTGGTTCTATTGTTCAGTTGCTGAAAGAATTGCTTCAGAGAGTTTTAGAGAGAGAGTCTTGAATTGGTTGTAAACACATTGTGTTCGATAATCAATAGAAGACAGATTGGAGGAATTCTTTGTGTTCGTGTTCGTGTTCGTGTTCTTGTTCTTGTTTTTTCTGTGAAATCCGATCTAGAGGATTCCGCACTCTAGATTAGATAGACGATTCTATCAAGATCCATAAGGACTAGGGGACCTACAATTGGTATCAGAGCATTCGGCTCTTGATTATTGCTCGGTTCAGAATCGTGACAGCAGAAAAATTGGGTTGTTGGGCGTTTTGGAGGCTGTTCTTGAAGATTGTTGACGGCTGTTTTAGGGTTTTGCAGGTATTTTGGATTTTCTGCAGGTATTTTGGATTTTCTGCAGGTATTTCGGATTAACAGCAGTTATTTCAGATAAACAGCAAGCAATTCAGGTTGAAGAAAGGCATTCCAGATTAAAAAGCATAGTATTTCGGATTGAAGACTTGGATTTCGAATCAGAATCTGCATTTCAGATCATCAGACTTGCAATTCGGATCTGGAAAAGTGTAATTCGGATTGAATTTTGGATCAGAAGCCATTTCAGATTCCATTTCGGATCAGAAGCTATTTCGGATTGAATTTCGAATCAGAATTGTATTCCGGATTCCATCTCGGATTGGGAACTATTCTGGATTCCATCTCGGATCAGAATAGTCTATTCCGGATTCTATTTCAGTTCAGAATAGTGCATTCTGGATTTCATCTCGGATCACTATTCAAGATCACCATTTTAGATAAGTAATTCGGATTACTGTTCAGGATCACCATTTTCGATTGTCAATCAGAGTTACCATTCCGGATTTGACACTGTTCCGAGTTACTCATAAAAGGGTGGAAACTTAACCAGCTGACGTAACCAGAGTTAAACGTATTCGGACATAGAAATTGATCCATAGACAATTTTGACGAACTGATTGGACAGTTAGACTCGTGTGATTTTTAGGACAAAAAAAGGCACAAAAATCCCAAAAATCATAATCGGACATTATATATCGTTAGAATCGTATCGTCGAGACGAGTCTAACAGTATAATTTGGTAACCACTCATTTCGGACAAGTTTTAACACTTTTATCGAGCCGGTTAGATAAAAATGTCGAATTGTCTAACCTAAATGAGCTGTTGAGAATGGAGCACGAGGCTGGCACCACAAACAAACCTCCAATGATTCTGAAAGTAGATAACTATCTAACTTGGAAGGATAGGTTTCAATCCTTTATTGAATATCAGGACACATGGATGTGGATCTGTATTCAAGATGGGTATGCTAACCCAGCGCATGATTTTGAGGGCAGACAACGTGTTACTGCTTACGTGAATATGTCTGAAGCTGAGAAGAAGATGTATGAGTCAGAGAAGAAAGCCTTAGCTTCTATAAAGATGTCGTTACCTGATGGCATCAAACATACATTCAAGCGGTATACAACATCGAAGGATATGTGGGATGCCCTGAAGAAGAGGTATGAGGGCAATACCAATGTGAAGAAGAACAAGGTTGATCTTCTAAAGAAACAGTTTGCTGTGCTCAAAGGAATGAGAAATGAATCCCTTGAAGATATTATCACGAGATATTATCATCTGATATCAGAAATCGATAATTATGACATAGAGGGATACACAGATGTGGAGATAAACGACAAGTTGCTGGATGCTTTACCTGCAAAGTGGGATATTTACACGTTGATGATAAAAGGTGAAGCTGATTATGAAAAGAAAGACTTGGAAGAGGTTGTTGGGAAGTTGAGAGCTTATGAGCTTAATATGAAGAAGAAGGAAACGGGTTATGATCAGGTTCAAGATCTGGGGATATATAAAGGTCTTACACCTTCATCTTCCAACAATGCTTCTAGTGACACTGCAACTGCATTTCTCTTGTGTGAGAATGAACATATCGTGACAAATTCTGATGGCGAAGTATGTTTTATTGCTGCTTCAGGAGGCTCGTCAGGGGCTAAGAGACACAATCAAGTAACAGCAATTCTAAGTCTATGCCTCTGAGTGTCAAAAGTGCTGAAGATCACCTGGCATTGCTTGCTTCTTTCGTTGCTTCCTACGAGAACTATATTCAGGGATAAATATATGATCCTGCTACGTTTGATGAAGATTATGATCAGATCAACCCTGATGACTTAGAGGAGATGGATTTGCAATGGCAGATGGCCATGATCTCTAGAAGGGTGAAGAGGTTCATGAACAGAACGGGCAGGAAGTTCGTTGGCAAGAGTGTGGGATTTGACAAGTCGAAAGTGAAGTGCTACAACTCTCACAACTACAGACATTTCGCTAGAGAGTGTCAAAGAGCTAAATCTGAATCTCGTTCTAGTTCATCCTTTCAAGATTCTCCTGGTCATGGTTCAAGCAACAGGAATGCGTCAAACAACACTAGATCAAAGGCCCTGATTTCTACTGCCAGAGAGGGTTCTTATGATTGGAGTGTTCATCTGGAGAGTGATAACAACGCCTCACAGGCGTTCATGGCTGAGATAGCTCCAGTTGCTGATGAAGAAGTGAAAGCTGATGCTGAGGGAGAGCAAGATAAGGTAGCTAAGAAAGATGATAGAGAACAGAATGCTACAGAGAAGACGATGGCTGCTGATTTTGATGCTTTCATGGATGATCTAAGCAAATCAACAGGCGTGGTATGTTCTAACTCTGGTAGCTCTGTTTGTTTGAAATGTTGTGAACTACAAAGTGAGGTTGACACATTAACACAACAAAACCAAAGTCTGGCTAATGAGCTCTTGAACCTAAAAGAATCAAACTTTTTCGTAAAACCAAATGAGTCATTATACTTGAAGAAAATTAAAGGTTATGAAGAATAAATCAATATTCTAACCTGTAAGCTTAATGAAAAACTTCAAGTTATTGACTTAGCTCATGATACGATGAGTGAGAAAACAAAAGAGGTTTCTGAAAAGTGCAAAGTTGTCTGAAGCACAACTTAAAATTTGTGAGCTTGAAAAGAAATTAAATCAATTCAGAGATTCATCTTTTGTCATGAAACACATGATGAATGGTCTGAAGAAGAGTAATGACAAGACTTGTGTGGGCTTCAAAGGTTTGAATGAAGTTCCATCACCTCTTGGTCACGACTATTCTTTCTTGCCAGATGAAGAAGAGCTTACAGACTTTGTGTCAACTACACCTAGTAGTTCCACTTTAGAGGATGTTGATGTGACTGAAAATGCCAAGAAGGAGAATAACAGAGACACTGTTTTGAAAACAAAGAATACACACCCTAAGAATCAAAACATTTTTTTGTTAAAAAGGTTGATTTTGTTAAGAGGAGTGACATGAATGAAGAGGTTCCTGTTATTACCAAAGAGTCTAATGTGCAGTTCGCTAAAAATAAAATAAAGAAAAATCAGAAGTTAAGCAAGCTAAACAAGATCCTTCTAAGGCATCATCATCATCATCATCATCGTCACCTGATGAATCTAAGCAAGAGACTTCAATTAAGAAGTCTTTGGCTTGAAAATCATGCTTCAAATGTCATGAAAAGGGACATGTAGCTAGTTGTTGTCCTAACAAGAAGAGTGAAACACAGGTAAGTGAGAGGCAAAGAGAAAAATCACAAGCAAAAAGTGGTGATGGTGAGAAGAAGGTTAACTCACCAAAAATACCTGCTACCAAGCAACAGAGTGTTGCTGATGGTGTAGATAAGGCTGAAAAAGGAACTCACCAAGTTCCTCGTTTACAAAGAAATCAACAAAGATTTCAGCCTGCATCTACATCAGGCAGATATGATAGACCTAGAAGTAGTTCACCAAGAATGAATAACTTTAATGGTCCATCAAATAATTTCAGAAGTCAAGGTCAATATCAAAATCGATACCAGAATGTTGGTACTCGAAATTTTTATAACGATGGATTTAGAAAAGATTATCATCAAAATTCATGGAACAAAAATCATAATTTCCAAATGTCACAAAGTCCGAACATGGTTAGGAAACCTCAGGACCACAGACCTAGTGGAAATCAAAAACCATTTCCATCAACAGGTCTAAGATCCAAGACTCATGTTAGGAGTGATGGATACTGGATGGTTGTTCCTATGATTGATGAATCTGGAAGACCCAAGACTGTAAGTCTCGTGAAACGGATCAATCAGGTATCGCTAGCCTAATCAATTGCGGAAATTATGATCAGGATGAAGAACAACTTGAATAACTTGAATGAAATAACTTGCATACACCAGAGGATGTCAGATACAAGTTTTTGTGATCAACTCTCTAACCCCTAACAAATGACCTAACTCCTCTATTTATAAACATGACAAAGCCTAAAAGTACAACCCTAGGCCCACTAGGCACTAGGAAGCCCAAACTAACCCCAAAAGCCCAAAATACAATATAAATGAATAAACCTTTAAGCTCTAAGCCCAACAATCTCCCCCTAGGTTTCTTCATTTGTCCTTCGGTGCCGCATCCACACCCAAACGTCCAGCAATAATCCCAGCAACTGCAGTCGTCCAGTCTTTGGCACACGCCTCATATAGCTCAGCAGTACGTATTTGATGGGAAGCCAAAACTCGTAAATCTTCATCATGGAAGCTAACCAGATCCACCACATCATTTACCCAGAAAGCCTTCTCTTTCATCACAATCGCAACACTTCCGACCTTCGGATCGTATAACCAGAAGTTAAAGTTCTTCAGAATTTCCTTTGGAAAGGTAGGGCAACAGGAATCACCAACTCTTTATCTGTAGGAGGCCACATCATAGATTTGAACCGTTTGCCTGTGTGTGCATCACGAACTCCCTTGGTTGCTCTCAGATACGGTTCAGCGGTCTTCATACTCTTAAAACCAGTCCTAACCTCCCGTTCAAGCTTCTTAAAGAACCTCCAACCTGGTCCCCGCTCTGTGGTATCGTCGTCAGTGTATGGAGGGAGCTCTTAATAGATCTGTCAGTGCGACCTTAGTCCAAGTCTTAAACTGCGACTCTTTTGAATAATATTCTCTCGTTCCATCTTGGCGTACAATGATCCACATGTTCTTGATATGATCATACATCCAACTCAGCACTTTCGACTTGTTGCCCACCTTACTGTAATAACTCGATCCCAACTCCATTACGTATCTCTCAGATTGATTGGTTGGATCTTTCCGCTAGAAATTTTCGTCCAGAGGATTCACGTTCACATTCTTCATCAATACCATCTGCTTCTTCTTCCTCTGATCTGCAGTGCGTTTCTGACTAGCAGTGAACTTCTTGCGTGAATCATTCAAGTAATCATCGAGACCGGCTTGATGTTCGGCTGCTAACTGCTCAGCCGCCAACCTCTGCTCTTCGGTTTCTTCTGCCATACGCTGTTGTGCTGCACGATGTCGGGTTTCAACATTCATTGGGTCATCGGTCGGATCGCTAAACTCCCTGCCAAAATTGTTCTATAACTTGCCCCTTAAATCAAAAACAATAGTCATCAGCATCATCACATCCCCCTGCAGTTGTTCGATAGTTTGATCTCGAACATCCAAGCGATTCTGCAGGGAGGCAATCTGCACATCCTTTAACATAGCTTCATGTTCCAACACAACAACCCATTTCTTTAACTCAACAACATCCACCTCTGTATCAACATCATCACTATCTAATCCCCCAAACTCAAATGCCCGCTTCTCAGATCTGCGCATATAATCGTCAGCAACATCATCAGAATGACCAGCTCCACTACCACCCGCTTCTGAACCACCAGCGCCGGACGAACTACCTCCAAATTCCATCAATTGCAACGCTGTGGCAGCAGGTATGGATACAACTGTGGATTGTGTAATGATAGGAACAGTTTGTTGTGTAGAAATAACAGGCGTGTCAATCACCGATGTACAAGCAACAGATTCCGCAATAATAAGCTCAGCAGCAGTGATCTCGACAGCAGTAGAAGTAAGCAACTCAGAAGCAGCAATAGTAACAACAGGAACCTCAGATGTACTAGTTGTAATGCTCGGCCCAGTTCTGCGCCTCTTAATCAACGGTACTTCATCTTCTTCGTCGTCATCATCTTCTTCATGCTGAACAGTTGGAGCAACAACAAATGGAATGTCAAGCGGGGGATCACCTTGTTTCTCTTGAATGTCCTTCAATTGAGCAATCAGAGCAGCTAGATTCTCAGATGATAGCTATGGTAGAATAGGAGTTAACGTAGCATTGAACGCTTCAAGATCATCCAGAAAGGCTTGTCCAACATCATCCTCATCATCTGTAACCAAATCCTCGACTTCTATCTCTTTTTCCTTTGCCTGCATATCATGTTCCTCGACTACAATGGCATTTACTGGAGGAGGAGGAGGTGGTGGAGCATGCAGACCTACGACTTCAGAAAACTTGCCAAACTTCTTCAGAGGGAACCTACCTACAAACACCGTCTTCGAGGTAGACCGGTTCTTCTTCATAGTCGCAAAAATGGTAGGCCCCATTGGCTTCATATTCAGCAGATTAGCGTATGTAGCATCCTTTGCTAAATCTGGATAACGAGCATCGAGTATCAGCTGGATAAAACGTGGATATAACAGAAACATCCGTTTCTTGGACTGCTCTAATATTTCCTCATGTTGTCGAAGATATAACCAGAATAGTTATACTTCCAGTCCATCACTAATGAAACGATCGCCGATGTCTGTGTCTGATTAGGCTGATCCAGTCAACCTTTGTTTTCCGACACACATTGCATGAACATGTGTATTAGCAACCTCCAGTAAGCCGGAAGCATCTTCTTCTGCAGGGGCGGATAAGAACCTTCATATCCCATCTCCATGAGTACTGGCAGCACCTTTTCTTTGACATATGTTGTCGGATCACTAAAAGTATCTGTTAACTGTAGCACCTCCCTCACACAAGACTCATTAACCACAATCTCCTTTCCCAAAATGAGTGAACCAAATCTCTGTATATCACGGTGTTCGCACGGAGGGCATAGGCAATCCGGCAAGTGTTGAGCCCCACAATCATCGCCTGAAACTCCTGAAAATAATCAGCTGGTGGGTCTGAAAGATATCCAGCCTGGTTGTGAAACTGTTCTTCAACCAGCATCACGGCATCGAAAGATTCTTCCACCATGTCTGTGAAAAATCAACAAAGTTAAAGGCCAACTGACGGAATTAAACTAAGCAAACTGAGTTAACTGAGTTGATCAGAGTCAAAACTAACTGGACAGGTCAACAGAAGTCAATGTTCAAAGTACAGCCAGTTCAAATTAGTTAGGGGGTTCAACAATTGAAAAGGTCCAAACTTCCTATCCGGATTATAGATGGTTCAGACTGAATCCGGAACACTCTTATCAATCCGGATTATGTATCTCGGATAGATATACATCTCGGATGAAGATTCAATCCGAAATGATATCCGAGTTCATCATTTCGGACGAATATCCATCCGGAATGCAATCCGAAATGCTTAGTCTTTGAAAATCTATACGGAATGCAATCCAAAATTCATAAAATATTCATTAAGTTAATTCGGAATACATATGTACCTAATCCAGAATGCAGTCCGAAATGCTAAGTTCGAGAGGAAATCAGTGAAGACAAATAGTATTCGGATTTTGAATAATCCGAAATGAGAATAGAGATGCCAATATAGATTTTCTGAAATGGGCTTGGGCCTGAAATTCGAATCCGGAATGGGCTTGTGACAGGCCCAATCCGGAACAGTGACGCATTGGGCTTGTACGAAAAGATTTAAATGGGCCTTTCCGGACAAATCCAATCCGGAACAGTAGTCTTTGGCCCAAGTGAGCCCAATTCGAAACAGTAAACTTAATTTCAATTTTTAGACTAAAAAACCAATTTCATCAGGCTGGCTCAAATCCCAAAGCACACTGGGCCAGTCCAATATCTCCTGAGAGAAAACCATCCCACCAAATTCATTAAGTAAACTAACCAAGCATCCAACCATCACAAGGAGAACTTAATTAAACAGACATAAGCAATTAACACAACATTGCTAAGGGATCAAATCGTTTCAAACACTGACTAAGGAACATTTTTCGATATGATCAGGTTCAGTTGGTCTAAGCAATTGTCAATATACTTGTCCACTTAAATCCAAAACTCAACCCTTGTAGTTCAGGCACCATGATATGCTTAAGGTAATATTATCTAAGATACTCGTGTGTCCCATGACATGACATACCCCCGCGATCAAGGTAAGCACAACAGTTCATCGTAGCAGGTGAGTATACCATGATCATCCTTTATTGTACAACATCAGGCTATTGGTGAACAGGTCAGTACTTCTGTACAGCAGAGAGACCAATAGTGACCAACGAGGGTTAGGCAAATACCTTAAGAGGTACGTAAGAACTTAGAAAGAAACTTTTGTTCTTTTAGGTTTTTTCCTTTCCATTTTGGCTCTTTTATAAAGATATCCTGACTGTGCCTTGGTCTGCATATAATCTGGATGCAACAGAAGGGTAGTCAAGATATCCCCGGATGACTCAGCAGCATAAAGAACCGAAACCTCAGATGTTGGCTATCTATCAAGGCAAGATTTAAGCCATAAAATCATATGCCTATAGTAAGTGACCCACTTAGTACATAGTTCGTTATGTTTATATCATTTGACTTTCCCATCCGGTTGAGTTTTAGACCTACCGACACATCACTTTCGATCCAAATCTTTTCCGCTTCTATACCTTACATGTGTTAGTCAAACATTTTATCACAAATATTCATTTCATTTCCCTATCATTACAAAATCAAATATTTTTTTTAACTTGAACTTTTTCTCCCCCTAAATTTGTGCGTAGAGATATGAACAAATTTATGAAGCGACGAACAAAAATGAAAAAACAGTAATAAACACGAAGATAGTAGATGCCTAGGAAGAAAACAGAATCATTTTGAGAAGATCCACAAGCACTTGAAAACGTGCGTAGCTAACGGGTTTCGTGAGCAAATCCGCCACATTTGCATCAGTGTGGATTTGCTCAAGCTTTACGAGACCCTTTTCATAGCAATCGCGTATAAAATGAACTTTAATGTTAATGTGCTTGGTTTTGGAGTGGAAAACAGGGTTTTTAACTATTTGGATTGCGGCGTCATTATCACAATAAATCGTGGTGTTTAGATAAGTCAAACCGTAATCCGAAAGCTGATGTTGCATCCATAAAACCTGGGAGCAGCAAGCAGATGCTGCAGCATATTCTGCCTCTGCAGGGGAAAGCGAAACCGTCTGTTGCTTCTTGCATTGCCACGAAATTAGGCGATCCCAGAAATTGGCAACCAGCTGACGTTGAGCGCATGTCCCTATCTGTACCTCCTAGATTACTATCAGAGAATTCAAATTCAGAATTTTTAGGATACCAGAGGCCTAGAGATGGAGCCCCTTTGAGGTACCTAAAAATTCGTTTAACAGCATGTAAATGAGAAAGTTTAGGAGTAGCCTGATAACGAGCATACTGGCAGACGGCAAACATGATATCTGGCCGACTAGCAGTGAGATACATGAGTGATCCAATCATAGAGCGATACATCGTAGGATTAACAGGCGTTCCCTCAGCATCTTCATTTAGCAGAGGCCGTTCTGCAATAGGTGAAGCCATTGGCTTGGAATTTGTAAGCTTGAATTTGGCAAGAACGTCGTGTACATATTTTCCTTGATGAATGAGTATATCCTGTGGGCTCTGACGAACTTGAAGTCCTAAAAACATGGTCATCTCTCCCAATGAGCTCATCTCAAATTTCTTCTTCATGATTTCATCGAACTCGCGGCACAAACAATCATTGGTGGAACCAAAAATAACATCATCAACGTAGATTTGGACGAGAATAATGTCCTTATCAACGCGTTTGATGACCAGAATTTGGTCAATAGTTCCACGTGTGTAGTCATGAGCAAGCAGATGCTCCGTAAGAGTAGCGTACCATTCGCGAGGTGCTTAATGCAACCCGTACAAAGCTTTGTCTAATTTATAGGCATAATCTGGCTTGTCAGGATCGTAAAGCCCGGTGGTTATGCCACGTATATTTCCTCTTTCACCTTGCCGTAGACAAACGCAGTCTTGACATCCATTTGATAGATAGTAAAGTCCATATAAGATGTGTATGCCAAGAAGATACGTATAGCTTCCAAACGTGTGACATGTGCATAGACCTCATCATAATCCAGTCCTTCAATCTGTCGAAACCCTTGGACCACCAGTCTAGCTTTATTTCGAACAATAACTCCAGTGTCTTCCAGCTTGTTGCGGAAAACCCAGCGAGTTTCAAGAGCACGCTTTCCTTGAGGTAGCTTCACCAATTGCCAAACGCCAAGTATTTCAAATTGATTGAGTTCTTCGTGCATGGCATCCACCCAGCCTGGTTCCTGCAAAGCAACATCAATACTTTTAGGTTCAATTTGGGAAATAAAACAAGAATAGAGACATGCATTGATATCCATAGATTGATAGTATGTGCGGAGCAGCGTTTACAGCACCAATGATATTCTCAATGGGGTGATCACGCTATAAACATTGTGGTATTGATGTAGCGGGAACCAAAACATTGGTTGGCAAGTTGGTGACACTAGCTGAAGCAACTCCAGATGCCTCCCCCTCAACCGAGGCACCTGTAGAGGTATGTGGTAAAGAATCCACTGCACAATCAAGGGGAGTAGGCTCGGGAAACAAGGAGGAGCCCAAAACATCAGGAGGGAGTCCTTCATCTGCTGTAGGTGGCTCTGGAGCAGAAACCACATCCTCAGTAGGATTAGGCTGAACAGGCGAGGAGATAGATGGGGCTTGAGATTGTGAAACTGTGGAGGATGGCGAGACAATGTCATTGAATCCTGGAGGATCCACACTTAGCTGCTTTAGAGTCTCATGTAGCGTGGCAGCATCAGCATCGTCGTCGGAAGGAATGGGCAACGTTGGAGGGAAAGGAGTCGAACTATTTCCTGTAGACATATTAGAAGACACATCAAAATGATTAAATAAAGTACAGTAGTCATACAACCAGTCAGGACCAATGCGTTTGTCCTTGGGATTTTCCTCTAGCCAACCCACATTGTAGGTTTCAACCACCATCTTCTTGATCTTGTTATAAACGCGATATGTCGTATTTTTAGAATAACCAACGAAAATGCAAGGATCTCCGCGTGCTTCAAACTTTCCTTTAGCATCCATGAGCAGGAGTACACAGGGACATCCAAATTTGAGGAAATGATTGACCGAAGGTTTATGACCTTCAACCACTTCGTATGGAGTCTTCATGTGTCGTTTGTTGATTAGGGCATGATTCTGAATATAGCATGCAGTGTTAATTGCTTCAGCCCAGAAGATGAGAGGTAGCTCGGATTCAACAAGCATAGTTTGTGCCGCCTTGATGAGTGTGTGATTTTTACGTTCTGCAACCCTATTTTGCTGTGGGGTTCTGGCTGCACTGAACTGTCGGTCAATTCCCTTGGAGGAGCAGAAAGAGTTTAAGGTAAGATTCTTAAACTCTATGCCATTGTCACACCGAATAGCCTTTACCTTCGAATCTGTCTGGTTTTCCACAAGCGTGACAAATTGTTTGACTATCTCAGCGGTTTCACTTTTATGTGTAAGAAAGAAAACCCAGGTGAATCGAGAGTAGTCATCAATAATAACCAGACAGGAAGCCTTCCCTCCAACGTTGCGAATGTCTATTGGACCGAAGAGATCCATATGGAGCAGTTCTAAGACCTGAGAAGTGGAGGGTATGGCTTTGGTTTTATGTGGCTGACGTGTTGTTTCTCACGAGCACATGATTCACATTTTTCGATCTACATGAAGTCACGAACTGGTAGATCTCTGACTAAACCACCTTTAGCGAGATGATTTAAATTCTTCATGTTGATGTGACCCAGTCTGCAATGCCATAGCATGGCGTCATGTTCGGTTGTCGAAGAGAAAAGGCATGTGAGCTTGTCAGAAGGAGCCTGGTTCATATCAATGACGTAGGCGTTTCCTTTTCTTGTAGCTTTCAGAAGAATCAAATCATCTGTAATGATTAAACCTGGTTTTAGCACATAGCATCCTTTCTTTGTGAAGAGAACATCCATATGATTATTGCAGAGTTGAGGCACACTCAACAGACTATGCTTCAATTCTGGTACATAGTTGAGATTCTTAAAACTCAGGGCTCCATTGCAAACAGTTCCTCTCATCATGATTTTCCCGGTTTCTCCACCTACGAAGGAAACAAACCCACCATCGAAAAACTGAATGTCATTCGACTGCGAGATGTCTCCTGTCATGTGCCTGGAATAGCCGCTATCAATATACCATAATCGAACAAGAGCGCGCCAGAGCTGTTCTGTTTCTGAAAGATCGGGTGTCTCAGTTGTCTGCGCCATCATGTAGTGGTTGCTGTTCTTGGATAGATTCAGGGTTTCCATTTTAGCTGCAGCATCTGCCCAGTTGAAGCCCTCATGCTGTTGGGCCACAAGTGTTGTGGACTTCCCGCCTGAGCTGCCAGATGGACTCGTAGTTAACTTGGAAGGAGAGATGGGAACCAACTGTCTGTCACAGCTTTGTATATCGGCGACCCTGGATGATACATACCCTGATGATGGCTTCTTGCATTCCCTAGTGAAATGGCCTGGTTCATGACATCGGTAGCACCTGAGTTTGTCCTTTGTGAGACAAGTCATCAGGTTGGACAAGGGTTGCCGTCCATACTTATCTGAAATTTGTTGACCCGAAAAGCAGCCATTGCTAAATTCCAGGAGACATCAATCTCATCCAGGTCTTCCTCCATGATCTGATCATCTTCTGTTGGAAGAATAGATGAAGGGGTCAGATTGCCTGCCAGGAAGGCGTTCAAGCTCTTGATCATTGATGCAGCAATCGCCAGTTTCTCTTCATTCTCCTTAGTGAGAAACGCAGAGTTAGGTGTGGGTTGAGCAGAGCCAGGGACTGGTGTGGCTGTTTGAGGAATAATGCCTTGTTGCACGGTTTGAGGAGTTGCAGGACTGAACACCACGTTAGGATACTGAGCATGGTACTGTGTGTGGACTTGAGCCGCTGAGACCTTTGTAGGATTTGGAGATTGAAACCATACACATACTGAGTGTTTTGAGGCGTGACAACAGGACTGTACACCACATTTGATCCACCTGGTGCTTGTGCAGTTGCTTGCAGAGGACTCTAGACGAGATTCTGTGACTTTAAAGCTACGTTCTGACCTGTCATCCCTGCGGCCATCAGACTGCTCTGATGGTTGATCTCCCTCTGTTTGTTATTAATTTCACATGATTTGATAGTAGCTATCATTTTAGTGAGAGTGACATCATTCAGGTTCTTTGTCTTTTTAATCATCCCCACGTCTGCATCCCAACTCTTGGGCAGTGAATTCAACAACTGTCGGTTCATGGCGATGTTGGTGAGGGTGATCTCAGCTGAAATCATCTGGGAAACCAGTTTGACATAGTGGCGTATCTGATTTTCGATGGTTTCCCCATATATGTGATTGAACGAGGTGAATTGTTGATTCAGCTGGTTCACCCTACTCGCTTTCATGTCAGCGTTTCCTTCGTAGAGATTTTGCAACTCACTCCAAACCTCTTTAGCATTTTTACAGTTCCTGACCGCGATAGAGATATTGGGTCCAAGAGCCATGGTTAGTGTTGCAGAAGCCTTCTCATCTTCCTCTATGATTTTGACGTCCTCTGGAGTCCATAAGTGCATAGGCTTTGGAATTTTCGTTTCGGGATCTTGCTCTGTGCTATACACTATGGTTCTTGGACCATTCATAATGCATCTCCACACGTCGGGTTCCTTTGCCTTGCAATACTGTTCAAAGCGGAACTTCCACTCGTAATATTCATCTCCGTATAACAAACAAGGCACTTTGGTGGAAGTGCCAATCACCTGATCCAGCTCTTGGTGGAGGGCTAAAGTTTGCAATTGCAGGTCTGCCAGTGTGGCATTGGTCAGGTCCTATGCGGTCATGAATCCAGCCATTGAAATTAAATTAATTAAAATTTACCAAAGTTGATTAAATTTTAATTAATTTAAATGATTCTAATGAACAGTGCTCAATCCGAAACAGTCAACTCTGCAGTCAATATGGTCAACCCGGAAGATTTTTCCGAAATGGCAATCCGGAAGTCAAAGATGGTCAACCTGGATGAACTATCTGAAATAAGTAATCCGGAATTAGGAATCCGGAATGAAGAATCCGGATTTAAGAATCCGATTTGAAGATCCGAAAAGAAAAATCTAAGAAGAGATCCGAAACAAAAGACCGAAATGCAGATCCGAAATAAAAATCCAAAATGCAGATCCGGAATAAACAGCTCTGAAATGAAATCCGAAATCAAGAATCCGGAACGAAAAATCCGAAATACCTAACTTATCTTCTAAAAATCAGGAACAGTGACCCAATCCCTAACAGTGACTCAGCCTTTTCTGCAACCGAATTCCGGAATTAAAGGAATTCAAAAACGGCAACAGTAACTCGGATCACAATCCGGAATAAAGCAACAGTCAGGGATCAATCCGGAATGGACGATCTCCTTCATGTTCTTCGGAATCCAGAACAGTATCAAATCCGAATTATGAGAACCTTCTTCGTGTTCTTCGGGATCTAGAATAGTGTCAAATCCGAAATCTGCAGAGCTTCTTCGAGTTCTTCAGAACAGTACCCTTCGTCGATGAACAGCAATCCGGAATGTCAGAAATCGATACAAACAGCAGCAATAAACTTCAAAAACTTCTTTAATCAGCAATACCGGAGCCTGTATTAGAACAGCAAGCTCTAATACCAATTGTAAGTCCCGTGAAACGGATCAATCAGGTATCGCAAGCCTAATCAATTGAGGAAATTATGAAGAACAACTTGAATAACTTGAATGAAATAACTTGCATACACCAGAGGATGTCAGATACAAGTTTTTTGTGATCAACTCTCTAACCCCTAACAAATGACCTAACTCCTCTATTTATAAACATGACAAAGCCCAAAAGTACAACCCTAGGCCCACTAGGAACTAGGAAGCCCAACCTAACCCCAAAAGCCCAAAATACAATATAAATGAATAAACCTTTAAGCTCTAAGCCAAACAAAGACCATTAAGGCTTGGGTCCCCCAATCTAACTAAGTTTGTTGGATGGTGCAAGAGCTGCTAAGGAGGATTATCAACTTGTGGTATGTTGATAGTGGCTGCTCCAGGCACATGACGGGGGAAGCGAGGCTGTTGACAGAGTTTGAGAATATAGATGGTGGTTATGTGAATTTTGCAGGTGCTAAAGAAGGGCACATTACCGGTCGAGGAAAAGTGATAAACGGGAAAATCACAATAGATAAAGTGAACAATGTTGAGCAGTTGAAGCACAATCTGATGAGCGTGTCTCAAGTCTACGACAAGGGTCACTCGGTCCACTTTACAAAGTCTGAAGCTTTGGTGTTAAAACCTGATTTGGTGATACCGGATGACTGGATAGTGATGAGAGCGCCAAGGAGAAATGACACTTATGTCATGGACATGGGTGCTAAGGATTCTTCGAATGTGGTAGCGTGTTTACTATCAAAAGCATCTGAGGCTGAGTCATTGTTGTGGCACAGACGCATGGCCCACATCCACTACTGAAAAATGAATTATATTATTAAAAATGGTTTAGTGGAAGGGGTGCCAGTGCAGAGGTTTCACGTGGAAGATAAATGTCTTCCATGTCAAAAGGGAATACAACATAAGAAACCTCACAAGTCTAAAACAGTAAATTCCATAGATGCCCCTTATGAATTACTTCATATGGATCTATTCAGTCCAGTGAACGTAAGGAGCATAGGTGGAAAGTTGATGATTACTCATGATATTCATGGGTTTTCTTTTTAGGTACAAAAGATGAGACAGCAGAGATGCTGATAGATGTTTTACAAAATTGGAAAATGTCCATGATGCACGGATTAAGAGGATAAGGAGTGATAATGGCACGGAGTTCAAGAATCAAGTTCTGGATCTTTATTGTCTTAGCAAGGGAATTGAACATCAATATTCTGCTCCTTATACACCTCAACAGAATGGAGTCGCTGAGAGGAAGAACAGGACGTTGATTGAAGCCGCAAGTTCTATGCTATCTGATTCAAAGCTTCCAGTTCTCTTATGGGGAGAAGCTGTGAACACGGCTTGCTATGTCCTGAACAAAGTTTTGACAGTTAAACGGTTTAAAAAACATGACTATTGTTTAACCGAAAACCAAACTTAAAAGGCTTTGAACCATTTGGATTACCCTGCACCATTGTGCGAAACAAAGATAAGCAAAAATTCAGTGAGGTAGCTGATGAAGGTTACTTTCTAGGCTATATGCCTAGAACACCAAATAAAAGGGTTTCTAATCTAAAAACTGGTAAAATTGAGGTGGTGTTTAACATGGAAATCACTAGTTATTCACCTCAACAATCAACGAGTGGTCAACCTATATTATATGATTATGACAGTGTTTTTAAATCATTTAATATTCCTTATTTTTCAAATGCAGATAAGTCTCAAGTGATCCATATGTGATCAGCGAAGATGGAGAGTGTGAGTTCATGCCTAGATCGAGTGTATCGATGACAGATGCTCCAAACACTTCTGCCAGTGCAGCTCCAGAGGACTATAGTGATAGTGAGTCTGAACCTATTCACGGGGGACTTCACTAATCCATTTGCTAATATTCAGGGGGAGGTTGGATCTAATCTGGGAGATAATCTAGTTGTTGACACCATTGCTGCTACACGTGTAAACAGAGATCATCCAGTTGAAAACATCATTGGTGATGCTACTGCAGGTGTTCAGACAAGAAAAGGTGTGTTCGAAGGTTCCTGTTAGTTCACTTCGAATTCAGAAGACTGGGTTGATTCATGAGTGTTTGTATAGCTTATTTATTGCCCAAGAGGAGCCGAAGAATGTTCATATGGCTCTAAAAGACAATTGTTAGGTTGAAGCTATGCAAGAGAAACTAGCTCAGTTCAAGAAGCTGGAAGTTTGGGAGCTAGTTGATCTACCTGAAGGAGAGAAAGAAATAAACACTAAGTGAGTGTTTAAGTGCAAGAAAGATGACCGAGGGATCATGATCAGAAATAAGGCTCGGTTGGTGGTAAAAGGGTTCAATTAGCAAGAAGGGATTGATTATAATGAAGTGTTTGCACTAGTAGCAAGGTTGGAAGCAATTCGTTTGTTCCTAGCTTTTGCTTCATTCAACGTATTCAAAGTTTACCAACTTGACGTGAAGAGTGCATTTCTTTACGGGAAAGTCCAAGAAGTGGTGTATGTCTCACAGCCAGATGGGTTTACTGATCCAGACTATCCAGATCGAGTCTATCGACTTGATAAGGCATTGTATGGACTACATCAGGCACCTAGGGTGTGGTATGAGACACTGTCAGCACATTTGTTAAAACATGGTTTCGAAAGAGGTCAGATTGACAGTACACTTTTCATCAAAAGGAAGAAGGAAGACTTTCTGCTGGTACATGTATACGTAGATGACATCATTTTTGGTCATTTGATGAGAACATGTGTCATCATTTCGAAGAGGTAATGAAGAGCAAGTTTGAGATGAGTGCGATGGGTGAATTATCCTACTTCTTGGGTTTACAAGTTGAACAGAAGAAGGATGGGATTTTTATACATCAGACGAAGTATGTGTATGATATTTTATCTCGTTTCAAGATGGAGGATTGCGCTACTTTCAACACACCTATCTATGAGAATCACAATCATGGTCCAGATCATGAGAGTGTGGAGGATGTTGATCCAACTCAATACAGGGCAATGATTGGTTCTCTGATGTACTTGACTGCTTCAAGACCAGACATCATGTTCGCTGTATGTCATTGTGCCAGATATCAAGAGAATCCAAAGGAGTCCCACATGAAAGCGGTGAAGCAGATTCTTCGTTACTTGAAGGGAAAACCTAAACTTGGGTTATGGTATCCAGCTGCTAGTGATTTGAAGTTTGTTACTTTCACTGATTCGGACTTTGGAGGATGCAAATCTACAAGGAAGTCTACCACAGGTGGTTGTCAGTTCTTAGGAGGGAGGCTTGTGTCATGGCAATGCAAGAAGCAGTCTTGCGTGTCTACCTCGACGTGTGAAGCTGAATATATTACTGCGGATAGTTGTTGGTCTCAGGCTCTCTGGATCCAACAGCAGATGCGTGATTACGGTTTGAATTTCACTCGTACTCCTATTATGATAGACAATAATGCCACTATATCAATCACCAACAATCCCGTAAAACACAGTCGCACAAAACATATTGACATTCGTCATCATTTTATACGGGATTGTGTTGTAAAGAAATTAATTGAACTACATCGAGTTGACACACTAGATAACCTGGCAGATCTTTACACAAAAGCATTGATAGGGCTCGCTTTGAACATTTAGTCGAACTCAACGGGATGAGGAATCCTGAATAACCATTTTTTCCATAAAAATAGTTTGTAAATAATTTACTGCTTTTCAAAAATAAAAAAACAAAAAAAATAGAAAATCAAAAACATAAAAAATAGAAAATCAAATATGAGTTTTCACTGTGTGAAAAAAGAAGAAATGATAGTACATTAGCAAGTGAGACTGTCACACTAAAATTAAAAGAAAATTGCTTAAGTGTGATAGCAGCTTCATCATATGATGTACCAGTAAGCAAAAGGCATGAAATAATCAACTTACCTTGGTGATGCAAATATCATAAACTGTGTAGGAGTGGGTTACATATCAGTGGCGTATGGTTTTATAACCTTAAAAATCTTGCGTTGATAGATTGCCAAAATCTGAGGTTTTAGGTCTTTATATAGTTATTTCATCCGGGGTATCAAGGTTGTCCTTCTGCTGCATCGAGATATATGTTGACCTAGGCACAACCAGGATATCTTAAAAGAGCTAAAATGCCAAATCCCAAAAATTGAAGAAGCTCTCCTAGAGAATCAGTCAAATGTGCAAATTGCATTATTCGTACCAAAATTTGGTATTTGTCCTAATCCTCGTTGGATATTGGTCTCTTTGCTGTACGGAAGTACTGACCTGATAACCAGTTATTTAACGTTGTAATTCAAAAGGATAAATTTCAGTACACTCACCTACTACGATGAATTTTTGTGCATACCTTGATCGCGGGAGTATGTCCTGAAGTGGGACACACTAGTATATCAGTATAATTTAACTAAACAGATCACGAGGTAATGGAACTTGAAATGTTCATGTATTTTGTTTAAGTGGATAAACAATACTGGTAATCGTCTTGAACAGCTTTTCATGAATATTGTATAAAGAATTACCGAATAGTGTGAAAACAGTTTGATGTTGCTGATATGATCTTCTTACCGGTGAATCTAACAAAAATAGAGTTATGTCGTTATTTATTTGTTTCAGAAAATATAAAAATCAAAAAATATTTCATTTTCTTGTAAATTCTTACTGTACGGATATTGATTGTTCGTGGAGGAATTGTTACCAATAGGGGGAGACAGTGTTAGAAGTTGAGTTCAAAATTTTTAAAATTTTGTAGGTTATGTGTGCTTAAAAGTTTGAGTTTATGGTTTGAGTTGAGATGTGCTTAATCTGTGATATAGTTTTACTATCTCTTGAATAATAATAATTTGTTTAACTTGTGTTGAAAAATTCTTATGGTTTCTCGAGATATTTGTTTTATAGTATACAGATTGTAGCAGTGTGTTGCTGAGAAGTTTGGTGAAGAGGAGTTTGTTTGATGCATGGTAGAACCTCCTTTCTATATTGCTGACAAAGTCAAAGAGTTTTTGAAGATTGCTATGCAAGAACTAAACTGGAGTTTACTCAAACGCTAACGCTTTAGAAAATTTGGTAATTGGATACATCAGCTTAGGGGGAGTCTGTTGTTGACAGAAGCTATTAAAGCTGAAGCTATCCAAAGACCAACGTTTTTCAAAGATACTAAAGATTGCAAGAAGACTGAAGACTAAGTTATCTTATAAAGCTATTGTCAAGGGAGAGTTTGTTGGTGCATATTTGTGACAACAGCTTAGATTTGGTCTTTGGATATCTTGTAATTAGTAAAATGATAAACGGTTAGCGGGTTTAGTTTTGTAATAGTTAATTAGAAGTAATTGTGCTGAACTAGACATAAAATAGTGCATGGTAGGAGAATTAGGCTTTAAACCCATTAGCAGTCCATGTAGGAAACCCTAGCCCATGTGCATAATCTATCTTTATATATAGGGAGGTTTGCATTAGGGTTTAGGTTGTTGGTTCTATTGTTCAGTTGCTGAAAGAATTGCTTCAGAGAGTTTTAGAGAGAGTCTTGAATTGGTTGTAAACACATTGTGTTGATAATCAATAGAAGACAGTTTGAAGGAATTCTTTGTGTTCGTGTTCGTATCCTTGTTGTTTCTGTGAAATCTGATCTAGGGGATTCCACACTCTAGATTAGATAGACGATTCTGTCAAGATCCATAAGGACTAGGGGACCTACAATACCTAATTTCTAACCAGAAAGTTATGTCTCTTTTCATCAAAAGGTTTTGTAAAAATATTAGCAATTTGGTTTTCTATTGGAACAAAATACATTTTAATGTTACCTTGTTCCACATGGTCTTTTATGAAGTGATATCTAACATCAATGTGTTTGGTTCTTGAGTGATGCACCAGATTTTTTGAGAGTCAAGGATCTTACGGTTCTAGACGGAAGTTTGGGTAGAAATAGAACTAATTCGATAGAATGTTATTAAGAAAGGAGTAGAAGCAGCGGAAATCTAATATTTCATTCATACCGAAAGAGTATACATCTTGTCAAGCTGGCGAAATCCTGGAGAAATTTCGCCAGCGTTTCCCCTCTGAGAACTCCAAAACTTACAAAACAATGAACACACAACACACATATATAGACCTACTCACCTTTTGCAACCTTAGATGTGGACTCGTATGAAGTGATTCCTCTTCGTATGAAGTGACGACTTCATACGAAGTGACACTTCTATACCGTTCTCGTTTGCACTTGAGTTGTGTGTTCGCTCTATCTAGCCTATTCGTACAGTGATGGACATAAAATGCACCATCAATTTGCCCTATGGACGTCACTGTCGAAGATTGATCTTGAACTTGAAATATGAGTCGTGTTTGAATATTCTGCAACTTCAATCAAGCATCTTGAAATCTTTAGTTAATTCCCTTGATTGATGATTCAGGCTTGCATTATCTTCATAAAGCACAAATTCCCCCTGAAAATAATTCCTCCAGAAACTAATCTTTAGGTCTTTGTTTTCACGGTTCCCGACCTACTCTGATTTGCTTAATCAAAAAATTTTCTAGAATAATCGCCAACTCGAAATTAATCAATGCAGCATCTTCGTTTCAACTTTAACCACATCCGCATTTGATTTTAGTAAACGCCACCTATGCTCAATCCTCTGATCTTCAAAACCTAACCGGCAAATGATAAAAACTTCGAATTACCACACTGGTAGACTTCAGTTTGTGAATACCCGCGAAAATCTAAAATCCCGATTTCTGTGATCACGTTTAAGCATACTCCAAAATGATTGATCAGCAAGTCAGTAATCTTCTCAATTAACAAATCTTCATTGAAATCAAATCATCTGGTAACACATCAGATCTGAGAAACATTCTTCCGCAATCAGAATCACAGTTCATATATATAGCAATATAACTTGAATGACCTCAGATCTCCTCGGTAACTTTTGAAACAGCTAGCATTATTAACACCTAAGACCATCACCAAACATTCGTGTATGCAATATAACCTGAACATCCTTAGATCCTCTGGTATCAACAAAACTGCTAATCCTGCTAACCCGTCACACGACAGCGCAGATCAAGACTCTAACCCTTAAGCATCAATCTGTATCATCTGAAAATTCTAAACCTTCTGTGATCACGAACTAATGAAACTAGATCTTCTGCATCCCCGGATAATATAGAGTCGAGACCACCCGAATACTGTTGCCTTGTCACGAATTTAAAAAATGCCAGAATCTTAATATATATACATGAAATTTTTATTCCCCCTCATTTTTGCAAATTCTGACCGTACCACTGAATTTCCCCCTCAAATCTTGAAATTCAGATTTTCATCAATACGGATTTTACGTTAAGGCCCATTAGTAGTCATCATACCAAAAAGATAATTTTTCTACATCTGTATCAATGACTACCCCAACATCTTCAACGCTCCGTGATCACATCAGCATATCTAGTCTCTGAAGCCATTAACAATGTCCCCGAACATCTCATATTAGACATTAAAATCTTGAAAAAAATTCCTATCACCAATTTTTTTCTAGACACTCATCTCATCACCGCAATCAAAAAATGCCTTTCTTTTTTAAGCATTTTTGTTTCACTTGGTACGAGGTGGATCCTTACTTCATGCGACGTGACTCTTTTTCACACTTTTCGATCCAAAATATTTATTTCTACGAATTTCAAAACGATTCTGGCACAGATATGGTCGACAAATATTTTCTAACAATCCTATAGGTCCAATTTTACTTTTTGTCCGTGGATTGTTCGTTTATTTGATGTTTTACATCTAAAACCCTCCTAAGTCCATAATCCATGAGCGTAGGTGATTCAATCGACGGTTAGTTCGATTAAATTGGTACCATAGATCTGATACCAATTGAGAGTCTAGGATTCGGCGGTTCTACACAGAAGTTTGGGTAGAAATAGAACTAATTCGGTAGAATGTTATTAAGAAAGGAATAGAAGCAGCGGAAGTCTAATGTTTCATTTATACCGAAAGAGTATACATCTTGTCAAGCTGGTGAAATCCTGGAGAAATTTTGCCAGCGTTTCCCCTCTAGAAACTCCAAAACTTACAAAACAATGAACATACACAACATGCACATGCACATGCATATATATATATATATATATATATATATAAGAGAGAGAGAGAGAGAGAGAGCTGCTCACCTCGTGCGAACTGAGCTATTGACTTCGTACGAAATGACACTTCTACAAAATGCAGCATAAGCAAGGAATATTCTAACTGTTTCTAACCTGACAACTGTTGAAAATGTTTCATCATAATCTATGCCTTCTTGTTGATACTAACCTTTTTTACCACAAGTCTTGCTTTGTTCCTTGTTATAACACCTTGTTCATCTGATTTTTTACTAAATACCCATTTTGAACCAATAACAGATTTGTTATTGGTCTGGGTACTAGATCCCATACTTGACTCTTTTTAAATTGGTCAAGCTCTTCTTGCATTGCTTGGACCCAATCTGAGTCATTGAGTACTTCTTTGACAGTTTTTGGTTCTATCATGCTTAGAAAACAAGCATATAGACATTCATGAGCTGTGGCAGATCTTGTTTTAACACCTTCTTCAGAATTCCTAATTATGTTTGATTGAGAGTGTCCTTTGATCTATAATTAGGAATCCTTGAGGACAATGAATAAAGCTTTTCTGTCAAATTTTTCAAGACTTTCAAAATCATTAAACTACAACCAAATGTGTGTAAAAACTTTTTGTTTGGTATTCTTCTATTTAAGATGTTGTAAGGTGTTTCCTGATGTCTTTTGTTTATAATGGATATGTTCTGTGTAAAACAGGCATTGGCTATAGACTCTTCCCAAAAGTGAGTGGGCAGTTTGGCATAAGCAATCATGGTTCTTGCAGCTTCAACCAGTGTTCTATTTCTTCTTTCCACAACTCCATTTTGTTGTGGGGTTCTTAAAGCAGAAAAATCATGAGAGATTCTTTTGCTTATAAGGAAGGTCTCAAGTTTTGAGTATTTAAATTCTATTCCATTATCAGATCTGATTTTTCAGACATGTAACTTTAACAAATTTTCCGTTTTTCTGATGAAGTTTATGATCAGATCTGGGATTTTACTTTTCTTTCTTAAAAATTCAACCCAAGTGTACCTGGAGTAGTCATCTACAATGACTAAAATGTATTTCTTTCCCGAAAAACTTGTTGTGCTTACAGGTCCATAAAGGACCATATGCAAAAGTTTTAAATTTTGTGATATTGAGAATTCAGAAATGATTTTATGTGATCCTCTTTTTGACTTTCCCAATTCACATACTTCATATTTTTATCCCTTTTGGAGAATATGAAAGGTAAACCTTTTACCAAACCCTTACTTCCTAATTGGTTTAGATTTTTTAAATTTAAGTGGGTTAATCTTTTGTGCCACAACCAGCTATTATGTTTATTGTTTTTCGAAAATAAGCATAATTGAGTATGCTCAATTTCTTCTTTGAAATCAAAGTAATAAAAGTAATAAATGGACTTTCTTATTCTTTTTCCACTTAAATATATTTTGTTATCATCTGAACCAATTAATAAGCATTTTTCTGGTAAAAAGGTTACCTGAAAACCTTTGTCACAAAATTGACCACAACTTAGTAGATTGTATTTTAGACCTTCTACGTAAGCTACTTTCTCAATGGTTAAAGATCCATATTTAATGCAACCATATCCCAATGTTCTCCCCTTTACTCCATTTCCAAAGTTTATTAATTTACCCAGCTTAAAAACAAAATTGTTGAGCAAGCTCCTATCCCCAGTCATGTGCTTGGAGCTTCCTGAATCCCAGTACCAGATCTACGACACATGATGGTCCTGAAATTGTAGAGTTAGAGATTTTTTGTGCCCATACTTGCTTGGGTACTTTTTCTGATGAAAATCTATTTGAAATTTCTTCTTCTGATGATGAATTTTCACTATAATTTTTGTTAAATGCTAAGCCACTAACAGATAGTTTGATTTTGGTTTGGAGATGTTGTTGAATTAGCTTCAGTATTTCAACACACATGCAATCTTCTTTGTCATAATTTTTTGACTCAGTTGATTGTGATGAAAGGTTAGCAGATTTTTGAATTTTTGGAGGAATTCTTCTTGAATTTTCTAAAAATGGTTGCTTTAGTTCATGCCTCTTTCCTTTTGTGTTACATTTTGTAGGTAGGAAAAACATTTACAGAACCCGTGGATTTACAAGACTCAGCATCAGATTATGATGTTAATTATCAGACTTTTGGTCACTGGCTTAACAAAGGTGTTAGGATTCCTGATTTCTGTCTTTACATATCCTAGACCTTCACCTTTGTTTTTGGGGGTTGTTTCAATAAAGTTTATGAAATCTTTAGCTTGTTGAAAACCTTTTACATTTATTTATTTGTCATGAATTCTTTTGTGTAAATATTTTCTCTCGTTTTCATAGAATTTAATATTGGCTTGCTTGTTCAAAGCTTCCTCAATGAGTAATTTGTTTTCAAGTTTCACTTTATTCAACAACTTTTGTAATCATCAGATTTTTTACTTTCTAAAATTTGTTTTTCTTGTAGATTCACAAAATCTGTCATAAGCTTGTTTAGTTGTTGTTCAAGATCAATGTTGTTTGAGCTTACCTTGTGTTCAGATAATTCAGATTCTACATTAGAAAGTTTTGCCATGAGAAAAAAAATTGGCCATCTCTTCTTCTTCATCATCAGAGGAGTCATCAGTTAGCCAAGTATCAGTCCCTATAATTAGACTGACTTGTTGCTGCTTCTTCAAGCTTTTTCTCATAGTAAGCAACATCTTTCACTTTCTTGTTTTTACATTCAGATGCATAGTGTCCTTTTTGCTTACACTTGCAACACACAACTTCTGCTTTTTATTTGTCCTTGGACTTCCCTTCCATCCTCCCCTTGTCACCTTTCTGGTACTCATGGCTTCCACCTCTTAATATTTGCTCAAATATTTTGGTGAGCAATGTAATTGCCTCAGCAAATGTAGAAAAATTTGATATGTATCAAAATTTTCCATATTTTGGCAATAAGAGGTTTATGGATCAGAACTGATTACTTTTTGAGAGTTTGAAATGAGAGCAATAGGTCCCCCTCTTTGGTTTGAGTTTTCATATATTTCTTCTTCTCTAGGGACAAGAATGATGTAAAGGTCATGTAGACTTTTGTTTCCCAGCTCTAGGGTGGAGGCTAAAGTAATTGTTAGACTTCTCCATTCTCTTCATAGAGCATTTAGGAATTTCACATTCCTTTCATTGTTTGATTTCTCAATACCAAATTTTTTTAGTTCATATAAAAGTTTAGCAAATATGTTATATGTTTCACAAAGATTTTTATTTGGAACAATTTTAAATCTCTGATAAGAGGAAACATGATTTGTTTGCTAGTTTCTCTTCATCCTTTCTCCTCCTTCACAAAGATTTTCCAACTGATCCCATATCAATTTAGCAGAAGCACATCCATCTACTTGAGAGAATATGTCATATGGAAGTGCCATAATCAAAAGTGATTTAGCCCTTTCATCAGCTTCCACCTTTGCCTTATCTTTATTGCTCCAAAAATTTTCTGCT
This sequence comes from Scalesia atractyloides, assembly GCA_947069175.1. Lineage (NCBI taxonomy): Eukaryota > Viridiplantae > Streptophyta > Magnoliopsida > Asterales > Asteraceae > Scalesia > Scalesia atractyloides. Next base: position 23,620,280 of record CAMTDV010000029.1, on the reverse strand, counting down.
TTTGGAGCCCAAGATATGGGCAATTCTTGTGTTTACTCAGTTGTTAGAACACCTGGTATTTCAACCATAGGTATATGTGGGCCACTCTTAATGGACTGATACAGAGCTCAATCATGTTCATTTAGGAAATTGATCATCCTGATTTTCCATTGGGGGTACTTCTCTGACCAAGGTCGGAGGCTTTGACATAGACCCAATATTGAAAGCATTGTTCCATGTTTGAAAGTTTACCATATTTGGATAAAAGAAAGTTTAAAGTAAATGAGCAATTGATAGTTTGAAAATAGTTTATTCAATCTGCTCTGATACCAATTGTTGATCCCAAATAAACAATGCTCTTTTAACTTAATATGGCAAGTGATCTCAACAAGTACGAAAATAATGTGCAGAAATAGAAATAAAACTTTCAAGAAACACAACTACAGAATTTTCAAGTTTATATCACTTTGAAACAAAAATGGTTTACAAGGTGATTGTGAGGTTATTGACTATTACAAACGAATAGTTTGATAATTCTGTAGTGAAAGGGTAATGGAGTTTTTGTTGTAGGTATTAAATGTGTAGGTCCCCTAGTCCGTATGGATCTTAACAGAATCGTATATCTAATCTAGAGTGCAGAATCCCTTAGATCAGGTTTCCCAGAAACAAGAACACAAACAATTTCCTTCAAACAGTCTTTTATTGATTATCTAACACAAAGGTTTACAATCAATTCAAGACTCAACTCTCTCTAAACAACTAAAACAGCAGAACCAGCAACCAGCAACAGAAACAGCAACCTAAACCCTAATGCAAACCTCCCTTTATATAGAGATAGGTTATGCAACTGGGCTAGGGTTTCCCTACATGGACTGCTAATGGGTTTAAAGCCCAATTCGCCTACCATGAGCTATTTAGTTTCTAGTTCAGCACAATTACTTCTAATTCACTATTACAAAACTAAACCTGCTAACCGTTTATCATTTTACTAATTACAAGATATCCAAAGACCAAATTTAAGTTGTTGTCACAAATATGCACCAACAAACTCCCCCTTGACAATAGCTTCATAAAATAACTTAGTCTTCAGTCTTCTTGCAATCTTCAACATCTTTAAAAAACATTGGTCTTTGGATAGCTTCAGCCTTAAAAACTTCTGTCAGCAACAAACTCCCCCTAAGCTGATGTATCCAATCACCAAATCTTCTAAATCGTTAGCATTTGAGTAAACTCCCATGTAGTCCTTGCATAGCAAACTTCAAAACTCTTCAACTTTGTCTGCAATGTAGAAAGGAGGTTCTACCATGCATCTAAGCAAACTCCTCTTCACCAAACTTCTCAGCAACACACTGTTACAATCTGTATACTATAAAACAAACATCTTGAGAACCATAAGAATTTTTCAATACAAGTTAAACAAATTATTATTATTCAAGAGATAGTAAAACTGTATCACAGAGTAAGCACTTCTCAACTCAAACCATATACTTAAAATGTTAAACACATTAAACCTACGAGATTGTGAAAAAATTTTGAACTCATCTTCTAACACCGTCTCCCCCTATCGGTAAGAACTCCTCCATGAACAACCATATTCCGTACAGTAAGATTTACAAGAAAATGAAATCTTTTTGTATTTTTATATATTCTGAATTCAAATAAAAACGAAATAATAAACACTCTGGTTTTGTGAGAATCACCGTTAAAAAGATCATGTCAGCAACATCAAACTGTTTTCACACTTTTCGATAATTCTATAAGCAATATTCATGAAAAACAATTCAAGACGATTACCAGTATTGTTTATCCACTTAAACAAAATACATGAACATTTCAAGTACCATTACCTAGTGACATGTTTAGATAATTTATACTAATATACTAGTGTGTCCCACTTCAGGACATACGCCCACGATCAAGGTATGCACAAAAATTCATCGTAGTAGGTGAGTATACCGAAATTCATCTTTTTTGATTTACAACGTTAGATAATTGGTGATCAGGTCAGTACTTCCGTACAGTAAAGAGATCAATAACCAACGAGGGTTAGGACAAATACCAAATTTTAGTATGAATAATGCAAGTTGCACATTTGAATAACTCTCTAGGAGAGCTTCTTCAATTTTGGGATTTGGCATTTGTAGCTCTTTTAAGATATCCTAGTTGTGCCTAGGTCAGCATATATATGGATGCAGCAGAAGGACAACCTTGATACCCCAGATGAAATAGCAATACAAAGACCTAAAACCTCAGATTTTGGCAATCTATCAACGCAAGATTTAAGGTTATAAAACCATACGCCACAGATTTGTTACCCACTCATACACAGTTATTATATTTGTATCACAAAGGTAAGTTGATTATTTCATGCTTTTTGCCTACTGGTACATCATATGATGAAGCTGCTATCACACTTGAGCAATTTTAATTTTAATTTCAGTGTGACAGTCGAACTTGCTGATGTACTATCATTTCTTCTTTTCCACACAGTGAAAACTCATTTTTGATTTTCTATATTTTTATGTTTTTGATTGTTTTGAAAAGCAGTAAATTATTTACAAAAATTTTTGGAAAAATGGTTATTCAGGATTCCTCATGTCGTTGAGTTCGACCAAATGTTCAAAACGAGCCCTGTCAAACACTTTTGTATAAAGATCTGCCAGGTTATCTAGTGTGTCGACTCGATGCAGTTCAATTAATTTCTTTTCAGCACAATCCCGTATAAAATGATGACGAATGTTAATATGTTTTGTGAGACTGTGTTTTACGGGATTGTTGGTGATTGAAATAGTGGCACTATTGTCTATCATAATAGGAGTAGGAGTGAAATACAAACCGTAATCGCGCATCTGCTGTTGGATCCAGAGAACCTGAGTGCAGCAGCTACCTGCAGCAATATATTCAGCTTCACACATCGAGGTAGACACGCAAGACTGCTTCTTCCATTGCCATGACACGAGCCTCCCTCTTAAGAACTAACAACCACCTGTGGTAGACTTCCTTGTTGATTTGCATCCTCCAAAGTCCGAATCAGTGAAAGCAACAAACTTCAAATCACTAGCAGCTGGATACCATAACCCAAGTTTAGGTTTCCCCTTCAAGTAACGAAGAATCTGCTTCACTGCTTTCATGTGGGACTCCTTTGGATTCGCTTGATATCTAGCACAAAGACACACTGCGAACATAATGTCGGGTCTTGAAGCAGTCAAGTACATCAGAGAACCAATCATTGCCCTGTATTGACTTGGGTCAACATCCTCCACACTCTCATGATCTGGACCAAGATTGTGATTCTCACAGATAGGTGTATTGAAAGTAGCGCAATCTTCCATTTTGAAATGAGACAAAATATCATACACATACTTTATCTGATGTATAAACATCCCATCCTTCTTCTGTTCAACTTGTAAACCCAGAAAGTAGGATAATTCACCCATAGCAGTTATCTCAAACTTGCTCTTCATTACCTCCTCGAAATCATGACATGTGTTCTCATCAGATGACCCAAAAATGATGTCATCTACGTATACATGTACCAGCAGAAAGTCTTCCTTCTTCCTTTTAATGAACAGTGTACTCTCAATTTGACCTCTTTCAAAACCATGTTTTAACAAATGTGCTGACAGTGTCACATACCACGCCCTAGGTGCCTGATGTAGTCCATACAATGCCTTATCAAGTCGATAGACTCGATCTGGATAGTCTGGATCAGTAAACCCGTCTGGCTGTGAGACATACACCACTTCTTGGACTTTCCCGTAAAGAAATGCACTCTTCACGTCAAGTTGGTAAACTTTGAAGCCTTTGAATGAAGCAAAAGCTAGGAGCAAATGAATTGCTTCCAACCTTGCTACTGTGCAAACACTTCATTGTAATCAATCCCCTTTTGCTGATTGAACCATTTCACTACCAACCAGCCTTATTCCGTATCACGATCCCTCGGTCGTCTTTCTTGCACTTGAACACCCACTTGGTGCCAATTTCCTTCTCTCCTTCAGGCAAGTCAACTAGCTCCAAACCTTCAACTTCTTGAACTGAGCTAGTTCCTCTTGCATAGCTTCAACCCAACAATTGTCTTTTAGAGCCATATGAACATTATTCGGCTCCTCTTGTGCAATAAAGCAGCTATACAAACATTCATGAATCAACCCAGTCGTCTGAATTGAAGTCAACAAACAGGAACCTTCGAGCACACCTCTTCTCGTCTGAACACCTGCAGCAGCATCAGATGTTTTCAATTGGATGATCTCTGTGTACACGTGTGGTAGCAATGGTGTCAGCAACCAGATTATCTCCCAGATTCGATCCAATCTCCCCGTGAATGTTACTATTAGCAAACGGATTAGTGAAATCCTACCCTGAATGGGTTCAGACTCACTATCACTGGAGTCCTCTTGAGTTGCTCTGGAAGAAGTTTCTAGAGCATCTGTCATCGATATACTCGATCTAGGCATGAAGTCACACTCTCCATCTTCACCGATCACAGATTGGATCACTTGAGACTTATCTGCATTAAAAAATAAGGAATATTAAATGATTTAAAAACACTGTCATAATCATATAATATAGGAGGACCACACGTTGATTGTTGAGGTGAATAACTAGTGATTTCCATGTTAAACACCACCTCAATTTTACCAGTTTTTAGATTGAAAACCCTTTTATTCGGTGTTCCAGGCATATAGCCTAGAAAGTAACCCTCATCATCTACCTCACCGAATTTTTGCTTATCTTTGTTTTGCACAATGGTGCAGGGTAATCCAAATGGTTCAAAGCCTTTTAAGTTTGGTTTTCGGTTAAACAATAGTTCGTGACATGTTTTGTTAAGCCGTTTAACCGTCAAAACTTTGTTCAGGACATAACAAGCTGTGTTCACATCTCTCCCCTAGAAAAGAACTGGAAGCTTTGAATCAGATAGCATAGTCCTAGCGGCTTCAATCAACGTCCTGTTTTTCCTCTCAGCGACTCCATTCTGTTGAGGTGTATAAGGAGCGAAAATTGATGTTCAATTCCTTTGCGAAGACAATAGAGATCCAGAATCTGATTCTTGAACTCCATGTCATTATCACTCCTTATCCTCTTGATCCGTGCATCATGGACATTTTCTAATTTTGTAAAAAGATCTATCAGCATCTCCGCTGTCTCATTTTTTGTACCTAAAAAGAAAACCCATGAATATCGCGAGTAATCATCTGTGACAACTTAATAATAGTACTTTCCACCTATCCTCCTTAAGTTCACCGGACCGAATAAAATCCATATGAAGTAATTCATAAGGGGCATCTATGGAATTTTCTGTTTTAGACTTGTAAGGTTTCTTATGTTGTTTTCCCTTTTGACATGGAAGACATTAATCTTCCATGTGAAACCTCTGCACTGGCACCCCTTCCACTAAACCGTTTTTAATAATATAATTCATTTTTTTGGTAGTGGATGTGGGCCATGCGTCTGTGCCACAGCAATTACTCAGCCTCAAATGCTTTTGATAGTAAACACGGCACCACAGTGGAAGAATCCTTAGCACCCATGTCCATAACATAAGTGTCGTTTCTCCTTGGCGCTCTCATCACTATCCAATCATCCGTTATCACCAAACCAGGTTTCAACACCAAAGCTTCAGACTTCGTAAAATGGACCGAGTGACCCTTGTCGCAGACTTGAGACACGCTCATCAGATTGTGCTTCAGCTGCTCAACATAGTTCACTTTGTCTAGTGTGATCTTCCCGTTTGTTACTTTTCCTCGACCTGTAATGTGCCCTCCTTTAGCACCTACAAAATTCACATAACCACAATCTATATTCTCAAACTCAGTCAGCAACCTCGCATCCCCCGTCATGTGCCTAGAGCAGCCACTATCAACATACCACAAGTTGATAATCCTCCTTAGTAGTTCCTGCACCACCCAAACAAATTAGTTAGATTGGGGGACCCAAGCCTTAATGGTCTTGGGTCTTCTAGATTCATCAACCACAGTAGCATCCATCCAATATCCATCACTCCTAACAGGAGTCTTAGATCTTAGACCTGTTGATGGAAATGGTTTTTGATTTCCACTAGGTCTCTAGTCCTTAGGTTTCCTAAACATGTTTGGACTTTGTGACCTTTGGAAATTATGATTTTGGTTCCATGAATTTTGATGATAATAATTTCTAAAGCCATTGTTATAAAAATTTCGACTACCAACATTCTGGTATCGAGTTTGATATTGACCTTGAATTCGGAAACTATTTGATTGACCATTAAAGTTATTCATTCTTGGTGAACTACTTCTAGGTCTTTCATATCTGCCTGATGTAGATTCAGGCTGAAATCTTTGTTGATTTCTTTGGAAACGAGGAACTTGGTGAGTTCATGTTTCAGCCTTATCTACACCCACAACAACACTCTGTTGCCTGGTAGCAGATATCTTTGGTGAGTTAACCTTCTTCTCACCATCACCACTTGTTGCTGGTGATTTTTCTCTTTGTCTCTCACTTACCTGTGCTTCACTCTTTTTGTTGGGACAACAGCTAGCTACATGTCCTTTTTCGTGACATTTGAAGCACGATTTTCTAGCCGAAGACTTCTTAATTGAAGCCTCTTGCTTAGATTCATCAGGCGATGATGATGATGATGATGATGCTTTTGAAGGATCTTGTTTAGTTTGCTTAACTTCTGGTTTTTCTTTGTTTTTGTTCTTAGCAAACTGCACATTAGACTCTTTTGTAATAACAGTGACCTCTTCATTCATATCACTCCCTTTAACAAAATCAACATTTTTAACAAAAACTTGCTTTTGATTCTTAAGGTGTATATTCTTTGTTTTCAAAATTGTGTCTTTGTTATTATCCTTCTTGGCATTCTCAGAACCATCAACATTTCCTGAGGTGGAACTACCAGGTGTAGTTGACCCAAAGTCTGTAAGCTCTTCTTCATCTGGAAAGAAAGAATAGTCATGACCAAGAGGTGCTGGAACTTCATTTAAACCTTTGAATCCTACACATGTCTTGTCATTACTCTTCTTCAAGCCATTCATCATGTGCTTCATGACAAAAGATGAATCTCAGAATTGATTTAATTTCTTTTCAAGTTCACAAATTTTAAGTTGTGCTTCCGACAACTCTTTGCATTTTTCAGAAACCTCTTTTGTTTTCTCACTCATCGTATCATGAGCTAAATCAATAACTTGAGTTTTTCATTAAGCTTACAGGTTAGAATATTGATTTCTTCTTCATAACCTTTAATTTTCTTCAAGTATAATGACTCATTTCGTTTTACGAAAAAGTTTGATTCTTTTAGGTTCGAGAGCTCATTTACCAGACTTTGGTTTTGATTGGTTAACCTGTCAACCTCACTTTGCAGTTCACGACATTTTAAACAAACAGAACTACCAGAGTTAGAATGTACCTCTCCTGTTAATTTGCTTAGATCGGCCATGAAAGCAGCAAAATCAGCAGTCATCTTCTTCTCTACAGCATTCTGTTCTCCATTAGCTTTTTCAGCTACCTTCTCTCGCTCTTCCTCAGCATCAGCTCTCACTTCTTCATCAACAACTGGGGCTATCTCAACCATGAATGCCTGTGAGGCATTGTTATCACACTCCAAATGAACACTGCAATCATAAGAACCCTCTCTAGCAGTAGAGATCAGGGCCTTTGATCCAGTGTTGGTTGACGCATTCCTGTTGCTTGAACCATGACCAGGAGAATCTTGAAAGGATGAGTTAGAACGAGACTCAGTTTTTGGTTGTTGACATTCTCTAGCAAAATGTCCATAGTTTTGACAATTGTAACACTTCACTTTCGACTTGTCAAAACCCACACTCTTTCCAACGAACTTCCTGCCCGTTCTGTTCATGAACCTCTTTACTCTTCTAGAGATCATGGCCATCTGCCATTGTAAATCCATCTCCTCCAGGTCATCAGGGTCGATCTGATCATAATCTTCATCAAATGTAGCAGGATCAGATATTTTTCCCTAAATGTAGTTCTCGTAGGAAGAAACGAAAGAAGCAAGCAATGCTAGATAATCTTCAGCACTTCTGACACTCAGAGGCATAGACCTAGTACTGCTGTTACTATTACTTGATTGTTGTCTCTTTGCCCCTGATGAGCCTCCTGAAGCAGCAACAAAACATACTTCACCTTCAGAATTTGTCATGATCTGCTCATTTTCACATGAGAGAAACGCAATTGCAATGTCACTTGAAGCATTGTTGGAAGATGAAGGTGTAAGTCCTTTGTAAATCCCCGGATCTTGAACCTGATCATAACCTGTTTCCTTCTTCTTCATATTGAGCTCATAAGCTCTCAATTTCCCAACAACCTCTTCTAAGTATTTAGTTTTGTAGTCAGCTTCAGCCTTTATCATCAAAATATAAATATCCCATTTTGCAGGTAAAGCATCCAGCAACTTGTCGTTTATCTCCACATCCGTGTATCCCTCTATGTCATAATTGTCCATTTCTGACATCAGATGATAATATCGCGTGATAATATCTTCAAGGGACTCACTGCTTATGCCTTTAAACACAGCAAACTGTTTCTTCAGCATATCAACCTTTTCTTCTTCACATCAGTATTACCTTCATACCTCTTCTCTAGGGCATCCCACATCTCCTTCGATGTAGTATAACGCTTGAATGTATGTTTGATGCCATCAGGTAACGACATCTTTATAGCAGCAAATGCTTTCTTCTCAGACTCATGCATTCTCTTTTCAGCTTCAGACATATTAACATAAGCAGTAACACGTTGTCTGCCCTCAAAGTCATGAGTGGGGTGAGCGTATCCATCTTGAATACAGATCCACATCCGTGTGTCCTAGTATTCAATAAAGGATTGAAACCTGTCCTTCCAAGTAAGGTAATTCTCTACCTTCAGCATTTTTGGAGGTTTATTAGTCGTGCCAGCCTCGTGCTCCATTCTTAACAGTTCATTTAGGTTAGACATATTCGACATTTTTACCGAACCGGCTCGTTAAAACTTGTCCAAAATGAGTGGTTACCAAATTATACTTTTAGACTCGTCTTGACGATACGATTCTGATGATGTATATTGTCCGATTATGATTTTTGGAATTTTCGTGCCTTTTTTTTCCTAAAAATCACACGAGCCTAACCGTGCAACCGGTTTGTCAAGATTGTTTATGGATCAAATTCTATGTCCGAAAACATTTAACTCCGGTTACGTCAGCTGGTTAACTTTCCATCTTTTTTGTATACAACTCGGAACAGTACCAAATCCGGAACAGTAACTCGGATAGTGAATCCGAGATAGAAATCCTGAACAGTAATCCGAATTGCTAATCCGAGATGGTGATTCGGAATAGTGATCCGAAATGGAATCCGGAATGTAATGTTCTTATCCGAAAAGGAATCTGGAATAGACTATTCTGATCCAAGATGGAATCCGGAATAGACTATTCTGAACCGAGATGGAATCTGGAATACACTTCTGATCTTAAATTCAATCCGAAATGGAATCCGAGATGGGCTTTCTGATCCGAATTGAAATTTTCTGATCCGAAATGAAAGTTTTCCAGATCCGAATTGCAAGTCTGATGATCCGAAATGCATATTTCTGATCCGAAATTCAAGTCTGCAATCCAAAATGCTTCACTTTTGATCCGAGATGCCTTTCTTCAATCCTAAATGCCTACTGTTAATCCGAAATCACTGTAGAAACCCTAAAAAAGCCGCCGAAACCCTAGAACAGCCGTCACAAACTTCAAAACGGCCTCCAAAACGTCCAAAAACCCAACTTTTTCTGCTGTTACGATTCTGAACCGAGCGAAATCAAGAGCCGAATGCTCTAATACCAATTGTAGGTCCCCTAGTCCGTATGGATCTTAACAGAATCGTCTATCTAATCTAGAGTGCGGAATCCCCTAGATCAGATTTCACAGAAACAAGAACACGAACACGAACAATTTCCTTCAAACAGTCTTCTATTGATTATCTAACACAAAGGTTTACAATCAATTCAAGACTCAACTCTCTCAAACAACTAAAACAGCAGAACCAGCAACAGAAACAACAACCTAAACCCTAATGCAAACCTCCCATTATATAGAGATAGGTTATGCAACTGGGCTAGGGTTTCCCTACATGGACTGCTAATGGGTCTAAAGCCCAATTCGCCTAACATGAGCTATTTAGTGTCTAGTTCAGCCCAATTACTTCTAATTCACTATTACAAAACTAAACCCGCTAACCTTTTATCATTTTACTAATTACAAGATATCCAAAGACCAAATTTAAGTTGTTGTCACAAATATGTACCAACAAAATGCTTGGTTTAACTCATTATCCTTCGATGATTTACTTCTCTATTTATAGAGAGTCTTGAGCATGAATAAACATTTGTTTATTCATGCACTTGCCCTACATAAAGTAGCTTTTTGGCATATTTATTGAATCTACTAAGGTCAACTTGCTACTCTACAAATATGGTAGAGCGTTATCTTTCAAACAAGTTGGCTCATCAGAATTCTTGATAGCCAGCTCATCAGAAAATCTGTTGAACAAATCACCAGATTTTCTGATGATCAGAGTTCACTAGAATCTGATGATAATCATCATAAATAACATCAGATCATCAGATTGGTTTTTTTCTAATTGTCTTTATTTACATGTGATCTGTCTGATCAATTGCTGAAGATTCATGAAGGTCAAACAAGAAGAAGAAAATAGTTTATTAAAGATATTGGATAAACTAATTTCTTCTTCATGAATGTCAAACAAGATAAAGAAATTGAAGATATCATCAATGATGTGGCTCTAGCATTTGTAGCCATATACTTTAGCAGCATCAAGGTGACATTCAGGGGTTGTTGGTTCAGGATGCAACAAAGGAAAGTTAGCTCCCAAATATTGTCGACACCCCCACTATCCATCCTTTGGCACATGGTACCGCTCAGGCCCCGATGAATGTAGCGAATGAGTGGGTTCCGAATTTAGGTACTTTTGGTGTTGCTTGGGTTGTAGATCCCATCTCCAATGGTTGCCCAAAATGTGTTTCTTGAGTCAGCGGGCAACTCGATGATGTTGTCATTGAAGATAGGCTTGGCAAGCTCATACTCGGTATAGAGCCCCATATCCATATCGAACTGGGCTACCGAAATCCCGTACCAATTACCACCACATCGGAACGTCACGGCTTCATTATCGAACATGTCCTTGATGTCTTTCTTGAGGGAAAAAGTGCTTAGGAATTCAAGATTGAATTCGTAAACTAACTGAAGTGGGCCTCAAGAAATAGTCGAAGAGGTCCTGTCACGAGACTGTCGTAGCAGTCTCTTTGGCCCACCATGTCCAAGGAGTCATAGCAGACTAGCCTTGGTAGTTATTCGGTGCGGGTTTTGAGAATTTCCATTTGATCCTCACAATGAGAGTGCTCTGTCTTGAACCTGAGCCACTTGTGTGGTGCCATTTCCTATAAAGATCAAACATTTAAACAGTCAAGAGCGGTAAAAACAGCGAAAATTTGAGAAACAGGGATCTGGACACGGCCACGTGTCTTTCAGAGATAACCCCGTGCTGCAAGCTTTCAGCGGACACGACCCCGTGCATCGGAGGCACGGCCACGTGCTCGGCTACTATTTTGACCCAAATTTCAACTTTTCGAGTTGGCTTCGAAAAATCCAAAATTTTTGGTCCCCTGTGTGCGGAATACCCTGAAAAACAAACCCCAAGTATCAATTTTCACTTACCAACTCGTTTTACCCTTGTATTTTTAGTTTTTTTTTTTTGTTATGAACAAGGGTTCAATAAAATGGGTTGAAAATGCCCGATTTTTTGACAATAGTTTGGCGATTTACATATTAAAACACTAATACTAACTACTACTAACAAGATCTATGTAAACTTTTCGGATTCTTTGGACTGACACGGGTCTAGTTCAAGAACCCTAGATTTTCCCCCAAACCGTGATGTTATATAACATGCAAAGTGTAAATCGAACAGATTTAGATGTTAGTAACATACCTCATCAGTAGATTATGGAAGGAAATTGTGAAAAAGTTGCAGGAGGGGAAGAGAACCGGTAGTTGCAGAGAAACGGGGCATGCAAGTTATGAAAAGAAAAGGCTGCACTTAAGGGTTTTATCTTGTCTGCAGATAGGCACGGCCCCGTGCCTGATAGGCATGACCGCGTGATTTATATATATATATATATATATATATATATATATATATATGCCTCGTTACTGTGTTCACTTGGTTCATTGGCTTGTTTTACCTGGTATGTAGACTTTTTTCGTGTGTTACATTCTTCCAAAATATACCTACAAGATGGATTATTAAAACAAAACAGATAGATACAAGTTTGTTAGCGTTTTTGTTAGGAAACTTTTATGTAAGTATTGAATAAAAATGTGATCTATCTAATCAATTGCTGAAGATAAAGTCATGAAAGTCAAACAAGAAGAAGAAACAAGACAATCTGGACAGAAGAAAGAAGAACACATCTTCAACATTCATCAGAAAAGGATCACAAGTAAATAAAGACGATCGGAAAAGACCAATCTGATGGATCTGATGATATTTTTGATGATTATCATCAGATTCTGGTGAACTTTGTTCATCAGAAAATTTGGTGATTTGTTCAACAAATTTTCTGATGAGCTGGCTATCAAGAATTCTGATGAGCTAACTTGTCTGAAAGATAAGGCTCTACCATATTTGTAGAGTAGCAAGTTGACCTTAGTAGATTCAATAAATGCCAAAAAGCTACTTTATGCCGGGCAAGTGTATGAATAAACAAATGTTATTCATGCTCAAGACTCTCTATAATAGAGAAGTAAATCATCGAAGGATAATGAGTTAAACCAAGCATTTAATACCTACAACAAAAACTCCATTACCCTTTCACCACAGAATTATCAAACTATTCGTTTATAATAGTCAATAACCTCACAATCGCCTTGTAAACCATTTTATTTCAAAGTGATATAAACTTGAAAATCCTGTTGTTATTTTCTTGAAAGTTTGATTTCTAATTACGCACATTATTTTCATACTTGTTGAATCACTTGCCATATTAAGTTAAAAGAGCATTGTTTATCTGGGATCAACAGTTTTTCTCGTCACTTATCTACCTCCTCCAGATTATTTCAGTTTCCTCATCCTCGAGGAATCCTTCATAGAATTTAAGCCTTTGTCCATTTACTTTGATGGTTCTCCGTTTGGAGGTTAATATCTATTGCACCATTGGAGTAAACTTTTGTGATGGTAAAAGGTTCGGACCATCGATAGTTAAGTTTTCCCAAAAAAAGACGTAGCCTTGAGTTAAAGAGAAGTACTTGATCTCCTTCCCTGAATTCTTTAGGTCCGCTTATATGTTTATCATGTATTCTTTTGAGTGTTCCTTATAGATTTCTGAGTTGGAATATGCTTGAATTCTCAATTCATCTAATTCATTTAATTGTTGTAGACGATCTTTTCCTGAAATTTATTGGTCTAATTTTACATTTTTAATGCCCAATATGCTCTATGTTCAATTCTACTGGAATGTGACATTTTTTTCCATAGACTAAGTTATATGGCGTGGTACCTATTGGTGTTTTATAAACTGTTCAAAATGCCCATAAATGTTGTCTAATTTGTCTAACCATTCTTTTCGATTTTGACCCACGGCTTTTTCTAGGATTCTTTTTAAACCTCGATTAGTTACTTTAGCTTGACCATTGGTTTGAGGGTGATAGGCTGTCGAGAGGCAGTGATAAAACCCATAACATGTTAGAGTTTTTTCCATTTTAAGATTACAAAAGTGAGTACCTCTATCACTAATTAGGGCTTTTGGAGATCCAAAACATGAGAATAACTTTTTCATAAATTTTACCACTACTCTTCCATCGTTGGTTGGAAGAGCTTCAGCCTCAGCCCATTTAGAAACCTAGTCAATAGCCACCAAGATATATTTGTTTCCTCTTGATTGTGGGAATGGTCCCATGAAGTCCAATCCCCATACGCCGAAGATTTCACAAATAAGAATGCTATTTTATGGCATTTCGTTTCTTCTTGATATGTTGTCTGCCCGTTGGCATGCATCACATGTTTTTACCAATACATATGCCTCATTGTGTATGGTGGGCAAGTAAAATCATGCATCATACTCCTTTCGTGCGGTGCTGGCTATTCCATGATGTCCTCCACATGGCCCATCTTATGGAACGTGGCTTCGAGTCTTGCTTTTTAAAAAGATATAGAACGGTAGCGTGGTCTATATAGACTATAGTTTTGGACAGCACGAGATATGAACGATATTTATCAAATGCAAATACTACAAGTAGTAACTCTTTTTCAGTGGTTGTGTAATTTTTCGTTGTCCTAAAACTGCTCCAACTGCATAATCGCTTGTATCGCACATGATTTCAAATGGTAGTTTCCACTCTGGCCAATCATGATTGGTGCTTTGACTAGCATATCTTTAAGCGCAAGAAATGATGTCGTGCAATCCTTGTTAAAGATGAATGAGGCATCTTTTTCAAGTAGCTTAGTTAGAGGTCGAGAGATATTGGAAAAGTCTTTGATAAATCTCCTATAGAATCCGGCATGTCATTGGAAACTTCGAATGGCTTGAATGGATTATGGAGGAGGAAGTCGAAAGATAGTGTCACCATTCTTGCATTGGAGATTTTGTGACCGAGTATTATCCCTTCAGTGACCATGAAATGGCATTTTTCCCAATTAAGGGCGAGGTTAGTCTCTTCAATCGTGATAGCATTCGTTCAAGGTTGTCGAGGTATTGGTCAAATGAGTCGCCAAAGATAGAAAAATCGTCCATGAAGACTTCCATGGTTTTTTCTATCATGTCGTGAAAAGTGGCTACCATGCATCATTGGAATGTTGCAGGTGCGTTGCATAGACCAAATGGCATGCGTTGATATGCCAAGGTCCTGTAGGGACAAGTAAAGGTAGTTTTTTCTTGGTCTTTTGGGGAAATGGGAATTTGAAAATACCCTAAAAAACCATCTAAAAAACAATAAAATTTATGACCGGATAATCGCTCTAACATTTGATCAATGAAGGGTAAAGGAAAATGGTCTTTTCTTGTGGCTTCATTGAGTCTTCTATAGTCGATACAAACTCTCCATCCAGTGATAGTTCTTTTTGGTATGACTTCGTTCTTTTCGTTGGTCACAACCGTCATTCCACCTTTCTTTGGTACAACTTGGACAGGGCTAACCCATGTACTATCGAAAATTGGGTAGATAAGTTTGGCATCTAAGAGTTTTATTACTTCTTTTATTACAACTTCTTGGACGTTGGGATTAACTATTCTTTGTGGTTAAATTGCCGCTTTGTAGTCGTCTTCCATTAAAATTTTGTGTGTGCACATGGAAGGATTTATTCCTTTTATGTCCATTAATTTCCATGCAATGCCATTTTATGTTTTTAAGCAAATTTAGTAATTTTTCTTTTTCTTGAGAAGTGAGTACGAGGAAATGATGTTGGGAAGTTCACCTTGATTATCTAAGAATGCGTATTCTAAGCCTTTTGGAGTTCTTTAAGTTCTAAAGAGAACGGTTCTTCAATAGATGGCTTAGTTTTTGGTTCATCGTCGCGGTCGATGGACGAAACATTTGGTTAGTAGCGACTTCCTCTTCAATGAATTGGTCATTTTTTCCTCCTTATCGAGTGGCTCAACTTCATCTTCCAACAAGGGGTCGTCATTGCCGATTGGGTATTTCTTTGACTTATTTATATTAAAATTTGCTTGTAGCCCCCAAATTTAGTGGAAAGATTTTGTTGTTTTTGTTTGAGCAAAGCTTGATAAGTTTTGAGAAAAGGTTGTCCCAACACGAGTGGAGCATCATTTAAGATGACGAAATCGATTGGTACAATCGTTTGACGTTTGAATGAAAACATATTCAATCACTCCTAAAGCATGTTATATTTTTCGATTGGCCAAGAGGATAGTCATTTTGATTGGAAGAAAATCACCAATACCTAATCTTTCGAAATGTAGCTTGGCATTACGTTAACACAAAGATCTTTTTCTATTGAGATGTTACTAATATAGATGTTTTGAATAAAACATGTTACCGGTTTTATGTTTAATTCAATTTGTTCATCTTGTATTAGCCGACCTTTAGTTAAGTTAACGCTTGCTATTTCTTTGATGTTAAGATTAGTGGTTATCTCTTTTAGAAATTTAGCATGAGATGGAACCAAACTATGACTTTCAAAAGAAGATTGTAGGATGTGTATTTCTTCAAGGTCCTTTTGTTCCCCTTCGAAATTTACCTTTAAGAACTTACCTTCCGAATGGCTTGGTTCAGCTTTTTCATCTTCATGCGTTAGTTTTTCTTCAAGTGGTTCCTCTTTTGTTGGCTCTTGAGGTTTTACCTCTTCTATGATTACCTCCTTAGTACAAACAGCCTCTTCTTATGCAAGAGATTGCTTTATCGAGAATTCTAGGTTCTTGAGACTTTGTATGAGGCTTTCGGCTTCTGGTACGATTGTAGGTGGTGCCTCGTACGTTTCAAACGCTGGAGTGTCCCAATCAAAGCTTGATTTTGGAAGCTCAATCCTTGTTTCCTCATATGTGGTGTATGAGGTTGATGGTTAAAAAAGGTAACAATTTTGTACCGAATGAGATTCACCACATATGGTACAATATGGTTCATCATAATCATCATCATAGTAATAGTCATAATCTCCCATGTAATAATCCATTGTTTGGATAGTACCCAAAAGATTATGGCTCTCGGAAACAGAATTTTTTTATGAAAACAAAAGGTTTACACGGCCCCGTGTTGTATGAATACGGCCCCGTGTATAGGACTATGATTTATTCGTTACTGGGCGTTTTTACATGGACCCATGTCGAATAAGTACAGCCCCGAGTGAGCCTTCTGTTAGAAAGTTTTGTTTGGTTTCAGTTACTACAGATTGGACATGGCCCCATGTTAGTACAGCATGACCCGTGTTAAGCTATTGTAACTGAAATTTTTAGAAAAAACAAACAAAAATTTGAACAGAAAAATTAAAGAAAATGATTAGGCCGTTCATTTTAAGTTTCTTCTAAAATCTTTGTGTCCCCGACAACGGCGCCAAAAACTTGACGTGAGCGAGACGTGTATGATTTTTGAATATATTTTAAGTACTTTTCACTCTTTATTCAATCTTTATATTTATAAAACACAATATAACACTATCACTCTCTATAACACGCTAGGGCAAATGCACCAATCGTTGGCGTAGTATAGTGATGGCAAGATACCAAAGGGTTGTCCAAGGACACAAGAGCTTTTAATACCGGATTATTGTCAACGTTTAATTGACCCAAATTTTGAGAGAAGGTTTTAATAAGTAAACTAAATAAGTAAAATAAAATAATAAAAAAACAAATAAACAAGATAAAATCACTTGGTTCTGACTCATCTTTTATGCATCCTTTAATAATTTCCGTACTTTGGGTTTTTTAAGAGATTATCTTGATTATAGTGGCATATCCCTCTTTTGGAAGCAACGCTACCCTCAGCCATATTGGTCTGAGTCAGCAGGGATACGGTCCCGCAAGGCCGGAATATTGAAAGATAATTAAGTAAATTATTAATGCAAAATGTGACATGTCCCTCTTTTGAAGGCAATGCGACCCTCAGCCATATCGGTCTGAGTCATCAGGGATACAGTCCCCCAAGGCCGGTTTAAAGTTTTAATAGTAGTTTAATCATAAGGGATTCAATCCATTTTTACTTCCCCCGATTTGATGCTATCTGCCTCAAAGGAAATCCTAATAAGCTTGTCAAGTACTCGCGGAATCTATACACTTAACGAGACAACAACCTTACCCAAACCACTCTTCTAACCCCCTTCCAGGAGTTAACACGCTTTATATAGATCGTAAAGACATGAATGAGTGAATCAATAAAACATGAAGGAATGATAGGATAAAACTCACTTTCAATATGCTCGGAGGGTTGGTATAGTGTATCATCTTTCCTTCTTCAGTGCTTATGGTGGTTTTTGTCGTTAATTTGCTTCTTTTGTACATTTAAGTTGTTTTAATTCTGAAAATAAAAAGTATACAAAGAAACGTACTTTTTCCAACATCAGTACTTAAAAAGGTTGATTTTATACATTATTTGATAACATTTATATGTTGCATTTGACGCATATTAATAGCAATGGACGCCCATTTTTCCCCACTGATTTCAAACCATACGGGTCAAAGGGGAGTAGAAGATCAAGAGAACAACAATGACATTTCTTTACGCATCAAGATTGAAGAATTTTGAATTTCGAAATGATTCAAGTCAAAGACAACATGAAAAGAAGGGGACTTCACAATGGATAGAAATGAAGAACAATACACAAGTTTATGTAGATAGTCTTAATTAGGGGAGTGAATGTTGGAATGAAATAATCAAGATTCTTTAAATTGTCAGTATTATTATTATTATTATTATTATTATTATTATTATTATTATTAATTTATAATTTAAGAAAAGTCAAATGTAAAAACTCAAAGCATAAATTTGAGGATAATTAGGAGTTGTGTCGGTTAGTTTGTAAATCGTAAAACCCAAAAAGTATAAATACCTATGTACCGACATCATTTGTGTTATACAATAATAATAATGTGTTTATTTGTTTGTCTTTGTTTTCGTGTGTCCCTGTTCTTCACCGAGGCACTGCACATTCATGTGCATACTCAAAGCACATATTCCATCTTATTGATCCTAATCACATAAACTATCTTGGGTAACAATATACATTTCAAGAATTTTGATAAGGCATGCAAACTACATAGGTTCGTTTATGGGTTATGCTACTATGGTAAGTATCTCAAATTTGAAATTCTATTTTTTATAATATCAAAAGTTTTGGTTCTATGAAAATAGATGAACAATTGTGTTTAGAAAATTAATAAGTGTGGAGCACGCGTCCATGCAGGTAGGGGTTGCGGGTATTACCCTAAGTGGGTATACTGTCGCCACCTCCTCAAGTTGTATTCATGGGTTCACATACCCGCTATGTTTCTCCACTTTTTGACTGTTACCAACAGTTATAAAGCTGTTTGTCCAATTGTCCCACACGTATGACCATTTGACCCTAAAAGAGTTCTAGGGTAGTCGAAAGGGGTGTTGCCAGTGTTTATTATAGCATTAGGATACTTCAGAGTAGAAATGAAATGGCAATGCAGGATTGGTGGGTGATAGGGTACATGAAAGATGTCTATTCTCCACCCTAATGGAGACATACTCATATTCTTAGTCTCACATGTGAAATTTATATGTTCCAATTTTTAAAAATTTCAAATTCGTAAGAAGCTAGTATGATATTATAGTTTGTAAACTATTTCTTAAATACATTGAATATCACTACAAGAATCATAAACAACTGAATATGTATTTGCATAAGATGCAATTAAGAAGTTTGTTTAAATCAAGAAATTGACTACTATCTGTGGTGTGATCACAATTTGACTTATTAGGATTTAACAGAATTAAACTTACAAAATATGTGCAATGGAATACAAAACAAATGAAGTAATTATTGGTTAAATCACTTGAGGCAAAATGATAATGTAATGCTTGGTCATCGGATTGTCGATAACTAGACATCTATTAGTGAATTTATTATTAATACCCAATGTCGTACTTTTATGCCATCTACACTTGGCATACCCTTGGGTCCTAAACAGTCATTCATGCTACTCAACATTGCCTTGTTAAAGCTTGGATTTAACCAAAATTAAATGGATTCAGGTCTACACTGAAGCTCCTTAACAAACAACCTCAAACGTAAACTTTCATACAGAATTTAACTAGACTCGCAATTCCAAACTAACATATTAATTATATTAGAAAAATGTCCGCACGATTTGACAAAAAAAAACAGACACTACCAGGGTGTACGTTATCCGGTTGGTTCGTTTATTATTCACAACCGAAACCGAAGTGTCATTGATTAGTCCATTTTAATAACCAATTGGTTTTCGTTAATTAGTTTGGTTTATTTGATTAGATTGATGGTGTTGGGTTTGATTCATTTAATTTCAGTTAATAACCAAAACCAAACTTGGGGAAAAATTTTTGCTTAGAAATACATGAAATCAGTGTTGTAGAAGTCGTTAGGCGTTCCCTACTCGGCCGAGTGGAGAGTTGGGAGTACTCGGAGAATACTTAGAGAGTTCTCGGACATGTTAAATATATAAAAAAAATAATTATTGGATATTATATATATGTCAAATAAGAGTAATCCATTGTCGAATTAGCATAATTCATGTCAAAGTTAGCATAATTCCGAGTAGTCATTGAGTAAGCCGAGATTGACCGAGTAGTCGCCAAGTATTCCAAGGTTCCCACCAAGTAGCTGGCCAGTAGGCCGAGTTTAACCACCTCCGACTTATAAAGGCCAACTTGTAGTAACTGTCCAAGGTAAGGTGCCGAGTACCGAGTAGTCACCGAGTACTCGACCTTAGAATCCGACTTTAACACTGCATGAAATTGAGGTATAAATACATGAAATGGAAGGATAAATAAAAAGGTGGTATATACTATGAAATACATGAAATGAAGGTAAACGAGTGAACTAAAAAAATCGATAACCGGTTTTGGTTAATTGGTTTTCAGTTAATTCAATTTTTGATTGAATTTTGGTTCTGTTTCATATGTTTTAAGATTAATGATTCAGTTTTTGCTTACCCTTGAACACTGTTAATCACTAAAATAACAATTATTTTAATTAAAAAAACTATAGAAATCATATACTCAAATTAGAGATAATAAATACTCGTTTTTATGGTGTAATTTAAAAAAAATATTAACGTACAAAAAGTATAACCATTTAAAAATCGTGGGGTAGTTAGTTTTTTATAAAGGAATAGAGTGTAACTGCTAAGTAATTATTTAATAATTTCGTTAAAGAAGAGGAAATTAAAGTGAACCAAGATGAGGGGATTAAAGTGTAATTAATGTTTGAAAAATTAATTTGTCCTCATTTTAGGTTGGACCTTATGCAAAAAAAAAAAACTTTTAGTTATCTTAAAATACTCATGTGTTGTGTATTATATACATATATATATATATATATAATGAATGCCAATTAATAGTAACTTTATTTTTATAATAATATATAACTTTTTATTAAATTAGAATATGTTTATTATTATATTTACTTTTAGTAACATATTTTTATTATTTTTATTTTTTAACCATATATTTCCTTTACTATTTTTTTAATAATTCTTTTTCCTTTTTTAAACATATATTAATTTATCGAATAATTTGATACTTTTTTAATAATTTATGTTTATAACTTGTTTTTAAAAAAACTTAAGTACGTAGTTGTTCTTGATTTTTTTCTTGACATTCCGTTATAATTTTTTTTTTAAACGAACTTGTAGTCTAATAAAGTATTTATTTGGTATCATAAAACCATATTATATTAATTTATCGATTAATTTGATACTTCTTTAGTAATTTACGTTTATAACTTTTTTCTAAAAACTTAAGTATGTAGTTGTGCTTGATTTTTTCCCTGGCATTGCGTAATATGTTTTGTTAAAAACGAAGTTATACTAAAAATAAAATATTTATTTTGTATTATAAGACGATATGATCATAAACTAAACCGTTATAATGGTTTGGCTTTCTAAACAACATGCATTCTTTTTAAATCACGTTTTCTTTACATTATCATTTGTCGGTTTCGCCGCAAGCGTGACGAAAAACACTAGTTATATATAGTATAGATAATATATATTTAATTCAATAAATATATTTTACAAATAATTAATGTATACTAAATTATGATAACTAAATTATAAAAAAATACTATTAAATTAATCTGTTTTATATTATATACAAAAATATATTTATAAATACATATTTTTATAAATAGGCATGTAAAACATTCATAGATTTAGATAAATAAAATAACTAACAAATAATAAATAAGATAAGTGCGAGTACCATTCCAATTTGAAAGCCTACTCACGAGCCAAACTTTATTAAATAAGTTGAACAACAGTAGCTTTCGAGTTCAAAAGCCTACTTACGAACCAAACTTTTTATACATATAGCTCGAAACAAACCGCAGGTAAGCTCAAACTCTCTCTATTTAAACAGCTGAGTCTAACTCAGGCTCTACTCAACTTATTTACGTCCTAGGTATCCTACAACCCGCCTCGACGTATTTACACACCTCACTGGTTAAAAGGTCCCTACAACTCCCCCATCATATTCCACACGTTGCAAAACAATGTTTGTATTATTGGACTCCAACTCGATTAAACATTAACGACGACTTGATTCCATTCACTCTGGACTTGCAATTGCAATCGCAATCGCATCGATCAAATCCACAGTTATCCCCTTCCTCCTCCTTGTCTTGGTCGCTAAGCAAATAATCCACCTAAATCTCAAATCTTAATTCGGAGAATAGAACTTGAATTCGTCAAAAATCAATTCGAATACTGACAAGAATCACACTTCAGGACACCTGTCAACTACTTTGGTGTTTCCGATCTGAACAAACCCTAGGCTTCGGTGCGATCGATTGTATTGTTAATCCTTGCGGATAAATTAGGGTTTCTGTGAGTTTGATCGGACGATGGAGCGCCGGAGGAGTCCTCCGAAGCATAGACACGATGGGACCTCTCCGTTGCCGTTAGGGATGGATTGGAGTCCTCCGCCTAAGAAATGGGTATAGTTTTTCTCTTTTTTGATTGTGTTTTGGGAATTGATTTGATTGAAGCTTTGAGTTGGTTATTTACTTGATTTGAGTTTGAGGTTTATGTGGATTGAATGTGAATTTTAGTGCATCTGATAATTGTTTTATGGAATTTCATGTTTGTGATTGGAGCTAAATATTTGTATCTATCTTCTTGTACCTTTTTCAATTGTTTTTGGTTGATGCTAGTTTTGTAGAAGAGCATGGTCAGAATCTGTTTGAATGTATTGCTGCTAATTAGTGAAGACAGTTGTAGTGATTGCCCTCTTTTAGTTTAGGTTTACCCCTGATACTGGCTTAGGTTGAAGATTTCTACGTTCATACAGAACTTTAATGATCAATAAATAAGTTTAGATTTACATCCGGAATAGAAGGCCTGATAGTTCCAGTATGGATTATAAGTTTATATTAGTGATAAGCAGGGTGGGTTTGAACATTGGAGTTCTATAATCATGGGGTTGTACTTGTTTGTATGTAATTTGTTTGAATAATTGTGATAGAACCTTGAAATTTTATATGATTTGTTTTATGTATATAAATGTCAACACACTAGTTGAAGAAGCTGTGAATGTTTAAAAAGATTTTGAGCTGTATTTCCCAGCGGTGCTATGATACACCATGTTGGTTTTCTCGGAAATTGACTAGGCACGCCTGATATTGTGCTTCATTATTGTAGAGTTGGAAGTATCTAATGATAATAATTGTTATCCCATGTCATTTACTCAAGTGCATGAAAAAAAAAATTAACCAGTAATTAATGTTAAATGGAAATGTGAAAAACAAAGTAAAAAGCCAAAACAGAGCAATAAACATATCTGCTGCTGCTTTTGGTTATAGTATTATTGTACATTCATTCATCAGTGGCGAAGTTCAATATGCTTGCACCATATTTCTATAGCAATAAATGAACTAATTACATACCGTATGGAGAAAACAAAATTATTATAGTCCTCAAAAACAACTGTCATATTTTATAAGGAAATTGACTGTAAGCTGTAAACATTATTGTGCAGCTGTAGTACATTTTCTAGAAAGACACTATATACAATCATAAGTTCTTGATAAATTTGGATCTTGAGTTTTATTAATTGATCTATGTATCCAAATTTGAGGAGTCCTTATGATTATTCATAATCATGTGCTAGTTTTATATGCAATATGTTCCATTCCTTATTGTTACATCATTAATTATGTTATGCTGTGTAAATTTTTTGTCTGAAGACTTTATAATGTGCAGAATGGGCAGGACACAGTTTGGCCACATGATCCTCGCACAGGATGGAGTTACTGCATAACCATCCCAACGTGGGTTGTCCTTCCGAAGTCTAAAGACTCAGACCCTGTTGTGGTACTCACTCAGAATTGTTTACCTTTACATAGGATTCGATGACGTTTTATGTGAGGAGTTGGCAAAATGGGCGGTTTGGTAACAAGTTAAAGTGGGTAATTTTTTTACAGGTTGACCCGAAATACTTTTTGTCAATGTTCCTAAAATTTTTAAGAAGTCATTAGTTTGCCTGAATGATTACA